>CM063503.1:3779016-4199016 GCA_032207245.1 Pardosa pseudoannulata | reverse complement strand
ATTTTGTAGTTTATTTTTCCTGTTCCAGAAATCTGAACTGAAGCCACTAAGAGTTCAAATAAGTTTGTGATTCAAATGAACCCGTGTAATTTTTAAAGCTATAAAAGCATTAAATTCGCTTTGATATTTTAACGTATTAATTCAATGAACTGTAGAAATTCTAACACTCATAAAAGTTTAAATATGCCTGCCATTTCTATGTTGATCCTTAGGACTTCTTTGCATCTTTCGTAACTGTGATGAGGCGATTTAGATCAGTAATATAATTGATTAATTACCAATTGGACGAAAAGAAGGAAGAGGGGACAAAGATGAAATTAATATAAAATAAAAAAAAGTCTAGAAAGAGAGGGGGTGTTCGAGAGTGGAGTCGAGTCGAGGAGACAAGTCCGACGGTCGGTGTTCGAGAGTGGAGTCGAATCAAGGAGAGCAGAGAGGTCAGAAGTCAGAGGAGACGACTGTGACATTGAGACTTCGAGAGTCTAAAGAGAATAGCCTTGAGTTCGACAGAGACTCCGGAAACGTTTGGAACATCTAGCGACTACCACCAGTGTTCCTGTATCAAATATTACGGCCGCACCTCAAACACTCAGAAGGAAGCCCCTGACCAGACCGACAGAAGATTGAAATTTGCTACCACACATACCCAATCCTGAATAGTTCTCAACCAGCAGTGTTCCTGGAACACCATACTTACCCACAAAAGGTACCCCTTTTTACATATGTTTGAAATTGAGATTAGGTCCTCTTTCTTATACGTACATATATATATATATATATATATATATATATATATATATATATATATATATATATATATATATATATATATATATATATATATACCTAATTGATGGAAAATTACTGTCAGACCTAAATTAGTGTGGCACCTAATTTTGAAAGTGTTAATAAAGTAAATTTTATGAAGATAGAATCAGAGTGTATGTATATAGATGTATATATAGCATTATAATAAATTTACTTTTTTTTATTTTAAGCTGATTTCAGTTACTTTTAATTTAGCTTTTTAGTTTATTTTCTTATTTTAAGTCTGTAGCGTCTCAGAACCTGTGGCTGAATTTAGTACTTAAATATTTTACACAACGCAACCAAATAATACTTAGTCCTTGTGACTAACCAAAATAAATGCCACTATACATTTGATTACAGGTTACTAAATATAAACGAGAGCTACACGACAGTAACAATTAGCTCAAAGCTACAGTAAGATCTACTTCTTTGTTCTTGTTTCTGTCCCGTAAGCTGATATAATGTTTGAAATTAAAAGTTTTATAAAAACAAATGAATGGGATACCCTATGGCAAAAAAATCAGTCTATCAAGAAAGTAATCAGAATTTGGCAATATCTTCAATCTTGTGAAAAGGCTTGTTTAGTATGCTTGCTTTTTAGAAATTGCTAACTGAACTTGGGAATCATCTCCGTCAAGAATATCTTCATTTTCCATTGTCAGCTTCCCATATTTCAACATTGTGACCTTACTTACTTTTCATTTACTAATTTTTTTAAACAATTATATCATGTTTTAAACGACAGCACTTTATAACACCTTCATCGAAATATTTTAAACTTTTCAGCGACTGTTGGTTTGTGTTCCCTCATTTCTTTTAAAACTATTGATTTTTTACATGTCCTCTAGGTTTCCGTTTAGAAAAGTATAAAGTCTAATACATCTTATAACTGTTTATGGTACGCTACATTTTTAATTATTGTAAATTGTTGCTTTTTTAATATCCGAGTATACTCTTATTAGTATTTTTCATTTTATCTATCATATTTTTGGTTGTTTTTAACAAACTTTTTGTTTTATTACAGCGTCTCTTGTGTTGTTTCCGCTATAAAAATATAACAAATCAATAAATTCAATAAAATATATTAACATAACAGCTCCCTTTGAATGAGATAAGTAAAATATATTTACATACGATAATGCATATCTTAGTGATTCTTCCTTTCTTTTAGTCAGAGTTAATGTCTTCCATATTTATGTATAAGAATGATTCATCGAGGAAATAATTTATATGCAGAATGTAATGACAGTAAACCACTCTTCATCTCTATTATACCTTATATTTTTCATATAATAACCTTTATGAACGTGGATAAAGAAAAGATCACTAAAACTAATAAATGTGAAGTAAATTTTAAATATTAAAAAATTTAAATTGTCATTAAAATTTTAAACATTTGTCATTAAATTAATTTGTTGTTTAAAATGGTAAATATTAACCATATGTTCAAGACTGGGGATTAAAAAAATTATATGACTCTAAATAGTGAATGAGTAGATGTTTATGCTGGCAATGCGATTAAATCATAAATAAAATAGAGATACAATATATTATTAAAAATATTTAAATTGCACATAACTTTCAGTTTTGGATAAGGGATGATGCCCCCCCCCACCGTGTTGATTTGGGCATCCTACAAACAAATTATACATCTAATACAGAAGAGATTACTAATTGCTTATGAAATAAAGAACTGATTAATAAGATCGTTTATTACTTTCTGCAATCCTGTGTAATCATTCCTCAGTCCAATACCATCGAAGTTCAGCAAGCACGGGAGTTAATCCCCGATTTCTTCCTGTTACTTTTGGAGAAACCTTGTGTAATTTTTGTTTATCTCTTTCCGATGATTTTCCATGAAGTTTATCATAGATATCAGTTGTGCCTGAGATATTCTTTTAGCTTTGAATTTTGGAAATTTGGAAGCTATTCTATTTTAAGGTTTGTACCTCCTTGGAATTGCAGTTACGTGGTCTTCTGTTTTACACCTGAGAAGATATTGAGAACGAGTTTTAAATCTTCTACAAGTACTCTCTAAGACTAGCTGGGGTGCATATTGTAGCTTCTTGCAAAGGATCTACCATTAAATTGTGTGTTCGAAACTCGACTATGGCCGTTCATTTTACCTCTCGTCCAGTTCTATGACAACTATACACTATGTATCATACTGCAATAAGGATCTCTTTGGGTTCTTTCCGGACTTCACCGTTGAAAGCCTATACACATATTACCAGGAGACTTGTTTAACCTCTATTCTTTGTCAATAATTTTACACTACTCTATAATGGCCTATCCGTTTCATCCACTCCGATGTCACCTTCTGAATACTACGCTGGATAATTGGTATCAAAATCATGCATCGTGCATACTCTCATTATTCTGCGTACTGGTCGTCTACTACAGTTGTGGAATATTGCTAAACTGACAGTTGAATCTTAACCAATTTTCAGTGGTCTACGTTGAAATTGTTGTTGGTATCATATGTCCATACTTGTCCATGCTTCTTTAAAAGCGAGACCAATGATATAAAATACCAAAAACTCTTTTATGCCCATTTTGCTCAATATTTAGGTTAACAAGTGGTATTCACTAAATATTCCTGGTCTGGGGAGTATGTTGTTTGCAGTTATGTATACAAATCTGTCACTTGGTGTCGGATATTACTTGAGAAATGCTCCATTTTAAGCAGTAGATGTGAAACAGTGCACCAAACTTTAAGGTGCATTTGCATTCTCTCAATTAGTGTGTTAAACGCACTGAAATTCCATTAGACAGTGCATCCGATTATTAGTGCTATACAGAAGATGTATTCCTATTTGCATAAACGGGATTTTACAGTATTGTTCTGCTGAGTTGCCGCGAATGTGGTGACCTCCGGCAACGAGGTTGTGGGTTATGAGGCAAATAGTTTTTGTAATTTAATGCCTTTGAAAATATTATTTTTTAAATATGCAGTTAAACGCCAATTTCATATTACTTGTAAGAATGAGTGGTATATGAATGTAAAAAATAAACTTCACAGCATTAATCAGGACATTCGCTTTTCCCGAATCATGTTAGTCGAAAGCGTGACGTTTTATTTACACGACTGCGTATAAGACACATTCGTCTCAGTAACACTGATCTTCTTTTAAATAAACCCAAGCCTCGATGCTCTATTTATTGGTGTAACGCCCCCAATGTTCTTGAGTGAAAAAATAGCATGAAGAAGGATCACAGACTTAGCAGAATTGGAAATCACTTTTATTTTCTTGAGTAAATATTTGCTACATACAAAAGGATTCTAATATCCCAAAACAATTCGAAATGCCAAGGATTGTTGATTAGATAACATATTCACGATGATCACAGTCGTAAAGTCCAGGGTACAACGCGAACCCAATCTATTCCCCGTTCTGCGTTCCAGATCCTGCCGTTCCTACCTTAGGAGTCTCCCGAACGTAATTGCTAAAAGGCTGTCTCCAGTCAAAAGACGCGGAAGCCTCCACGAGGACAACGCACCTACGTTACGGTCCCGCCAATCGTTTTCTGGTCAGTTACGATACCAGTTACCTGAGAACTCCAGCTAAGGTTACAGCTAGTTAATTAGTCGAATTCTCATTCACTAGCTGTCCCTTTCTGGAATTATAAAGGAAATGCTCCGGAATCATTACCGCGAACGATCAAAGCGTGACGTCTATTCAACCGAACTGTCAACATTTCAGACACTGCGTCATTAGTGTTCTGAACAAGAGGAGGTCTTCACATCGGTTATCACCACCGATCTTGCATATGCTTACCTCTTGTTGCAGATTACAGTCTGTTTGCCTTTCATTCTTTGGTACAAGGTACCCTAACTTAAGGAAACTACTTCGGTAACCCCCAAATTCCTCCATTTTCTATATTTAAACGTCCTTGTTTTGATAAATTGTATTTATTTTTCAGTCAATTTAAACCTCTTTTTACCGCTGGTTTTTCGTTTTAAATCATAAAATTTTATATATTATGGCCTTTACGGCTTTTAACATTTACCTTTTTATGTTTCAGAATTTTATTTTTATATTCCTTTCCTATGGACTTTAACTTCTACACAGTTGATATTATTATATATTTTTAATCTGGTAGTAATTATCTGTTTTATTTACCTCTGCTATTTTTGGTACTTCCGGCATCTGTGGAATGGACCTATTATATGTTATCAGTTTGGCGTATTTTACTAAATAACTATCATCGCAATCAGTGTCTGATTTTGAGCAGTCTAGCGCTTATGTCCTATACAGAATCTTGCAATTTTGAACTTAAACAAACCAACCTACAGTATGAATAATTGGTTAAGATCAAATACATCCAAACTATAGAGGTACGCATTGAGTTTTTAAAATATGTATGACATTTCTTTTCCGAAAAATGATTCAAATGTTTTATTTATTGGAATATTTTGCATTGCATCGCATGTTGGGATAATATATGCATGCATGATAGTGTGCTTGATATTGAAATATCCTTTTTGAGATTTTGCTTTTTATTCATAACTATAATATGCAATTGCATGTGATTAACCTTGAATTTTTAATCAAATTTCACCTGGTTGAAAGTTTCTTACCTTGTTAAGAAACAGCACATTAATATCAGAGATCCATTTTATAGTTACCATTACGAACTTTCCTACTACACTATTCTAATTATTTATCACCTATAAGATAACAGTTTGAGAGTGTGATTTCTACTCTTGACGAGATTTAAAATTAGAATTCATTGGTCAAAAGGACAGTTGTTTGAATGAGCAGACTCATATTATTGATTTTGTAAGGCAAAATAAATAGAGGATCGCAGAATGACAGAAATTCGTAATAGGTACTTTGAACTGAAACTTATTACCACCACTCTCTACACGTTAAAATTAGGTAAAGTAGTATTTAACAGAATTGATCTATGTGATTGATAATGTAATTACTATCAAAGAAGACATTTATTGTAAACCGGACGATTTTTGAAGAAAATCATTACCTTTGGAAACCAAAGTACATGGGTTCATAACCCTGATGTCCTGACTTTCCAATAAGTGCTATAAAACCCCAAACAATAATATTATTTATGTTCATAGTTGTATGGTATACATTTTAAATAGTAGACAATTATAAAAAGTAGGTCTAATTAACCATCCAATAACATAATTTCAACGTATTGATTGAAGTTAAACTATATTAACTTTGAATGGGACAATGTGTGTAAATATGTAAAATATTTATAAATTCCTATGGCACTTTTAATAATTAAAACAGTTTATGCTCTAAACTTTACTTTATTTTTATCGTGTGAATCATTAATAATAAGGCTTAGATCCGGAAAAATTGGTTTAAAAGATTGTGTGACGATTGTATTAAATTATTTACTACATTTATAGTTTTTTGAAGTATTTATGTTGATGTGTCAAGGTTGATTGATGGATAAACTAAACAATACTATGGTATACTACAGAGAGTATTTTCTTTTTGTGCTACATTATTATGATGTTAAAAGTATTTAAAGGAATACAAAATAAGAAATAGTTTATACCAACTGTAATACAATCTTTAGAAATAACTTGATTTGGGAACAATATGTATGTATTGTTAAGTTTAATATTACGCTACATTTGATCAGATTTGCAATCTTTGCTAAAAGGGGATTATATATCACAGACAAATTTGACAAATGAGCTTATTTCTAGTGAGGCATTCAGTAAATCTAAACAAATCTAAGCTTTTATATATTTGATTAATTGTCTATTAAACACAATTGCTTTTAAACTACAAATTAATATTCATTGTCATATTCATAATAGAAAGGAATATAAAACTTTGTAATTATTTATATTATTTGAAATTGGTTTTTAATACTTGGAGATAATTTTTAGATCAAGCATACAAAAGTATAAGCAGTTCGAAACTCGTCTACTCTCTAACCTCTAGTACATTTTTTGGAAAGAGTTGTAGAACCAAAAAGGAAACATGTATCATTCATTAGGAAAAAAAGCGAAAAAAGTTAAACCTTCTATAAGTCCTCGCAAATGCATCCTGGGGAGGTAATCGTTGTTCAATTCTTTGAATTTACCTTTTAATTATTCTTTCAAAAATTGATTGCTCTTGTTCCGTTTACGGGCCAGCACGGTCATTATTTTTACGTCAACTTGTGCATCGTTTTGCACTTCTCATTTGTTCTAGGGCTTTTAAAGCATCATCTGTAAAGAGTCATTATGCTGTCTTCTTTGAATCTTTTTCAATTCAAACCCGTTGTCATATCTCACTTAATATTTTTTTTTATCTTATTCTATCTCATACTTCTCCTTCTTTGAAAAATTTATTTTTGAATTTGCAGTATGATTAACGTTATTACAATCGTTCATCTTTCATTCTGCCGTTTAGTCTGAGGATGCTTAGGAGTTTGTAGAATACATCGCTGAAAGATAAGAAAGCGTCACATAACTTCTATTTAAATATCCCACCATGAAAAGACCCTATGAACTCTAATCTGCAGCCTTAGGCTTCGCAATAAATGAAACCAATCCTTTTTTAACAGGTAACTTTTCCCTAATCATAGAAATAAATATAAAATCAACAAAGAAATCTACACATAGGGTTCTCAATCGAAAAAATACGTTGGTTTTGCTTTTGGGTATAAAAATTTCACTCACAATTATTGCCTTCTTATCTTCTGCTCAATCTTTAAAGAATGAAGCCTTAAATTTCATATCCAAAAGCAATAAGAAACATTTTTAACATATATTAACATGTTAAGTGTGTTGGATAGTCTCATTCCAGATACTTTAAATAATAGCTATATCTATACGGTCCTTAAACTATATAAACTGCTCATCCGTTGTGATTCCGAGATTCTTTTCTGTTGGTATCCTAGTCATGTAAGGATCTTGGGAAATTAAAATAATTTTATATTTACTTCAACAAAACTAAGTCATTAAATGTTGTGTATCTTTGTACCATTTGTTATGGGGAAACTAAGCGAAATTTGAATCTTCATATAAAAACCTAGAAGAATAAAGGTGTCAGTGAAAATTATAGTTTATTAGAGTGTGTTTAAATTACTTTTAAGTACTTAAGAACCTCGTATGATGTTCAAAAGGTTGATTGAATTGAGAAAAGTACAGGAGCACTCTTAAAATATTTGGAAGAAAAGCATGTTTAGACTATATAATACTATTTGGGGGAAATATTTTCAAATATAGTTATAAAAGTAAACGGTTAATGTAATTTTTTTCTCGCATTGGTAGCGCTATTGTATAAACATTTAGCTATTGATAAACATTTATATAAACATTTTACAAGATAAGTGAAAAATTTGTCTATAGAATAAATTACCCAAATATTTCTTTTTTAATGTTCGAAATGCTTAGTTTTAATTTAGAAAAATTACATTAATATGAGTAGTTCAGTTTATTGAGTTATTTTCTTTTAGTTTTCATCTCATTCTACGAATGTATAAAATAAAATATAATTACATGGAACAAAAACTTTAATTAAGCATGCAATTTACTCGTTTTAGTTAGCAAGAAACTTACTTCTGCCTTTGTAATATATATAGGTTTATTAAGAACAATCCATGTCACTGTTTCGTGGCAACCTGGCATTGTTGTTGAGCCTTCATATGTCATAAATTGACTGGTGTCGGGAAGTAGTCCTTGAACTGATATGTACGTTATATTGACCATTTGACCTAAAAATTTTAAGACAAATTAAAAGTAATTAATATATTTAAATAACAAAATACATTTAAACGTTAAGATTACCCATGCAGATATATTTACTATAATGCTTCTAAAATAAAAAGTAGAAATATTTAACACATTCAGAATACTACTGTAGTTACAAATATTCCATTAAATACTTAAATATATTGTGACTAATTAAATCTGGCACATTGACATAATAATGGTTCTAACATGCTGCAATTTGATTGTCCACATAAATATAGTGTAGTAATTACTTCAGGTATAGCCGTATTTCTCTGAAAGTCAAAAGGCTGTCAATAAAGTTGGATTTTACTGCTAAACATGTACCTAGCGTCATACAAGTTCCAAACATATACCAGATATAAGCGCCGTTTAAGTATACTTATATAATATAAAAATTGTACTTGTACATTATTTCAGCTTATATAATTTAAATATAAGCATTAAAGTGTGTGCTTTAATTATTTATAAAATATTTAGCCCTTTAAATAAACATAGCTTTAAACATTGGCCTATTAAAAAATAATAAAACAATCCCTAACCAGTCTCGTATCACAAATATTTTCTCAATTCATGGCTTAGGTTTTAGATTATTTAAATTTTCTAAGTAAAAGAAAATGTTAAAATATAGTGTTTATACTTATATACCTTATTTCAACTATCTTAAAAGTATAAGTTACATGTTAGCTTGTGAAGAATAATTATTCAGCGTAAAAATATAAAAATACGTCAAGAATTAATATTTTGGTAGTTCCTAGAACATGTGCAGGTACTTGTTAGGAAAAAATATAAATCGCATTTTAATTAATATTTTAATTTTTTTTCTTAGTTTTAGACTGAAACTCCCATTAAAGCAGAATAATAACGTAAAATTAGGGTAAAATATTGTCAAAATAATAAAAATATTATACATATCTGCAATTTACTTTTTTATACGATAAAAGATTTAATTCTCGATTGCTTTACATGAAGAAAATATTAATCATATAATGCCAATAATAAAAGAAAACATTAAAACACGAAATTAAGTAAATTGGAATTCCATTTAAATCTGATTGATTTAAAACTGAACCCATAATGACAAAATGACTTTGGTGTTTTACAAAATATATTTAAATTGTATTTTTGGATTTTTCTACATTTCAGATTAATTAGTTTCTTTTTTAGAATTTGTGGCATGTACATGAATTATTTTTGCAAGAATCTTTTTTTTTAAAGTAGGCATTGAATTTTTGACAATTAACGATTGCATATTCAGAAATCTAGAAAATATTTAACAATAGTCTAGTAAATAGGAAAGAAAACTAGAGATTGTTCCAACTGTTTTACTTACCTTTATGAATGATTTTGTCAAGATGAGATGTGAGCAATCGTAAATCAGGACTTGAAACGTTTGATATCTAAGACAGAAATAGAAAAAGTCATTAATAAAACTAGAATGTTAATTTTTAAGATTAAATGCTTTTGATTCGAACAAGAAACTTCCTCCTAATCCTTCAGTTTCTGTGTCTCAGTACGACATCGATGAATGCATTTCAAAATTTTTTGACTTGTTCAATCTCAAAAAATATGAATTGGGTGGATAGAAATTTTATTAAATATAGCATATCCATTAAAACTTCAAATAATGTAATTGAATACACACTCGAATTTAAAATATGAACGAATTAATGAAATGGAATAATAAATACATATACTTTCATTATAAAATAGATGTTACACTCAAGATTGCAAATTTAAATTATCAATGCAAAATATGACTTTATACGGTATGTTTTATTTTCAACATTAAAAAATTAATTTGTAAATTCTCATAAATTTCAAAAATATATTAGTAAAGCGATAAGGAAAATAAAGTTGATTTTTATGTATTTGAAGAGGCATAAATTGTAATTTTTTAACTCAAATGTTCTAATTTCCAATGAAGATTTTGTATTATTTTTTAACTGGAAAAATTACAAGTTCGTGCAGTAGTTCAAAATTATTTGTATACTCGCAAGAAAAAAAATTATATTTTAACGAAATGACTTTAAGTAATTTTTTATTATAAATATACTTTTTAATCCCCCGATACATTTTACCTGAAAATTAGTACAGTGTTAGGAATATTGTCTTAGGAGTTATTTTAAATTGTAAGTACATGTGTATAAATCAGTATATATTTTAATTTCGAAGCATAAAGTGTGTATGTGCGTGTGTGTGGGTGAATTATCAACCAGGGAATGCCATAAAAAAGTAACTTTTTTAAAAATAAACTTTACTCTTCGATATTATGCACTACTACTTTTATATGTATTATGTATTACTACTTTTTATTTAATTAAATATTTTTATATCAGATATTTTTCTTTGAACACTTTATCGTATTTCGTTATTTTCAAATTAGCACAAATTAGGACTTTCTATATTCATTTCAGCTTCTTCTGTTGAATAATTTACTTATTTTCTTGTATTTCAAAATAATAGTTTAGTAAATGTTTAAATTAATTGTGTTAAATGACATCTGCAAAATTGACTTTTTGTTCAAAACACTCAATTCCTTCCTTTATGTAATTTAATTCAAAATAATGGGTTATATGCACGTAAATGTGATGTTTAAAATGTTCTTTTAAAGGTTGTTCTTAGAAGATGGATAATATATATAGATCTTAAGCAGTTTTGTTGTTGAACATTTCAATATTTGATTCAAACTTGTACTAAAATACTTCTATAAGTGTTTCCATGCCATATTTTACCTCCACAGTAAAGCCTAAGAGATATTGAGAGCATTCATATCTCAATTTGTTTAGGTCAGAAAATCCACGACCAGCTTCCATAAATGTCATACAGCCTTCTAAATGCGTAGCGTATGCAACGACCAACCGAGATGTTCGTCCCGTAGTTTGAAAATTGCATCTTGTTTGCTATTCGGCTCGAAAAGTGGTATTATGCGAATTTTTTAAGCATTTTAAAGATCCCATGTATAATAATCAAACAAACAGAATTTTTTTAATTAAATAAAAATAAAAGAGGAATAAAGATGAAAGGAATTTAAATATTTAAATAAAAAATTTACTTGATATTTTGACATGGAATGAGATGCTGATAATCCACAGCATTCCTGTACCACAAGCCACTGATATATATGTACATGAAATAATAGGAAGAGCAGAAAAGTATAAAAAAACTCACCTTTACGAAAGTACAATGCATTGAATAAATGTTTCTTACAGAGTACTCAAAAAATATTAAATATTAAATAGAACTTTAGCATTTTAAGTACCAACATGATATTATGACATTTGAAAATCTCTTCATTTTTCTAGTTTAAATTCTAACTTCTTTAATAAACTTTTACTGCAAACTTTAAACTTGATAAATGGATAATGATGTCTTTAGCTGTAAAAAGCTTTTTCTCTTCTGATAATACATATTTTAAACAAACATTATCACTGTATGTTAAAGAAAAAGCTTATTCTCCCTTATTCTCTAAACATTGTGCATTAGATTTAATCTTTCTAAACTATTAAATATAAATAGGCTTTCGCAGGACCCTCCATAATATGTAAAATGAGCAATATGTTCTAGTAATTATTCATATCCATCCGTAGAAATAACTGAAGTTTGGAAAATTTTATAATACAATATTCCTTTTTAAAAAAGAATAAGTAAATTTTAGATTTGCTTTACTATTTTGAGTTTTGTAAATATGGAGAAAATATTTTTAGTCCAAGAAGGCCACTTTAATAATACAATAATTCAGTCATTGAAAAGGATTTAAATATTTTTTTCCATCAATATATAATCTAATATTGTTCAAAAATGGGACAGGAAAAGTTAAGAATCTTTACATTTTAGGTTCATTATATAGTAAATTCTAAAAAAAATGTATTATATTAGGAAATAGTAATTATCAATAATAATTTCTTACCATAAAATTATTTGATAATTAAGGAATAAGTGTAAATGATGTTTTTCAGTGTTGAAAATTAAGCGGTACCAGGTGTTATTTTTGCGATCTTCTAGTTTGATATCAATTAAATACAGTTATGGCTTACCGAAAAATATTTCTGTTCCTTTATATAATCTTGACAAGGTTTGAAATTTAGCATATAAAAAATCATTTCCAAATTTGAAAATAAAATTTTAATCCCTTTCAATACAGTAAAAGCTTAAAATCAAAGATAACGTGATTTTGGGTAAATGCTTGAAGAATATATAGCAGGAAAAACCACCGATAGCAGGTTTAATCGCCTCAAACATTCCAGGTTTAGCTTATAATATCTGTATTTTATAATTTTATTTAAAGTTAGTCAAGCGCTTGAGGTTTCAAAATGAGAAAAATGTATAAAAGTCTCCATATTTTATTTAAAGAAAATTTCTCTTTTAAAACAATACATTAATGCAAAGTGTATGCTTTTTCTTCTACATTACAGCCCAAATTTCTTTAATATATTTTTTAAAAACTAAATATTGATAATCATATAAGTACTTACCATAAACAGTAGTACAACAATTAATTATGCATAGGTAATTTTTTTTCTGTTGCTGTTAAAATCGTAAGGTATACTTTTGTATAAATGTAATTACTTTATGAAAAATAATTTTATTTAATTGTGTTGAGTATGAAATTTTGTAAGACGAAATGAAATGGAAAAGATGAAATTCTGAAAAAAAGACAGTATTCATTTTACACATTTCTTGAATAAGATGATTGAATAATCATTTATAAAAGAAATTATATTCATTCATTGAACTGACCTCATAGAAATATCAATGCAAACTTTTACTACAATATAAGATTTTTTTCAGGTGTATTTTATTTCTGAATAATTACATTCTGAGAAAGACTATAAATTTATAATTTTCTGCACATAACTATATTTTTTAAAATCATCCTTACTCTTGTTTTTAGTTTTGATGCCTATAAACAATACAATTTTTGGTATCGGCATAACACTTTCTTTAAAATAAAAATTGAAACATCGAGAAGTTTTAGAATGTCTCAGTTCCCTGAAATGTATGCCTTAATTACGTTGCTATTTCATAGTTTTACTATATTCTACAGCTCTACAGTCGATTTTCGGACAAGGCTGTCTGCGTCAGTTAAATTGTTCTACATCTATTAAATGACATTGTATTCCAATGATTGACATCGATGATCTTTATCCTTTAGCTATTTGTCCACCTCGACAAACTATTTTTTCTGGATATGCCATTTTTTCCTCCACGTTACATAAATTATGTATTTATCTACTTCATCTACAGAGCAGTTTAGTTTCCAACTATAAAGTATGTGTATGCTACCATGCACATGCTATGAGCTGCGGTAGCTCATTCGGCAAAGGCTATGCTCTCGTAACTGAGAGGGTTTAGAGCCCAAGCCGACCTAAGATCTACCGTATTTGTTAAAGATGACTGGGGTACAAAATAAGTTCGTGGTCAAATTGCCCTCCAAGTTCTCAATCAATATTTCTGGGGGTGAATGCTAAGCCTATGAGTCTTCTGCTTCGCCCCTTCTTCAAAATTACGAGGATCCGCTTAAGGAAAAGTCGTACTTTCACCCTTGAGGTGATCCTTAAAACGAAAGTCGCACCCGTTTGATTTAATACGAGTAGCTTATGGCTCAATTGTGCTTGGTTTTACCAAGTGGCGTCATTAAGAACAACAAAATGGTTACATGTTCCAATTTTTAGTTCATTAAACATTCTGTGTAGTCTGGTTGAGATCATCATAGTTTTTTTATACTTGGAGATTGCGTAATGTTTGCTTTTACGGGGTGGTGTTTTCAGTCTTACGCTCAACCTCTAAACTATAGGACATGCTTCTAATATGATCCCATGAGGCTAGGTGCCCAGCGTAAAGGCTATATTGTAGATAACTGTATATTTTTACTATAATCTAACAAAAAAGGCTTAGCAGTAAAATGGGATAAAAGGATTAAAAGGAATTTATTTTTTATACCAAGGATCATGCATTACTAATGGTAAATTAGAAAGAGTAAATCAATTAATAATAACTCGATTAAAATATAAAGTCTTCTCTCAAAACAAATACCTTGGAGTAATGTGCTAGAGCAGGTTGTTATCAAATATAACAGTTATATTCATATAATAATTAAATTCTCACATACGTATTTGTTATTTGGTAATCTCCCTTTCCAATCTCTCTTTGACAGAAATAATTACCATTCCCTTAATAACACGAGAATTTAAGAAAAAAAAGATTTGTGGAATATCACCAGATAAATAAAACAAGATATGATGCAAGATTTTAGGAATCCAACTTCCCACCTGGAGGTATATTTTATTACATGAATTTGTATACCCAAATATCAGAAATTTATATTGCCCCTTTTTAGAATCCTAAGAGATTTAAACAAAAATATTTCACATTAAATTGAAAATAGAGGAAGAAAATTATCACACCAAAAATACAACTGAATTTTTTTTATCGAAATTATGATCCTATTATCCACCCTATTACATTATAAATAAGAGAATAAAATTGGTAAATCATTCAGCTATCAATAACCTTTCTTAGTTTTTTCTCATATCTCCTCTTATAATGTTTTGATAGAGCCCACATGGATAAGTAAAACTCACATCATTTTATTTTTATGAATGACTACTTTTTATATATTAATAAAATGCACTGGATGAAACTGACCTATGTGGGCGTTTATACTCATCAATGTCCCATTCTTTTGGCACCGTAAAATTTTCCCCTGAACAGTTGTCTGTCGTATGTTGAAAGTAGAGTTTTATGGCAATACAACATGCTTTATTGATTATAGAAAGTTATGTAAATGTTTTGTAAAGATGTTCTTAGTTTCCCTATATAAGAAAATTAAATTCGAAGATCCAAATGTTAAAAAATGTTATTTTCAAAGTAAAAATTTTTACCCATGAAATGAAAGTGTTTAAAAAATAAAAACTATGTGCATTTTCAAATAAGATAACGGGTGATATGGTTGCTACAAACAATCCAAAGAATCAGCGATATTAAAATAAGATTAAATAATGTTAGATATTAAATATCTCATAGATATATTTAAAGGCCTGTAGAAATGT
This sequence comes from Pardosa pseudoannulata, assembly GCA_032207245.1. Lineage (NCBI taxonomy): Eukaryota > Metazoa > Arthropoda > Arachnida > Araneae > Lycosidae > Pardosa > Pardosa pseudoannulata. Next base: position 4,183,449 of record CM063503.1, on the reverse strand, counting down.
GTAATGTTTGTTGATTTCCGCAGAACTAATGCGAACCGGCAATAAATAATCGTTGTTGAGTCACCAAGTGACGCTAGTGGAGTCAAGAAAATGCGCTCGAAAAGGACATATTAATTTTTTTCTTTTTCTTGCTATTGATTATTCGACTATATTCTTGTACCACATTCAGTCGTGAAATCATCGCATAGAGTCTGTAATTCGTTGTTCGTAACTATATCTATATTAAAGGATTCCGAGAATTTGAGTCATGTTTGCCTTTTCATCTGATTTTACTTGAATCTTCGGGAAAAGGTGATTAGAAATTCGTTATTCTAAAGAAGTATAATTTAATTTCTGTAAACCATTAGTTCGTTATATTCTATTTAATTCGTAAGTCTACAATGTTAACGTAATGTGCTTCTGTTGGACTTGTTTTAGATTCTTGAATAAGACTTGAATGTATTTGCGTTGTTTTCTCATAGGTAGTAGTATTGGCTTTCTAAAGGGTGCTGCCGTAATAAATTGGCCTACAAAATCTGCATCAGTATACACACCAATGTAATTATTCTGCAGTACTCTCTCACAAAAAGTGAGGTGATGTAAAAAAAAGACTTTTTACTTATCACACAAGATCTCGTTTACTTTTATTTTGATGTTCTTTATCCTTTTTTTAAAGCTATCATTTTTTAGAACTATCCATATGTTAAATTTATACATTTATCAATCCATTCTAATTTATTCCTCTTTTCATATGTAAACGTTTAATCTGGTACGTTGTTAACTTTTTCAACATTTCAACTGCTATAAGTAATTTTTATTCTCTTATATTGTATCCTATTTTATGTATTTTAGCATAATATGATGTAATTATTTTGTATCTGGGGGAACAATCTTACATCTAACATTTCCATTATCAAAATTTCACGTTCTCACAATATGAACTGCTTTGGGGCTACGGCAGAAGCTTCAAGACATTTCACATGGGGTATAATTTGTAATATTTTAACCAAACAAACAAATTTAATTATAATTAAATTCTGTTATAATTTTTTGCTTATTCTTTACCCCCAAAAAACAACTTTTGACAAAATCCTTGTTCTATTTTTAAATTATAGCAACCTTACTGGCGAGCGTCAAACTACCAACCACTTTTTATGCCAATTCAGATTTTTTTTTACACAAGTATCTTATATAAGTGTGACATATGCGATGACACTAGCTTTTTCATGTGAATTCTATTTAACCTTTCCTATTGTCTTTTAAAATCCTTCCCAACAATTTTAAATATAATTGTGACATTTTCTAACAGAATGACTTTTAACTTGCTGCTAATAAATGCTCGGTCCTTTTATATTAGAATTTTTGGTCTCCTCTCTTCCTAGATTTCTTTGTGTTACAGCCAACTGTACCGATGTAAGAGAAACCTAACTTCAATTCTCTTTTCACAGACACACACATACATACATACATATATATATATATATATATAAGCATATATATATGTGTATATATATATATATATAAGCATATATATATATATATAAGCATATATATATGTGTATATATATATATATATAAGCATATATATGTATATATATATATATATATATATATGTGTGTGTGTGTGTGTGTGTGTGTGTGTGTGTGTGTATAAGCATATATATATGGCCGAACATTTATTAGTAGAACAAAAGAATTTTCATGATGAACTGCTGTTAAATAAAGACTCATTTAAATTTGTATTCAACGATAATTTTTATGCAAACTTAAATCTAGTTATAGTTCTATTTTTTTCATGTAAATTTCAATACGTAGTTGGTGACAAATATTCAACGTGAAATATAATAAATTTCCATATGGAATTTTTTGAGAGGTAATCATTATGAGGAAATAGAATAAAACAATAAGCTTCTTTACAAACTTTAGAACAGTCATTGCCTGTAGAGATTAGAAAAAATTCAAAATATGGAAAGAATACACCTAATATAAAATAAAATAAATGGTACTGAGAATTGTTTGCAAATTTTATGAATATAACTTTTTATAGTTTATTTATATTAGATGATATAGTAGATAAAGTTAAAAAATAATTACTTCTGTATTTTATGCCGTTTTTTACTCGAAAAAAGAGAGGAAAATTAAATATATGAAAAATAGAAAAAAAAATTTTTTTTCTTTCTAATTCTTAAACTTCTACTCAAAAGTTACAACATATTTAAGACAAAATTTTAAAGCGTGTGTTTTTATAAATATTTTACAAATATCTAAAATAGTATAAACATTCTTTTCAGTTATGAAGGTATTCAGTACAATACCTTTTATACATATTATTTTTCATTTATTATATGTATATACACGGAGGACCGAAAGTATTATGACCTCTTTTATTTTAAACTTTTTAAATTTTAATAGCCTATTTAAAAGGTTTTAAATAGGCTAGCACCAAGGTTCGAAGGGTTGTTCGTCGTGGTTGTGGTTGTTGTTCGAATTGTTCGTTGTTCTTCAACGTATGCTTTCATTGTAATCATGTGAAACAGGAATAAACGAAGTTAGTCGGAGCTGTTGTCGTTGCTGTTATTGCCTCTGCAGGCCACTCTTTGCCTGTTTCATAGCGGACTCCCTATGAACACGACTACATTCCGTGGGATAGATGATGTGACGGCTACGGTTCGTCACATATATAGGTATTATTTAGTAAGTTTCACAGTAGATTAAAATTTATATATTTAATTTTTGCACTGAAACCTTAAATACGCAAGTCAATTTGATACCCGACCCAGCCAAAACCACACGGTTTACTAAAAACTGATAAGACGACCACCAAAATAGTAACTCGAAGCGACTACCACGATGCTGCTGACCTAGGAGGGGCCTGTCTTTTGTCGGCTTTGTGTACGATGTTGTACAAGATATATAATCCAACCAGGTAAGGAGCAAATACTACAGAAGTAAGCTAAATTATAACAGGAAAAATGAAGAGAAAGTTCACTCAGGTACGCGGGTGCGTGAAACCCATACCCATCTAAAAAGGGTGTACCCCTAAGGGGGCATTAAGAACGTAACTAAAACTTTATAAAACTCGAAATGTATTCTTGAAATGCACTTTGATAGATAGAGAAGAGAGAGCTGGAGTTGTTGCTCTATGTAAGAATGTAGTGTATTTTTTATCTACTAGTATTAAAATATGTTGATATACACTCGAATACATTGGACAATACAATTATTAATCCTTTTCAAATTGAATACACCATTTTATATAACCTTTCTTTAAATGTGTTGTGTTTCTAGTACACTTTCAGTTTCATTAATTCTTTACAATTGATGTATAATTTAACAATAATTCATTTTCTTCTCTACTGTTTGTTTTGGTGCTGTATGCCCGCGTTTGGAATTTCCGGATATAGAATTGATATTAGATCACTCACAATTATTTTTATTTTGAACCAGTAAACTAAATTGAAAAATACCATACCACAATGTGTTTTTATGTGAAATCAGGAAAGGCAGTTATTAACAAACCTACCCTATGAAGAGTATACAGATCATTTATTGTCAGGATTAACACTGAAGGTCCTGCAGTTTTGTATTACCTTTTATAAAACTATTGTATCTAACAAATTTTATCCCATGAGGATGTGGTGCCGTAAAATCTCAAACAACCAAACTCAAATTTTGTATTCTATATTTTCACTCAATTTTGAGAAATCTCTGCTAGTGTATTCTTTTTGTTTATATATTTTCTTATTTATTTAGAGATTTAATGTTTAATGTGTTCTGTACTGTAACGTATTTAATCATTTTTCTCCTTTTTAACCCTTTTCAATTAAACCCAGATATCATTAATTTCTAGTATTGCTTTATCACTTATCTAGGAGTTATTTTAAAAGATGCGATAAAACTTATTGTAATTGCAAAATATTGGTGTTTGATCATTTTTTCCTCAAAAATTTCACAAAAGAATGTTATTGATATACTAACTTTTACTTAAGCAACTGAAAGTGGATATTACCATAAAATATCTTCTGCACTGGAAACAATATTTTTCATGAATCATGAGTATAATTGACTTTTAATGATGTATTAAGAGAATTTCGTTATATTTCGTTTTTTATAGCGCCTTCTGTATTTCCATAATAATTGCGATAAATAACAGTGTACTACAAGTAATAAAAGATTCACACGTTTTCATTTGCATTAACCTAGTTTTTTTCAGCACTTCAAATACTACATGTAAATGGCTAAGACCGGTGATAAAACCTTTTAAAGTATAAAGGGCTTTGCCTCGTACCCTTTCTAATCCATTCTTCTTCTAAAACACTTGGGAAAGATAATTCCGCTTTTTCTCCTTCTTCCATTTATAGGTAACATTAATTGACATGTGAATTGGTGGGTGTGGAGAGAATGAAGTGCACTGCAGGCAATTCATGGATTTCGGTAGCAATAACCGTATGTGACTAAGCAAATTGGTTCTTTTATTCAATAAGAAAAACTCTTTACGAGAAATTAAAGTTTATCTACCCTATACCTATCTACTAACCTACATACTTACGTGCTTGTGCATATATGTATGTATATATATACATACATACATACATATATATATATACATATATACTAATATATATATATATATATATATATATATATATATATATATATTAAGGTACTTTTACATATATACTTACGCTCTGCCGTATATACAATACAGCGCTTTTTAAACTTTTAGGCTTAACGTTTTCTCTTCTAAATATTAAACACAGTCTTTTATTGGAATATATTTATTGAAAAAAACATAACTGTAGGATAAATAAATATATTTTTGTAATCCTTTTGAAACACAGTATTTATCACTTAATCATAGGTAAAAAATGTCTTCATGAAATGTTTTTAAATAAATATTATAATTTTACTCCATTACTACAGCAATAATTATAATAAAATCATGTTCAGTTATTCAATTATTGAAAGGGTGAAAAAACACTAAATATTTTCATAATCATAAGTCATAAATCATAAGCATTAGTATTTTCAAGTTAAATCAAAGATTAAAAATGATATTCAATAGCTAATGATTTTAATTAAATAAAACAAATGAAAGTATTTCTAACTACAAAAACGTTAGACGTATCTGCACAACATATCCAGTGAAATAATGGTATACCTGATTTAAAACTGTCTTTACGATTTTCTGAGTGAGAAGTGGTTAATTTTATATATCTGAATAAAAATGATTGCAGTCTTCATTATGCTTTTACGATGAATTTCTCAAATAGTAAAATATTGGGGTCATGTAGTGCATATTATATAGTATATTGTATGGCAACTTGTGTTTTAGGTAAATCGTTTGCTTTTTTCCGCAATGTTTACAATTTCTTGCATTGTAATTTATTCTGAACTTGCCTGTTATTTTACGATTATTTTCCTTGCCCTGGAAATTTTTGTTTTGTTCGGGAGTTTTCCGCATAGTTGTTTTACTAGAATTTGAACTTTTAAGAACATTATCTTCCCTCATCGAAAATGATTTGGCTACTTTAGTAGTCGTTTCCATTGCAAGCGCAATTTCGCATGCTTTGCCGAAGTCGAGTTTACACTCACTTAACAATCTATTTTGAATCTGCTGATCTGCTAAACCACAAACTAACTTATCGCGAATTACATCATTTAAAAATTGTCCAAATGAACGCTTACTTGCTTGTTCTTTAATTTTCACGATGGAGGCCTCAATATCCTCTGTATTTTGTTTCAAAATATAAAATTTATATCTTTGCATAATTACTGATGTTTGCGGTGTTAAGTGGTTAGTCAGCACTTTAATTTTTTTCACCATAAGAAGTCTCTTTCAAACTTTTAGGTTGTACGAGTTTCGTAAATTGGAAAATACTTTCTTTCAACACACGTCAGCAGAGTAGCTATTTTATTAGCATCGCTTTTTATTCTGTTCGCTTCAAAATAAAATTCAATTTGAAGAAGGTATTCTTCAAAACATTCACCTTCATAATACGTTGGCATTTTGCCAGTATGTGGACGATAACCATCACCTTCAGAATCCGGCATTTTCAAACTCTATTTTGGATATCTTTTACACTCGTCGCCAGTATTATATCTCAAGATTCTACTGTACAACCATAATTACATGTATTCTAAAGAGACAAGATTAACTCATAACATAAAGGCGAAACACCTTCATGCAAACATCTTTATTCTTAAACCTAACACTGTCATTACAGCCGTAGACGAAGTATATATAGTCTCTACTTACAACTGTTGCCAGACCTAGCAAACGATTTACCTAAAACACACATGTTGCCATACAATATACTATATTATATACACTACATGACATGTAATACCAATAAACGACTTTACCGTTTAACGGACTGAATATACTCTCAAAATGTTTACCGGCAAATTAAAATAATTTAGCCATGTATACCATATAGAAAATCTGCATTCAAAAATTTTTACTACGCACTCTAATGTATATTCATATTTTGTAAGCATTATACAATTTTTTTAGCCTTGACTTTATGAAATTTATAGCACGCAGGAATTCTGTTGTTACAGATTGTATTCGCAAAGAGCGTTACTTAAATATCAGTGAACAAAAGTTATATCGTCTTTAAGGGATAAAATTTTGGACAAATTAATCTTTTTTTTAAACATATCTTTTTAAAAGATGTTTTAAAAATATCTATTCTCTCTATTTCCTTTTGTATGCTTAATTTTAATTTTACCCTTCTTTGTATTCTTCACTAATGCTTTATAATTTTTTTAAAAAAATTATCTCCGAATAACTTGTATATAATGTGTATATATTAAATACTTACTTATTACTTTGTATTTTAAAGGAATTCGCATAAACTGAAAATTATTTTAAGTATTTCGTACATATATCTACTTTTGAAAAATTATTGGTAAACCGGTATTAAACTTTTCATTTTCAGAATTGCTAGTAAATCGAATTAAATGTAAACTTACAAGTCCTTATAAATATTATACTCACAAATTTATAAAATTTAATAAAATGTACTTACGAGTAAAAATATTCTTCTATAGCACAGACAAATTCAATATTACGGTAAACATTAAAAACATTTTCTTTCTCTACTCTTATTGTTCTCTGTTCTTCCCAATCCTAAATAGTTCAATGAACGAAAATATCTCTAGACATAAATACAATAATCATGTTGTATTATGCTCTTAATTAATCTTTACATATTTTGCTACCTTCCACAATTTTGCAGAATTTTAGAAAAATGTGAAACTTTTTAAAAAATGCTCTCAAAAACTAAAATTAACGTTATAAAATTTAAGGATTTAAAAGTGATATACATTTAAGGAAGTTTGACTAATATAATGAAGTAAAAATGTGTTTTCGATGATTATATGGTATTTTTCCTTATAGTGTAAAACTGAGATGTGATAAATTACTGCGATACGGTCGATATTCGTCATTTCAGAGAAGCAGTCGATTTTCTGATAATAGTGGTGTTTTAATTCCCATTCGATCATCATTATATGTCAGAGGTACTTCATCATAAATAAATATACTTACTGAATCCAGTCCAGGTAATAAAGGGGATTTATGAATACAATTTTCTGAGTGTACAGTTAACTTTTATTTAGGCCGCATAAAGATTCCTTTATTCAAGTGGAAGATGAACGAAAAACAAAATTATTTGTAAAATATCTAGTAACCCCAAAATCTAATCATTTTTGTTAGTTAATATTTTCAAGACTAATATTTTGTAAAATGAAGACATAGTCGTTAAATATATAAGAAAGATTCATTAAATGTGTGGTGGGTAAATATTAGAAGTGAAACTTCTTATAGTGACGGCGAAATAATTGTGTTACTCTAAAGTATTATTATTGCAATATTTCCTGCATGTGCAAAGTAATATAAGGAAAATTGATAATTGTCTGGCGTATTTGGGATAAACTTGGCTTTACTTATCATCAAACCGAATGATTACCTTGTTTGACACTTTTTGTGTACTCATAATAACATACCGTCTACCGCTTAGGATTCATTTTCCTTTGTTCTTATCTCAACGTCTACTAATTCTCATGCAATGACCTTACACCTTCCTGTTAAAAACCCCTACACCTCAACACATAGGATTGGATTAAAAGTTTATCGAGATTGATGTGTCTTCTCTTCATACAATAATGAGATTAACTCACTTCTTCAGTCCAATCGTTAGCATCTTTGAATAGGTATAATTAAATACCATATGACTGAAAAAGTTTTTAAATACAGCAATCTATATTCTGATATGTAATAAATACTAGAGTCCAAATATCTAACGGATCAGTAAAAGTAGAACTTGAGTAGATTGGAGAATTCGTGACCAGTAAATAGAGGTTTCTTGTCTTTATAAAGAATACAAGTCAAGATATTCTGAAGATGTTTTCGTGGTATAAAGCGGACATTTAGGATTCGTCTAAATATACGACCGAATATGAAAATTGTTATCGTAGGTGTTCGTAGCCGTCTGGAATCATCTTTAAGTTGGAGGTCTCGATGGTATTAGCCCTCATGAAGCAAAAAAGAAGGATGTAGTGCTCCAAGACAAACGAATAATGAAGAGATTTCACTGGTCATGACTCGACCAAAAATATAAAAGCCATAATCCTCTTTTTTAACGTCTTTAGCGTAAACACCGTTATTTTTATTACGTTCTTTGATTTAATTATTATTCCTACAGTTAATATTAATTGAGCATTTTTAAGAAACTCATTTAGTGTTTAATCATTCAGTGAGACACGTTTACATTAAAATTTCTTGTAAAGGTGATTGTTTGTTAAGAAACATTTATAGGTCTTTTTTTTTTGTTTAAAAGAGCTAATGAAATTCCGTTTTAATTTTCATTAAAAGAAACTTTAATTTGCTTAAAATAGTTAAAAGTACTGAAATATTTTGTACATAAATCTTTTATAGGGCCTGTTGTGTTTTAATGCTTTAAACGATTTACATATAAAATGAACATTTACTATTTTTGTTAATATTTTTTTTTGTTATAATATTTTAAAACAACTTGTTTTTCAAAATTCTATCATGCATGCAAGTATATAGGAATAAAATGTTATAAGTAAATAGTCTAATATAACAAGAAAAAATTTATTTATCTCCACTAAACGTACTGGCAATTGTTCTTCTAAATTTTTTCCGATTTTATGCTATGAAATATTTTGACGAGGTAGTCGTTATTCTCACGAGAGTTATTCTCACCTTTAACGCTTATTGCTTATTTTTAAGTCTGTTTACTCTTACTTTTTAGTTGTTTTCCCAATAATATGACTTATTCTTTTCTCTTACTTTTTCCTGGTACAGTATATCTTACTTTTTACTTGTTGCCAATATATCATATCAATCCAACCAATCAAGAAAAGTACCCTTGACGTTGTATTGAGTGATATTTTTAATACAGCTGGGTATAACCCTCTTTTCCATTAATTGATTGTTTAACAGTACAGGCGTGCTCACTATTTTATAAGAATATCATATATGCTGTAATCTTATCTTCCAGTAAAGGGACAACACCAATACACCCAAGCCCCTCCCCCCTTGTTTTTGGTACATTATGTTCTTTCTTGGATTCAGTGCCATAAAACTCTAACCAACCAGCCAACCCAAGACATCCCATCTCTTCTGGAACTTAAACCTTCTACTTGGAAGCACAAAAGGATAACTACTATGCAATATGAGCGGAAAAACTGAAGGTTAAAATTTCCCCATAAAAATAATTCTTCTCTACACGCATTTAAGGTAAATGTTAATTGATGAACCTTTAAGTTCTTACAACAAATTTAACTTTAAATAATATTAAAATTTCAATATAGAGTGACATATTAGTTTGAAAATATGAAACTAATTGTTCTATAAATGGTATTGGAAATAAATTACATTTTAGGTAGAGCACAATACCTTAATTGCTGTTGGTAAGTAAAATCTAAGATATATAGTATATTAAATCATCCTACCTGAACCATTACTGCTACTCCTACAATGCCTTGCGTTTTGGGCAACGCCTCTGTCATGTTGTCGTATAATTGATTATTGTAACCTATAACCTGCAACTGTAAAATAAATCTGAGTTAGAATCGGGAAATAGAATTTATTAAATATTTTTATTAATAAACTAATTCAAAATGAAATATATTACAGCTACAGTTAATGCATGAGAATATAGCTCAGAAAATTAATATCTTTATTGAAATCGAGTTCAATTAAGGTTAAAGTATTTAAAGTATTTGCATAATAAACATGAACTTTACGTTGTAATTTTTTGCCTTACTTCTATCCACTTTATTAATTTTTTTACGCATGAAGGAAGTAACATGAGTTCAATTAGGTTTTAATGAGAAATACTTGCATCGGTTAAATTTTCTGTCATGTAGGAGTGTAATTGATTACTTTCACATAACCTGCAACTGCCAGAAAATTTGTTGGATTTAATATTCTTGTAATGATATTCAGTTCTTCTGAAATAAAAATATCGATTCAAATTTTTTTCCCTGCAACCGATACATTTTACTTCAACAGATTTATCTGATATAAGTAAGTTCGGTTTTAAAAAATTTATATATCAAGTATTATTTGAAATGATAATTGTGAAGCGAAAATATGAGTTTCAATTCAGTTTGAATAAGTGATCACAAATGAAGTGAATCATAAAACTTTTATAGATTTTTTCATTAATTTCAGTTCTTTTTATGTGTTTGTCCCAAATAAATGGTAGTTTAATTTCTTTTCCTCGAAATAATGTATATTTTCGTTTTGCAACTCTCATATTTTTCTGTTAGTATTATTTCTATGGTATTATAACTTTTTTCTGAGATATACACCTTTTTGAATTTTTAGTTATATAATAGCCAATAACATTAATATTTTTCAACATATAAATTTTAATAGTTCTCGTAATTGCAATTTTCAAAATAAAATCTGCAACAATGCTTTGTAAACTTTTAAATTTGGTCATTAGAAAAATTATTATTAAATTCTATGTCCCAATTCTATTCTCTCATTAAGCTTATATAATAAAAACCACATACCTTTCGCCCTGAATCAGACTGTCTACGGTATGAAGACCTTAAATATTATTCGTGTAAATGATTTACAATATTAGGATTTAATTTTTTAAAGAAATTTTGTTCAAAACTTACCTGGAAATATTGATATTTTTGCACAATATTCTAAGTGTATTTCAACAAATTTTCTTATAAGAAACTCATATACTTACTTTTTATTGCTTTTCATATATTGAGAATCATGCAACGCATTATTATGCAGGATATTTCGAATTAAAATGTTTTAAAAGAACCTTAAAAGTATTGCTACTGACTTTGAGCATACAACCAGTTATTTAAATTTAATATTCATGGTTTTCAAAATCAGTTAATGCAAAATCATTAATGCTGGGTTATAAAATAGAAGATATCGTTAGCTTTTAACTTTATAGAAAAAATAGCATCCTTATTTTACGATTGGGATGTATATACATTGTATAATAAGCACAGAATAGTGCATGCTTGTGAATAAAAAATTTACGTTTTGTTAGTTATTTCGATAGATATGAATTCCCGTATGTCTACACCATGTGTCTATAACTACAGTGAAGTTTGTGCCTCACTAAATATGTTTTTTAAAATATGCCTGACCCAAAGAGTATTTAATACTGTTAAATTTCTTTTTATGCTCCTGTATTGGAAAGCTGTGCATGTTTTACGCTGTTGATTCCAAATCTCAGTGCAATCAATAAGGTTTGTTATAAAGTTAAAAATAAATCACATTACACATGTATGCCACCAAAATCTCAGTATATATGTATTTATCTATATATATGTGTAATAATTTTTTCTTCTAGTCAGAATAATTACGTAGCCCCTATTATTTTTACTTGCCCGGGCTACTGGGCAAGGAGAAGCCTTAATCCAACTAGCAGTAATAGCGATCGATGCAGTATGGCCACATTGAAAGAGAACGGCATAAGTCTAATTAAAACTTTATTTCAGAGCTGCTAAAATGGACATCTTTACTAGTCAACGACAGACAAGAGAAAAACACAAAAATCACTGTTCTCGAACAGAGGTGCACCCAAGACCCAGGACAGGAAGAATTTTCCACTTACTCAGCAAATTTAAGAGTAATATCAGAAAAACCTCGGAGCCATTTGCCGGCGACAGCTGGGAAACGTGTTGAATAGACAAAAAAACATTACATCTATAGGATAGAAAGCTTTGGGAAATGTATCAAAATAATTTTAAGTCGAGAACGTTCCTTTGATTAAGACATTTAGAGGCTGGGAAAAAGATTTTAAGGAATTAGAATAGGAGAGAGGAGATTTTAAAGGATATATTAAAGTTAAATAATTTTGATCTATTACATATACTTTTTTATATATTTATATATAATAATTAAGATCATCTTAATTTTGCATATTTTATTTGCATCCAATAAAAGTAAAACGAACACATTTTTTGAAGAACAAAATTTCAGGTAAAATATCACAGGATGTTAAACAAAAAATTTTTATCTTTTATCCAAAATGCTTTGAAAAGTTAGTTTTTTTCAAAGTATTTTGAGGTAACTTCAAATGTTATGTACAAAAAAAGGAAATTAAGTTCAACTATCGATTTTTTAGTGAAATATATCTTCTTTTAAAGTTCGCAGAAGATTTCGGTAGTTAAACAACGAATGGAAATAAGTGCTGGAATAATAAGAACATTCAAGCTTTACATTAAAATAAGTGTCTGTGTTTACAACATTTTATGCCAGATTTCAATTTCTTTTATGACCCATGACAAAAGCAGTAAAATGCCAAAGAATGATAAAAAGTAGTAGAGAAGATAAATTTTAAACATACTTTGAAATCTGTAAAGTGTGATTGGTTGAAAGAAAAGGAATCCTTTTTTTATTAGTGTTTTGCTCAAATAATTGTTTTTATCATATTATATAATTGTATTTAAAATGCTTATGTTTTTCCTCGATAATTTTGTACTTATATAAATCTAAAATAATCCATTTTAATTAAATAAAACAATTGTAAGACACTTTTATTTTTTACATTTTCAAATTGCCAAACATAATTACTGAAAGTGTTAAATACAAATTTCAGTTTAGTGTTTTTTGAAAATTATTTAAATTTTTAAAATTTTATAGAAAGCGTTTTAAATTTTTTGCAAAAAACTTCATTAGGTAAAAAGTATGTTATCTTGAATGATATGTATATTAATGCTTTTCAGTTATATGTAAATCTATTGATGGGAGATATAGATATTATATATTAATGCTATATAAATCGTTTAATCGCACATAATACCTTATATATTAACCCACATAAATAATTTCATTCTTTCATTACATTAAAATTATATTATAGAATAAGAAAATTTTGTTAAATATACTATAAACAGCTTAAAATATTTAATCACTAATGTATATATTCTACATTAGAGAGTTCATATATATATAGGATAAATCCTATATTACGTAGAACATATAGAAAACTGCATGATTTGCAGGCTATTAGATGTAGAAAATGGAATTACTGGTAAAAATAAGATCTTTTCAAATAAAACATTTCAATGCAACTCGTTCTTGTTGGATGAAAAAAATATGTATTTGTATTCAAACATAATATTGTTTTTATTAAAATTAAAACTTTAAACACTTACTTCTGCCGGAAATGCATGTCCCGATATTGTGTGTTCTGAGCCTTTGTCATCGGTTCTTCCATAATGTAGAAGAATTTCGTGTACCCGATATTTATATGATAAAGGACCTCCACTAACAGATACAGCTGGGCTATCAAGATCAAGCCGGAATCGAACGCTGTGGCCCGTGTTTTTCAGTGTGCCGTTCACCTGCAAAAACAAAAAAAAAAGCACGATCAAATAAGATTAATAGTTCGGAGATGTATTGGTGGGGACAAGTTTTTCAGGATAGAAATGACAGATATTAATGGTCTTAAAGAGTTAAGTTCAAAGTTTTCAAATTTGACTTTTCGTCCTCTGATAAGAGCCCCACGACCGACGTTTTAAAATATCTTTATTCGAGTAAACGTTAATCACCCGTGAAAAAATAAAATGCTTATAATTAATGGAAATAAATCATTATCCACAATTTTATTAGATAACTGTTTACAATTCATATACATTATCAACACTCAAGGTTTAAAATAATAATTTTCATTAGTAATATCACACTTTATAAATTAAAACGGCAGACGCTTAAAAATAGCTTTATAAATATTAATCTCAAATCTGTCAAAAATAAAATATTTTTAATTAATGAAATAAATAATTATTCACAGTTTGATTAGAAATAAATTTATAATTCATATATTTTATCACCAATGTTTAGAATAATAGTTTGCATTAGTGGTTATAAACTAATAATATCTTTATAGGTTAAAAATAAAAATCTACAGAAATTTAAACCTTAAAAGTCAATGTGTACACAGTGGTACAATGTATAATATAACAGTTATTTTCTGTTTAGCATAATTTTGAAAATGTTAATAAATTACACAATTCTAAAAAAAAAGTGTAAAACTTTTTTATCTTCAAAGAGAAATTTGTTTTACAAAATTTATTTTTCTTCACTACGCATTAATTTGATGTAAGGTATAAATAACTTGTAATACCTACATGTATATTACAAACAAAATAATACATATTACATATATGTGTAACCGATAAAACTTCTTTTCACCGATCATACAGAAGAATTTATATCATACGTTTTTTAATTGCTGGAGATTCCTTGACAATGTCACTTCAGATTTGCAGTAGTCATGTCGCGTAAGGCATTCACTAGAAGGAAGCGTTCACATTGTGACTGGACCCTTTATGCGTTGCATTTAATACTTTAGTCATAAACGAGTTTTAATTAAAGAAATTTTCCACTCTACCTTTAAAATTGATTTCAAACACTACGTTTCACCTTACCTTGATAAAGATAGTGAAAGTAAACAAACCCTTCCAATATTTATTTTATAAACTGCTTCATATTTTGAATTAAAATAATTTAATTATTTTAAAATATTAAAGCATAAACAGAATGTTTATCGATCTGAAAACTTTTAAAATATGAAATACAGTAAAAAATAAAAGCTAGTTGGAATTATTTTGGTTAAGAATATATTTCATTTTAAGTCGACTGAAATTATGATTAACGTAATTTAGAAAAATGTTAAATTTATTTAGTATTTTCTTGGTTTTTATATGGATAAAATTGTGTTTCAAATTGAATATCAGTTTATTCTATTAAAGTAACAACATGTAAAGGTAATCATTTTATTAAAAAGATAAAATTTTAAAAATTAAGTTATACCTAAAATCTAAATTTGAATAAAGCTTTTCAGTGTTTTCATAAAAGCATGTTTATATTTTATGTATAAATTTTTTTCTTCACAAGGTCATTAGTGATCAGTAGATCCTGGTCACAAAAAAATCTGAATTAATAACTGCTTCATGTGGCCATTTCTTACACTTTTCGAAATCCGCTGTCAATCATTTAAAAAAAAAAAAAGAGGATTATTTCTATCTTTATACCTTTGTATGCATTTTTGCCTCCAGGATTGTCACAACAGAACTGCTGTTTTAAGCTGTCACTCATGAGAAAGTTTTCCCACAAGATTACCTCTTCATTAGCCATGGCATTTTCAGAAATCAGGAGATGCACTATAACTTTTGACTACATAACATATGTTTCTCTTTTTCCAAGTTTTTGATTAAAATAAAGTATTTGCATGGTTATGAGAGGCTTTCTAACCACGAAGACTGCATCTGAGTTATACTACAAAGTTACCACTGGCAGTTAAATCATGTGTGCTTGTCTGATCAGTGAAGAGAAATGTTTAACAAGTGTTATATATGTATACATACATACATATATATATATATATATATATATATATATATATATATATATATATATATATATATATATATATATATATATATATATATATATATATATATATATATATATATATATATATATATATATATATATATATATATATATATATATATATATATATATAAATTTAGATGTGTGTAGGTAGAGTTATTTTAACGTTTACTCTATGAAACTTTTTTAAATTTTTGTTGATTATTTTTATTACTTATTAAGAAAGTCCCCTATTATATTTAATGCAGAAATATATCTTAAAATAAAAATTAAAGCAAAAAATTTCTCCATTTGGGTATATATAGTTTTCTAATTAAATTTAATCAGAGTTCCTTCATTCTATTGCCCTAAAAGCTTTTAACTTAAAAAATAATTATTTAAGAAACCCTGAAAAAATTAAACGTTTAACCGAGAATGTGTAGTTTTTTTTTAAGATTTAACATTTCTTTATTGGTTTTTCGAGGTTTTAATGTTTAATATGATGTCATAAAAATGGTTGTAATGCTTTATAAGAATAATTTTTCGAACTTCTTTCACTGCTTTTAAAATGAAGACGAAATTGCCGAAGTTTATTGTCGTGTCATTAAAAAAAGGAAGGAAGGAAGTTCAGGTTTCTAGGAACACAAAGGAAAATTTAAAAGTAAATTACGCAATATATTCTCTGGAAAATAAACATAATATTCTGACCAAATTAGTGTATCAAAGTACAATTTGTAAGTCATTTTAGCTGCTGCTAAATATTTACTGCAAAGATTTAAACTGAATAGTCAGTGAAATGTTTTAAAAGAACTGAATTGAAAATTGCAAATAAAATTAATACTCATAAAGGGATTAATTCATAAAGAATTGCAAAGATATAAATATTATAGATTATGAATATATTTGACAAATGTAAATTATACTTAAAATAAAAGCTGTGTTAAACAACTTTTGGTAATAAAAAATATTTCTTTAATCAGCTGTAGAACTTCACTTCTGAAAATAATGACTGTTACATATGATTTAGGTTCGTTAATAATGTAAATGCTGAGATGCACCATGTGGATAAAGAATTACGTCTAAATAACTAAAGCAAAAATAGCAATATCCGATTTTGAGAAACGTAGATGTAAAAGGACGTAAACTAGAAGTGAAATATAGAGAGCATATGATGTTCAAGTCTGTTTTTAACAATAATTCTATCATTGGGAAAACCAGAATAGCAAAAATTTTTAAATAAACTTTTAAAAGGAAATATTAGTACATTCGTGAACCTAACTGTAAAAAATTTTATAACATATTTTTTTAATAGTAGTTGAATTAACTATACATTATTAAGAGTTGCGAAAATGAATCTACATTTCGCAAACCTCACGTGGTGTCATACAAAACTCCACGTGGTGTAACAACATGCCCCAAAGCGGGCCAAGTTGTTATACCACTTGAGGTTTTTTATTACATACAATATTTCGAGGAATGAATACAAAAATATCTTTGTTTTTAATACATCGCAACCTAGCAGTGTCTGTTGAAAAATGTGTATCGTAATTATATTTTAAATTTTCACTCAGCTTTATAAGCTATATTGATGAATTATAAGAATTATTGTCTGAATTACAGACTTTGCTGCTACATTTTTCGTCTTGTTTGCATAGCTATCGACAGCACATTTGAAAAAATAACGGCTTTGATATATAAAGTATGAAGCGTTGACAGGCTACGTTTATGTCTCGTATATTGTCATATCAATTAATAAAGTAAGATATTTTAATCACGACAGTGTTCATTTTGTGACTTAAAAAATCGGTTCAAAATTTGGTGACCATTCTTCAAACTGTGTATATTTGTTTAAAAAGACCCACACAAAAGGAAACACTTCTTAGACAGATATTTTCCCGTAATATGTACAGAATTTAGTCTTTATCTATGTATTGATACTATAGAAGTTCTATGTACAAGGATTGAATTAGAAATCAATACTTAAAATACTGTTGATCGTGTTGTGTACAAAAGACTATTAATTGCAGAATATCATAATCTAAAGTGTAAACATTTATGCAAACGACATTTAAATACTATTTAATAAGTAATGAATGAGGTATTAAAGCGAATTGCTTTATAGTGCTAGAAACATATTATTTTTAGCTAAATTATTACGTCATAAATTTCCAATTTTAAGTGATTAAAATGTAAAGATGTTTGTAATATTGGCATAAAACAATCGAAAAGAGGAGATGGGGTGGATATCGAGCATTTTATTATTGACAAAACTTTTCACCGTTCGTAAAATACTTAATAGTAATAATAATAATAACTGTTTTTAGCATTCAAACCAATAATTTGAGTGGATTATTTATTAATATGGCTTATATTTATAAGAGTATTTGTTTTTAAGGAGACATGGTACCTTTGCAGTCTATATTTATTTGTAAACTATTAACTGTAATCATAATTTGGTCATAAAAATGTTACCTAAAATGAAAAAAGTGGTTACAAGAAAAGTATCCTTCTTTAAAATAAGAATATTTCATAAAAATTTAATCACCCCGCAGCATTTTTAAACATTCTGCGTACTTCCTATTTTCGAAATCCAATTATTTTTTACTGCATATTTTACATTTCTATAAGGATAAAACTGAGCGTCGAATTATAATTTATTATATAATCTACATATTTGTTACATAATACGAACTATTATTTAAATTTTGACAATGCTTAAGCAGGTCTTTTTTTGTTTCATTTTATTATACACTCTGTAACTTGAAAAAGTATTTACCGTTTTAAAAATGTATCCCATATTTTTGACAGACAATTTACTAATAGTGTCCGAAAATTAGGAAATGGTGTCATAAATATAAAATATTTGGAGTATTTTGATAGCGTCAAATATTTTTATAGCAGTAAAATTCTATGCGCATATCGCTGAATTGTGTATCGAGGTCTGATGCAGCGTAATTGCCACAACATAGCATGTATGTTAAGTCTCATTTCGTATGTTTATAGAATCTGTGTATAAAAAAAACAAATGTATAGCATTTAGAAATACTGTTCTATCAAAACTATACTGGGTCAAAACGTGTAGAAAGCTGAAGTTTGTTATAGAAAAGGAACACATCCATAAAGGGACATTTAAAAAAGAACCTGAACTTGACTCATTGGCTAATAGGATTTCAGAGGTTCGGAAACGACTGTCGTCATGGATATTTGTAGCCTTTAAGAATCCGTTTTTTAAATGGTAGGTTCCTATTTCATTAGCATTCTTCTAGCATAACAGTAGACCTTAGTGCTCCAAATCTAACATATATTTGTTCAAAAATAATTACGCTTGTTCTGTTTACGATTCAGCGTGACCTTCGGGTTTCGTGAACTGAACTCTGTGCATCTTTCTGCATTTCCAATGTGTTCTGGGACTTTTAGTACATCACCTATACAGAGTTTTTTTGTTGGCTTCCATGAACCATCATTAAATCATACCAGTTGTCATATTTCACTTAATACTTTTTATCGCATTTTATGTCATTCTTCTCATTCTTTGAAAAACATACTTTTGAACAGTCAATAGCCGAACGCTGGCCGATTGGTTAGGGCGCTGATCGTCGGTACTGGAGTTCGTGGGTTCGAATCCCACTTTGGCATGGATGTTCGTAGCCGTTCGGAATCGGCTTTAAGCAGTAGGTCCCGGTCTCATTAGCCCTCGTGTGCAAAACAGTAGACCGTAATGCTCCAAACCTAAATTGAACAGTCAATATGATAAAAGTTTTTTAAAAATCTAATCGACCATTTTTCATTTCGCTTTTTTGTCTCTGTATGGGGAGTATTTTAGAGATTACAGCACTTAAAGACAAGAAAGTGTCGGCTAATAATGACTTCTCAAAAAATGTAACCTATCCCTTTCCCATACACAGGTAACTTTACCACTGTCATAGAAACAAATATAAAAACTACGATAAAATATACAAAGGTTTTAAATAAAAAAAAACTACGCTCGCTTTGCTTTAGCGTGTAATATTGCACTCGCATTTATTGCTTTCCTTCTTTCTGCTCAATCTTTACAGACGAACTTGTTAAATGTCTGAAGCCTTAGATTTCGGATCTAAAGAAAATCTCTCTAATATGTATTGACTCATTAAGCGTGTTTGATAATCTCAGTTAAGGTACTTTAACTATTAGTTATATCTATAAAGTCCCTAAACAATACAAACATCGCATTCTACGTGGTTTCAATATGATTTTCTGTTGGGTTCCTGGTCATGTAGGGGTTTGGGAAATGGAAATACTGACGTTGTTGGTAAGAATGTTACCCATCAATATACTGTTTATCTTCCTTATAACAATATAAAAAAGCAAATCTTCTATGTCTAAATAATTGGAATGACGTTTTGAATAGTGAGATTCGTAATAAACGTGATATCACACCTTGGCCATCACTGTCTCCTCGAAAATGCCATGTTCTCATGACTAGACTTCGTATTGGTCATATTAAGCTGACTCCTTCCTATTTGTTGTTGGGGAAACCTTCTAATTGTTGTCCACGTTGTGATTGTCTTCTTACCGTCCATCTTTCTTTTACTTCTTGCATACGTTTTACTCAGTTATATTAAATGTACCTTAATTACTTTAATTCTGCCAATTTAAATTTAAATTTCCTCTTGGGTAAAGTTGACATCATGCTTTGTTTGACTTTCTTAAACGTATAGGTTTTTACTGCTCTTTATGCTTCCTTTAACTTATACATTATACATTGTTGTAGAACATTTGTTTATGTGTACGTTTAAAATCTTTTTATTTTGGTCTTGTTTACTTGGATTCTTTAAAATATTCTTTTAGCCTTTTTGCTATTACTTTTACTGTGCCATTTTTCCCTTCTGTCTAGGGCATTTTTTTCTGATTGGAGCTTGAGCTATTAAACCTTATTTCAACCAACCAACGAAACCTATCAAAACCATGTAAATCTAATCAAATGTTAGAACACAGAAACTCGGTAGTAGCTGGAAATAATAACATTGTTTTTTTTTTTAATGATTTAGACGCTGAAAATTTTTAATAAAACAATATTACAAAACTAGGAGACTTTTTAATATCATATTAGTGTTAAGTCATTTTCATGGATAAATTTTAGGTCTAGATTGCTATGGTTTATTAAAATATGTTAAGCCTTTTATCTGTATGAGAACAAATAAAGTAGATTATTTTCAGATTTTTATTGATCATAAAAATTTCAATTATATACTACAGGAATCTTATATCTACAGTATTCTTCTGTAATATATTTTTCATGGGCTAGTTTATTTCTTAATTTAAAAAATCAACTTCTAACACATTTTTTCTACTTTCAAAATTCACATAAAAATATTTTCAATATTTTCCAATAAATAATTCCCATCTTTCACTGTTTTTATTTGAACAAATTTGCATGTGACTGTTTGCTATTAACTGATCCCTTTTCCATATGCTTTGCATCATATATTCCGTTGAAGGTACCATAAAAAAAGTATTTACATACTTATTTATTCACTTCACATTCTAAGAAGGCCTTTTTTGTTTGAATTTTAACAAAATATTCTCCCTGTTTGGCTTTATGACGCGAATCAACGAATTATAGAACTGGCTGACGATCGAAAAATCCCTATAAATATTCGATCAAGCCGTGCATTTGTAATGAATGTTTCAAAGTATTAGCCTTCATGAAAGGACTGGGAAGTAATCAAACTTTCCAAACCGATATGCCCACGTAGATTTCAAAAATTCCCTGTAATTCTCTGGAGCTATAAAACATCTCCCAACTTTGGATATTTTGTGTATTTGTATAAAAATTGACAGATTTTAGCTGGGATTGAATATTTAAAATATCATCATAAAAATGGGTATGAAAAACTAGGTATTTTATTACTTCTTTTAGGGTTTGTCTGAATTTATCTAAAAATTGTTTATATGTAAGTTCTTCTTAACCTAAAATATTTAATTATATACTATTTTATCAGTTTACAGTTATTCGTATGCCACTTCACATGGGATCAAAAATGTAACTAAAATAATTGCAATTTTTAAATATTTGTTTATTTTTTTACGATTCGTAATTTCTTGTTTATAGATTTCTTTTTTTTTGTTAATGTTTTATTATTCGTTTTTATTATTTTACTGTCATCTGACTTTTCTGTAGGTCCTTTTGTAACCTATTTATTTGTCGTTTTTATAGCCTATTTTATCATCATTTTTTTAATTAAATTACCCCTTCCATATGTTTTAGCGGTTATCACTCTGATCTTCGGTATCGGAGTTCGTGGGTTCGAATCCTATTGTGTTAGGGTTGTTCGGAATCGGCTTCAAGCAGTAGGTCCCGGTCTCATTAGCCCTCGTGTTGCAGAAAGTAGACCGTAGCGCTCCAAACCAAACCTCTATAGGTTTTAGTATTTAATTTTCATTTAGTAATCACAATATCATCAGATATTTAGCTAGTAAGTTTTATAGCTACTATTTATTATGTACAGTATATTTGTATGGTCTTGTTTATTTGGATCTCCTTCATGTAAGTAAAAGGAAGTATTGTAATTTACGATAAATTTCAGAGCTTAAATTTCAGATAAAGTATTTCTTTTGACCATGACTGACTGAAGTTTGAATATTTTAAATGTTTTGTTTATATAAACGTTATAGGAAACTTTAATTACCAAACTTTAAATATCTATTTTGACTATTCCTAAACTAGTTATTAATAGTTTTCTCTTGACATCTGTACACTTGTGCGTATTTATTTCCCATTACTCTAAAACTATTAGCCATAGAAAAACCAATTTTTTGTAAGACTTTTATAACGTCTAGTTGGCCACCTCATCTTTTGGTTGCATTCCTAAATCTATATAATGAAAATTTTGAATGTAATAAGTAATTATACTGTGGGGCTTAACTAACAAATAAATAGTTATATTATGTCAAAATCTTGTATTTGAGACTATGATAACACCTAGTTGATGTCCTTTTCATTTTATTGCAATTTAGCACTATATAGCGAAAATTTCAATATAACATATATTAATGCTGTGTGGGTATAACTCAAAAACGATTAGCTGTAAAATAATGTAATTTAGTAATTAAAATTTAACGGTACTCTTCCACTTTTAACTGTAATGTGAACTCTATATAACAAATATATTTATATAACGGGCAATTATATTTTCCTTTTTGTAGGCTTAAGTAAAAAGCAATTAGACGTAAAATATTCAAACTGTGTATTGAGGTCTATTATAACATCTTGCTGTCCTCTTTTGATTGCAATTTGATCCCTTTGTAACTAAAATTTCATTATGACTTGCAATAATATGCATTACATTGAAATTTTTCGTTGCCTGCGAATAACTCAAAAACAGTTAGCCGTAAAATGTTGAAATTTTATAATTAAATATTTATAACATGCAGTTGTGAATGAATC
Source organism: Pardosa pseudoannulata (assembly GCA_032207245.1). Taxonomy (NCBI): domain Eukaryota; kingdom Metazoa; phylum Arthropoda; class Arachnida; order Araneae; family Lycosidae; genus Pardosa; species Pardosa pseudoannulata. Next base: position 4,160,143 of record CM063503.1, on the reverse strand, counting down.
TTTTAAATTATAATCTGCATCCTGTACAACAAAAAATCAATATAACGAATATTGACGTTGAGATGAATAACTAAAATCTTTTACCGTTTAAAGGTCGAAATCTTATAGTTAAGATTAAAATAACATGTAGTTGAGATCAACCTCTTTCATATGCAATCTGAATTACATATAAGGAAAAATTTAAATATAACATAAATTAACGCTGTGGGATATAATAAAAAATCTATTAGCCGTTGACGATTGAAATGCATTTATATTTAAAATGCCATCTTGTTGCAGTCCTGATACATACCTAAATATTTCAATATAATGTATATAAATGCTATATGTAGTATTTAGGACAATTGTGATATTTTTCGGTCCTCCACCTTTTTAGATTCATCCTATATAACAGGAATTTCAATATAACGTTCAATAGCATACGTTATTGAATAATACATTAAATTTTTCGATGATTGCAAATAACTCAAAATTATTAGCCGGAAATGTAAAAATTTTCTATTTAGGGTTTTTGTAGCATCTAGTTGAGAATCTCTATTTTTAAATGCGTTATAAAATCCGTAAATATTTCAAATTTCGTCTTCAGCACAAGTTAGCTTCAGTTATAAGAACTTGCTACAATAGGAACTAAAAATCTCCTTATAACGGCTACTATTGGTACCTATTTGCAACAATGCAGCCTGATCCACGTATGCATATGCATTGTAACAGTGCTTTAACGTACATTGCTAGAAAACAAAATTACTTAAAATGCAGTCTGTAAAATGCAGTTTAATGCAGTCTGGTTCGGAGTAAAAGAATTATTGTAATCACGGAATATTTTGATTTAGAACAAAATATAAGTAAATGTCTCGATATAGCCAATATTAATATTACTGCATCAGGTCTCCTGCAGAGAACAATATATAACCTTACTAACAACATGAGGGATGAAATGTATGTATTCCAATATTTGAAAAACTATTAGTAAGGAAGCATTGTGATAGTATTTTTTTCAAAAATATTAGATTGTAAATTTTAGGTACAATGCTTTTAATTAAATAATATTTTTAAAAATACCTTCAAAAAATCAAGTGAGGCGATTATTGAATGGGTTACTAAACCTGATACATCAAAAATCGCTTAAATTTGTATTTGAAATCAATTGCAAAATCAATAATATTAAAATTTTATCACTCCGATAAAACTTTACTATATTAACTAACAAATTGCCAATAAATTTCATATTTGACAGATGAAATTTTCAACAGTATCAAGATATTAGACATTTTGATATTTAAATAAAATAAAAAATTTTCATTATATTAAGTTTATTTCATAATTATAAATAAAACGCATTTTGTTAAAATGCGGAATTTGGTGTCCATAAACAAAGTATAACGAAAACTAAACATTCTTTTATAAGATATTCGTTTAGTCAAAATTTTTTTTTCAAATAATGTAAATTTAAAAAGACAGTATATACAACATATTTTAAGCAAAATTTTTACCTTCTGTTTATCTAATTCAACTTTACCCATTCCTGGGTCGTACAATAGAATTGACGGTTCAATATCCACAGGAGACTGCCGCCGACCTCTGTTACATAATTTCCATTCTGGATTGAGCAAACCCCAGTAATCTGGCCCTGAAAACAGAAAGATATATGATTATTTAAGGACTTGTGTTAACATATTATAACTTGTAATTTTTTCAGACATACAAGACTAGTTGATAAACCGATAAAATCATATTATACTATTGGAGAAATAGCCAAAATTTTAATGAATTAGATAAATAAATAAGAATTCAGAAAAGTTTAAATCATATAAATTTAAAGTTATATTTACAAAAGTATTTTGTCCGTTACAGCTTTAATTTTAATTTGCTTGTTTCACAGATGTTCTATATCGGACAATCGTGCATTTTAAGAATTAAAAAAAAAAGTTGCAAAAGTGTATATGGTGTCATTAAATCCATGTGTACGCTATTTGTTATTTTTACCTGATTGGAGAACCGCGATAAAATATATTTTCAAACCATTTTAAAGGCATAAATTTATATTAGTCATGGTTTTAAAATAGTTCTCTTTTAAAAGAAATAGTATATACTAATCTTTATCTCCTACATGTTTCAAAACTTACTACGGACATTTTTTTCGATTTCTTAATTTTTAAATGAGTTTTAGTTTCTTGAACCACAAACCGAATATTATATACGAATTTTTAGTAAATCACTGACACTTTTAAATACTTTTATGGGAAAGAAAATGTTTTGAGCTTTAAGATGACAGGTTGATACGAATCGTGGTTCCATTCGTTGGGTATTTAGACGAAGATAAATGAAAAATATGTCAAAAACAGATTAACATTTAAATAAGCTCTAAATTTATTCGAATTCAGGAGAATTGACTCAAGACGTTTCATACAGTGTGATGAAGGATCATTGTGTCTAATTTTTTGTTTGAGAGGCACAGCCATGGAGTAAGCTACGGAGGCTCAAACCCCAGCTTTAAATTGTTTTTTCAACTTTTTAAAGTACAGTTACAAAAATACAATAGATATAATAATACAATTTATGTATTTTTATCTTAAATTTTAAAAATAGCGATATTGGATTATTTTGTGTAAGATAAGATCTGAATATGTGACATTTTAATTATATTAGTTTTAAGTTTAAGGAAAACTAATAAATGTGTTAATTATGGTGTTAGTAATTATGATATCCAGTGTGTTATGCATATCATATTTTATTGAAAAACATTTACAGTGCAGATATTAAAGAAAAACCAATCCTTCAGTGATATGTGTCTCGCTTTATCAGATGATTTTATTGTAAAATATTGTGTAATTGAAACGAAAATTACAATTTGGATGATAGTCCTCTCAAGGCAAAAAACGTATCTGTGGCAATGTGTTGATCACACAGTTTAGATGCAATGGGTTTACGTGTATTCCTGCTAAGCATTTTACGCATTTTACGTATAACATGCTATAAACGTCTAAATATATTGATTTTTCCTTTTATATGTTGGGTTGAATGATTCGTTGGGCATAGTGGTGCTAATTTTTATTTTCGTAAAACAAAATGTGCCATAGATTGAACAAAGCAAGAAATTTCTTAAGAGCATATTAAAAAAATAAATCTAAAAGTCACATTGATTTAAACCTTTACTATGAAAGATACCATAGAAAATAAATTATTGTAAAGTAGCAGGGGAATAAAGCATTATAAAAATATCATGTGATACAGATTTCTGGGTTCTTCCTAAATATTTTACTCTAACATTATTTTACAATTATCGTACCTAATTTTTAACACGGTTCAACAATGCCTTTAAACATCTATTATAACAAACTACAGACAACTACATCTATCATAAACTTTCTTTTTTACGTCACTTTGGTAATAATTTAAAAATGAAAACAGTCCGATAAAAACAAGTATCTGTCAAAAACTTTGGTTAATATGTTAGTCATAACGCACTTTATTTTAATAATGTATACATTACTGTATTTACTTTACAGTTTATTAGATGTATTATTGAAATTTTATGCAAAATGAATTTAGAGGCTAAAGACACATACACGTAGAGTTTGCATTTAATGTATCACGCAAATACTGTTAGAATGGATGATTAATTAACACAAACAAATATTACATACATTTGCTCATGATTCATGAATATTTAATAGCAAAGAGGCAAATATTTAATAACAAAGAGTAATATTTCGTATTTAATCTCTTTAAAAAATCAGAAAATTTGGGTAAAATATATGAATGTCTCTTTTTTCATAAATGTCAATTGGATTATTCAGTAAACAAAAGGGTTATGGAAAATGCTACATTATTATGCAACTTTACGACAGGAAAACGTGCCAGAAACAAAATCACGATAAGTTACGCAAAGAGTAATTTGGAGTCAGAATGAACAGATGTTTTCAATTAAATTAAGTGCATCATTTATGCAAAACCTGCTTAATCTATAAAATACATATGATTTATAAACCAACGGATATAACTATTATTGAAAAAATGTAACAAATATATTGTATGGAATTTGGGTCAGAAACATGCTATTGATTACTAATGTGTTTTAAAAACGTTTTTATAAAACTGGCTGAATATATATGTATGTTTTACTTCCCCCAAGTAGTCGTAAGTTATATATTTCCAGAAGGAAAACGCGAATTTAAATTATAAGACAATAACAGGCATGTAGGTATTAGAATAAATACCAAGAACTTTCCTGCACAATAATTTTTATTTCTCTTTACATAAAATAAATAACACGATCATTTTTGATTATTTTTATAATTAAGTAGAAGTAATATAAAAGTTTTTTTATAATTACAAATTATATATGTCGAGTAAATTTTAAATATAAAATTAAATATGATCTAAGGAGAAATAACGTATTTGGATATTAGAAAAAATGTTGAAGATTTTACTAAATAAGAAATTATTCATTAGGTAAGGAAAATTCGACTAAGAGTCATACGTTATTGCTTTTATAATCCATTTTTTAATGTAAGTCTAAAAAGGAATAATCTTATTTTCCAACACTGGAACCAAAATGCATAAAATAATCTTTTAAATCGAATGTTTACTTTGTGATTTTAATATAAATCGCCCAAAAATATGCACAAAAAAGGCGCTCCTTTTTAAGATTTAAGCAGAAAAATTGGCATTTTCAACAGAAATTGTAATTATAAAAGATACAACTACTCTTGTTTAAAATACCAGCAAAAAAAGTAGAGATTCTACGGTTTGCTACGGTTTGCTACGGTTGCCAGAAGACAAGGTTGCAGGTAGCAGGATTACCCCATGTAAAGTTACCACATTGTGATATTCATAATAAAACTTGTTGGAGAGGCCATTTTCTGTAACTATCAAAGAATAATGGACATTGGTGGGACATTTTTTATGCATTTATAGAGTCAAAACTATTAACAAAAATAATACGTTGGTCGTTATCGAACCATTGTAGACTAGTGTAAATAGACCATGATCTACAGCTTTAGGGACCGGTGGACATTAGAAAAAGTTTTTGTAAATTACTTAATAATTATGAAAATTTAAACACATATATATTAAACACAAAACGTAGTATAATTTTGACAGAGAGCAACCGTTTTGTGAATTGTTGCTAACCTCAACACTGCTATTAACTCAATTTTCTTACTGAATCATTATCAAATGTGTATAGAAAATTTACTTTTCATATCAAAGTTTGGAGAAACAAAATCCTTGAGTAACAAAAAAATACTGTAGGAATCCAAATGATATTAAATTTTATTAGTGAATTAAATTTTCGATTTCATCTATTAAAAAACCAGAGACTAGGATACAGATATTGGATTTCTCAGAAATATAGTTTCAAATTCCTTATGCAAAGATAAATGTTACGAAAGATAACTTACATTACTTATAGGAAATAAGTATTCTTTTCTAGAAAATCAGCTTATCTACCCCAAACCCCTATATTTTTATATTAAATTCTTTTCACAAATTTCTATGCATTCTTGATATGATGTATTCTAACATTTCAAATACAGTGTACTCCGTTTAATGTGATCAGTTTGGGACACCATGATTTTGATAACAATAAGCGATATGAAAAATTAGATAAATTTACCCTCCCCCTTTAATTCACACGTACTAAATTTCAAAATAAAATGAAAAAAATCACCTTATATTTATGTACTGTATATTACCCTTTAAAACATAAGAATTGTATACATAATAAAAAAAATTGATCAATTGTATACTGTTTACAGTTTTTTTTTCTAAGAAGCTCATTAATAAATTGTTCGTAATCATAATGTTTTTTAAAGTCATCGGAGCGGTGTTGCCACGTTTCAACACTTTCAATGCATTTCTCATTTCAACCTGTCCATCAACCTGTCATACTGATTTAAAATTTCGATCTTTTGTTTTAATGTTAAATCATTTCGCTTTCTGGCTTCCATATCGACAAGCTGCATGTAAGCGAGCAAGGCATAAAATGTTAATACTCTCCTTCTCAGTTTCAATATGTTGTCTTGCTCATCTGACAACCATTGACCACAAGCATGGTGTGCGTCACAGACTACATACACTGTTTAGTCTATGGGTGTGCGTATTTCTGAAAAATTCCAGGAACTTGGGCCCCACTCCTTTGTTCATTCCCAATTTCCCTAGGTGGAAGAGAAGGAATTCTCGGATATTCAAATAACAGCGAAGGGAAAGAAAAGAATGGGTTTCTGAATACATTGTGAATATTCCTTTGACAGTTAAAATGAGGTTCGAAAACTGATAACGTTAACCGATGTAACAACCACATAAAGAGATAGTTTTAACATACAAATGAATAGAGAAAATCGGGAGCAAGTGATTCGATAACAATAAGCGATTGCTAACATTAAGCGAGATCACATTAAGCGGAGTCCACTGTATTAATTTTCATTTCAGAATTGCTGAAATAATAAGGGTTAAGATATACATAAAATAAATATGAAATTAAATGCGTCAACATATATTATACATTCTGTGGTTCATAAAAGTAATAGCAAGTGAATATTTAATCCGGAGGTTTTCGCAAATAAACCTTACGTTATGATGTAGCTCGAGAGTTCGAAATTTGTAATGTCTTATGAAATTTGTTACGAAGCATGAATCAATTTTTAGATGATCCTGATTATTTAAAGGTACACCTGTTTTATACCTGTATAGTATAACCCAATTATATTCAGACTTTTTTATTAATACACTTGTGAAGAATTTGAAACGGTTTTAAACTATACTCCCCCATATGTGTGTGTGCGTGTGTGTATATATATATATATATATATATATATATATATATATATATATATATATATATATATATATATATATATATATATATATATATATATATATTTTTATTTATATATAGCTCATATTTAGACACTTTAATTTATAAATGCTCTAGAAGTGGAAAATGTTATTTATAAAGAATATTTACTCCGTACACATTAGATAACTAAGTTTTTGATAAAAAAATGATAGATGCTTATCTAGAGGCAATACATTCACTTTTTATATTTCACTGCTATTCTTTTAGCTTATGTTTTTCTTTAGTAGCACAATGTATCATTCCCTTAAGCACATTTGCCATCTTGTCATCAAGACAGCTACGAAAAATTTATTTGGCATGTGGTATTTTCTACTTCACTCTGATCAAACAAAAATCTCGTAAAAGTTGCTGTATAAGCAAGTTTTAGAACACATCTAAGCTAAATCCAAATGGAAAATCGGAAATATATTTTTATTTTATCCTCTTCTCTTTAGACATTTATTGGAAGTTTTTAGTTAAAGAATGCTTTCTAAATAAAACAATTTATATCTCTTGATTTAAACTTAGTTCAGCTTACTACCGATATTGAAACAAGATATTTCAATTTATTCTTTTTAATTGATTTGTAGTATTTTATAAGTCTCTAATTAGATAATAGTTTTAAATGAATTTTATCTCTAATTCCAATGTAGTTTCGATATATTTCTCCTACATTGAAAATAATTTTTAAATTCCACTTTTATACCCAGTAAGTATTATTGAATGCTTGTCTGTAAAAGACTGAAGAAACAAATTTAAAAAAGTGTTAAAATAACAAATTGTATTTTTTTTCGTATGAAGCACAAAAATCAAATAATTTTTTATAAAAAATAAAGCCATGGGTGGAAGTAAATAATCAATCAATATATATATATATATATATATATATATATATATATATATATATATATATACACATATATATATATATATATATATATATATATATATATATATATATATATATATATATATATATATATACACATATATACATATATATATAATTTTATATTATTATATTATCTTCTTTGTATTATCATATTATTAAAACCTTGTGCATTTGGTGCATATCTGTATGTAAATTTATTAACTTTATAATCTGATCGACTTTTTCAGTGTACAAAAATAAAATTTTTAAATAGACTTGTGTAAAAACAAACATTTCTTTCTATCAGATTTTTGTTTCGGTTACCTTGTTTTATACTTTTATCAAAATGTATACTGCATTACCTTGTGTTTGGTACAATATGTCCTTTTATAATTCAGTACCAAAGAGCACTATATAACCAATCTGTCATTTTTTTTGTATTCAAAAGTATATCATAGCATTAAATTTATTGATTGAGAAGTTTCAATGCCACAAAAACCATTTTTACATTATAGAATTACTTTAGGTGTTTCTATTTGAAATATATTAGCAAAGTTTTGCGATTGGCTGTAGAATAATTAGAATGCATCATTCTTTAACGTTCGTGGTGTTCGATTCCGCTGCAGACATGAATGGTTGTAACCATTCGAAGTTGGCTTTTAGCAGTAGGTACCGGTCTCTTATTACATTTAAAAAATATTCCTCGGTTCCTGCGCTACATACTTAATTTGAACTTCTGAGGAAATGTACACATTGATACATATATAAATAAAGCAATAATAGTTATACCTATTATAACAATTTTCAAATTTTATATATTTGTAATTCAATTTTTCTAATCTTTATTTCATACATAATTTTCTCCTAAGGTTTTAAATCTATGTTTTATTGGTTATTTACTGGCATTTTGAGAAAAAATTCACATTTTCTTGTATTTTATATTTACTTAATCTGTTCTGCTAAGTTTTAGAATATTAACCTCTCAGTGCAGGCATAATGGATGTATTTCTAGATTTATACTGGCAAATGCGTTAGCTTGCTTAAATCTTTATGAAAATTCTAACTTTTTTTCCAATTTTTTTACAAAACTTTGACTTCTCAAATATATATAATATACTGGGTCGAGACTAGTACGTGTATGGAGTGTGCATGCAAGCAGGCAGCCTAATTACTAGACAGGCCGAGGGAATGAATAGCATATTATATGCTAACTGAAGCTCTTTTATTTTAAAGATATTATTGAAAATATTTAGTGAATATAGAAAATCTATTTCTTTTTCTATCTGCGTTTTTGCGAATACAAGTAATTCTTGCCACAGCGCTAGACTAGGTTTTAATAAACATGTTTTTCGATGTTTTGTTACTTAAAGAGAAAGTGATTTGCAACATACTAAATTCTTGTAAAGTGTATTCATACTCAGAAATATTCAGATACCAATTAAAATAATCCAAACGGGTTCGTAATAAAAGATAAAATGCAAATTTGAATGAGTAATTTTAATACTAAATTATTCTGTCTCTTTGATAAAATTATTAGCAAATGAAAAGAAATGGTATAAAAATCTAGAATAAATATAATTGGTGAACTGATAAATAAAAAAGCAAAAAGAATACAGTTTATGCGTTCATTCTATTACTTTCGTTTTCTTTAATATCCATTTTAAGAAACTTAATATATGATGCATATATTCAAATTTTTTCAGTACTATTTAAGTCGGTTGTATAGAACAACCATGTAAACAAAGTAATCTTCTATGTAATGAGCTTCTATGTAAGATTCTATGTAATATTAGGAATCCACTTTGAATAGTTTTTTGGTGGGAGGAGGACAAATACTATTTTCCATGCAGGCAGCTGATAGTATATGTATATATCTATATCTATATATACATATATATCCTTATTTTTCAGTATTCTCTTACCCGATACTATAATAGCTTAAGGAATCTAAAATAAACACATTTCAAATTTTCTTTACAAAATGTAGTCTTTTATCTGGAAAACATTATGGGCGAAATTATAGAATTTAGTTTATAAATAAATGAAAATTATTTTCTGCTTATTTTTTACTTTATGTGCATCTATTTGTTTACTAAGTGCTGAGACTTTTTCTATAGAAATAAATGTACTGTTAGTATAAGTGGAAGGTATTTTAAATTTTGAAATCCTATGTTTTAAAATATTTCTACAAAAAAGGTTTATATTCTGTTTTTATTTCAATTTTCTACAAATAACTTTCAACATAACTTTGGAATGAAATATGAAAAATTTTAATTTTTTGAAAAAAAAGGTTTGTATATTTCTTTAATAGCAGTTTGAATTTAAAATTTAAATGCCAATAACTTAGAATGAAAGGGTGCTAATTTTACCTATTTTAAAGGTAGGCTTCAGAATTTAAATCATGTGTACGATTAATATTTTCTTACAAACGTAAAGTGGAAAGATTCAAAGGTAAATTATGTTACACAAATATGCTAAAATAAGTGTTTTATCCGTTTAGAAATATAGCATTATATAATAAGTTTGTAGAACATTTATATATTCTCCATCAACATTCATTATGAAGAATTCCTCTAAAATAGGTTTTTATTTTCTGTTTCTAAATAAAGTTATGCATTTATCCAAATATCAGCTCTCACTCAATTTAAATTAATACGGAAAACTTCCTGTCTTCTCACGTTTTCTAGTCTTGCATTTACTATTTATAAAACAATAAAGGGGGATTATTAATATATTTCAACAATTACTAGTAACAAACATTAGATTTTCACGTAAACGGTTAATTAAGTATTGCAAAGTAGAAACTACTGCTTTTATTTAATTATAAATTTCAATATTTTACTTATTATTAATAATATATATTTTCTATAATTACTGAAAAGGTCAGAAGCCAGATTAAAATAGGGATTTAGAAATTTTAAATTTTAGCCTTTTAACTGTTGTTATATTTCTGCATTAAGAAAATAAGTTTTAATTAAGTGGGCATAGTACCCAACATATAGTGAAAATATCGGACATTTTTAAATGCTTAAAATATAGGCATAAACTCTCTACACTTATATAAAAAGTCTGATATCTCAATCATAAATTTTTCAATTTTATTTACATTCTGATAATGGAAGCCAGAAATTTCAAAGGATAATAAACTTTTAATTATGGGCGGGGTATTTCTTCTACGAGCTTCAATATATTTTTAACTTAATTAATTTTAATTACTCATTTATGCTGCCCAAAGTAACTTGAAGATTAACTGTAACTGTCTTTCATTGTTTACGTGCGGTAAAAGTAGTTTTGATCCCAATGTAGTTATTTTTAAATGGCCTTCTTATCCTTATTTTATTTACTATGAATACTATACATTAAATTGGTACGGTTTTATTGTTAAAATTTAATTGGTTTTTATACACATTTTCTACTGTTGTAAAATAAAATTGTACATGGAATTAACAATAAGAAATATAGTTGGATTATGAAACAATCTTAAAACCGGGATTTATTGTCGACTCAATTTTTTATTGTTCTCTATACGTTTTAAAAACTGAAATTTTTTATAGAAATTTAATTCATCACATGTTTTATATATATGTTTTAGTTTTATACTGTTATTATAAATATAAAGATATTTTATATAGTAGTTCATTCACAGAGATTTTATTTAACAAATGAAAACTTTAAATGGGTTCTACACCACTTTTTTTTTTCGAATTTCATTCATTGAAAATCCTAAAGTTTTTATTCGATTTTTCATTTACAATTTTTAAAACAAATTTACAGTTTTTTTCAATGTATTGTATAAAATTGTGTATGGAATTCTTAATAACTTCCTTATTTCAAGTTTTGTTTACAAATATAATATAGTCTGTTACATTTTCTAGTTTTTCACTGCACGTTTCATTAAATTAATTTTTATAAAATATAAGGGAACATCAAAACCCATTTACAATATTGTGCAAACGAGAATAATTACATTGTTTTCTATAATACTTTGAAAAAAATTAATGTCACTGTTTCTCATAATTTTTCTAGAAATAACTTAAATGTAAGAAAGGTATTGTCTTGATATTTCCACATTTTCTGAGCCTTTATGTTGAATGCCATAAACTTTCAATTATATCCATAGCTACGTATCATTAAATACATATTATTACACTCTTTCTCATTTCTCTCAACCTTGAAATTATCTGGGTTTAATCACTATTTATATCAGCTTCGTTTGAATCGCCAATTCTGCCTTCCTCCTTTTCCTATTCCGTCTATTTCTTATTTCCTTCTTCAGCTTATGTACGCTAATTATTTTGGAGAAAACTTCACTTAAAAATATGTAAGAATTCCCTAGACATATTTTACAGTTCCTCCATGTAAAGAACTCAAGGTTTTATATCTTATGCCATTAAAAGACTTCATTAGAAATGAAACTGACCCTCATAATTGCAAGACAATCATTTACTTTCTCATGGATATCTATGCGTACTATGATAAAATCTATACATATGAATTTAAGTATGAAAAGTCTGTTGGCCTATCTTATGCAAATAACACTATCACTCGAAGTTATTTTCCTGTTCCTTTTTCTAAATTAATTACTTCATTTGCTGAAATGACAGGTGTTTTTAATGCTGTAAAATATATTTCTACGAGCTATAAGAAAAAAACATGTAATATGCACAGACCCTTAGACTTTCCGGAAAATATGATAATTTAACGCATAACTAAATCCTTAATATATATAAGCAACATACCCTTCGCGGTTACTGTTGGATATTTGATTATGTAGGGATCCCAGGAAACGAAAAATCTACGCTGTTTCTAGGAGTGTTAGCGACCTCTAACAGCAGTGTAAAAAAATTCCATTATTCGAAACAATTGGTAAAATGAATAGAATAGGGAGACCAAAAACAAACTTCACTTCAATAAACCAAATTTCGTTCCAATGACATCCAATTTTCACCGGAATATTTCCTTACGAGACTCCATATCGGTCCCTCTTGTCTTTCTCAGTCACACCTGCTATTGGACGGTATCTCCCTCGTTGTCTTCGCTGTGATTGCCAGCTCACCGTTTATTATTTTTTAACTTCACCTACTCGTTTAACCCGTTTCTGTTAAACGAATTTCAACTATGTTACTTATGATTTGAATGACATTTTGGTTGAAACACTACATTTTGTTTTATTTGACTTTTCTTCTATTTTCTTCGCTCTTTTACATTTTGACTTTATTCATACATTTCTATGTTGTACTATAGAAGATTTTTTTTTAGTATATACTTTTTTAAAACTTTTGTAGTACCTCTATAGAAAATCTTTTACCCTCGTTTATCACATCTTGTTTCACTTATATTATCCTCAAATGACATGGTACCATTAAACTTCAATCAACCAAACAACTTTGTCTTTTTATCTTACTCTATACCTCCCCCCCATATATATATATATATATATATATGTATATATACATAAATACATATATATATATATATATATATATATATATATATATGTGAGTGTGTGTGTATCTATATATATATGTATATATGTGCATGTGTGTGTGTGTACAAATAAGGAAAGAGAATACGAGATTCTAAAGAGTGTATAAAATATGAAACTGCATATTACTGTTATTTAAGTCTACTTTCATTAAGCTATTTATGTTCACTACGGCAAGAATTTTACAATTTTATGGATATTAGAAAATGTTACGTAAGACGCTTTTAGTATTTTTTTATTCTTTACTATATGCATAATTTCAGTATGATACTTGAAACACGAAAAGCTTTGGCTTTCAGTCTAATATTTAAAAGTGTTTAAATGCAATCAATATGAAAATGCTCAGAGAAAATTGATAAAAGTGTAGAAGGTAATGTTTAAATCATAGTTATTTACATTCACATTGATTTCCATTACTTAACACGGTAGAATACAAATCTTACTATTGGAAACATAGGTTTCTAATTTTCTTTCGGTTGACTTATTTGTATTATTCACTCCATTTATTATATTAACACAGTTTTCTTCCATTTTTGAAGTAAACACAGAATGTGCATTAAAGTCGGTGTTTTAACATAAAAGGTGCTCATATTTTTCTGAATTTAAGCCTTTAAACAGGTATTTTTCATGATTTAAATAGATTTTTGCGTCTGAAATGAATGAATATATTTACCACTGTGATTACATTATTTAACATTCTCGCAAAAATGTATTCTTACTCATTATGTATGAGGTAATATGTAATAGTGATATGACTGTAGTTGCATGTCCTTTTACAATTTTTTATGTATATAGAAAAAAATGAAATTTTTGACATTTTCTTTGATTTTCTGTTGAATAGTAAGGATAAGTAAGGATAAGCTACACACATTTGTATAAGGAAGTAATGTTAGGTTATGAAACAAAATATACTTAGGCACTGTAAAAGGCATAAACTCTCGATTTGGTTTTTTAACATAATTAAGGGCCAACTTTTTTCAACCAAATATCAAATAAACTACTTCAAATTTTAAATATTTAAGAAATTCCTTCATATCTAATTGATATATCACACAGAAAAGAAATGTGTAAATAGATTTTAATGGTTAGTTCCTATTCTGAGACTTCTGAAAAATACTTATGTAACCTTTAATCTATAAATCTGACTTTATAAAATAATTTAGACAACTTGACGCATGATAAAAGTCTCAATGAGTAAATTAAAATCTTAGTCGTATTTGGATGTTATATTGTGTGTTTCCACATACTCATAAAAATACATTTAATTAAACAACATAAAATCTAACCTATTAAGCCTGAAACTGAGAGCTTAGTTGTTGTTAATGTCAGTTTTACATGTTCAGATATCCCTTATAGTTTTGATCTACTGTTAGGAGAATATGAGAATATTGTATTTAGTCATTAAATCTACGACTGTGAGTCTACAAAAATTTAGAATGTACATTTTAAAAACAATAATATTGTATTAATATGATCGCAGTGCTTATGTTTATCATTATATTAGTATCCTTATTCACAGGGTTATGTTTAAATAATTCTCATGGTAAATAAATAATTATATTTTACATATCTTTATGGTTATTGACAGTGTTAACTAGATGACTTCAGTAGCTTCTCCTAAAAGGTCTTTATTTTCAATGTTGTTAATAAGGAAATTTAGGTTTCACATCTATTTTAATATGGTACCCTATGAATTATGGTACCCTAATCTTATAAATTGGCTAATGAACTTGTAATAACGTCAATGTGAAAACTTAGTGTTCACTACTTTAACCTTATCCTCTCTTTCTAAACAGTGTATTTAAATATATAATATAATTAATAATAAAGTACATACTTATCTACCTTTACATTTATGAAGTATTTCATATAAGATTTAATTCTGAATTGGTCATAATTATTTTTCGAAACACTAAACCAAATGTTCTTTTTTATTGCTGAAAATAACCTTACGTTTTATCCTAAATTCGAAAATGCAAAATAAATTTGCAGTGAGCAGTATAATTTATAATCCTCGAGTATAAATAATATGTAAGTAAAATCAGTACAAATTAAAAGAATCTTATTATGAATAAATCTGATAATTTATTTTAAAACTTTAAAAATGATTGCTCGGATTCTACCCCTTGTACCCTTTTATTACAGTAAAACAAAATAAAAAACAATTGTGAATGAGCTTTAAATGGTGTTTTAGATTATATTGAAAAAAAATTAATGACTTGATGGGATCATGAAAATTTCTTTTTGGTTACAAAAATTTAAACGAAACTGTGCTTGTACATCAGTTTCATTTTGTGTGCGGTTAGCTCTCATACTTAAAAGGCATTGATTACACAGGTAAACAGTGGTTTTGGTGCCTGGGTATTTAGAAATGATTTTGTATGATGCCCTGAATTCAAATACAGCATTAGATTTTGCGTAGCAGCTCGTATTTCTGAGATTTACCATTTTGGTAAAACATACGTTACACTATTATAAGTTGAATACATAGATCAAATAAAAAGAACTAAGATGGAAATATACTATTAATATACTATAATATTATTAATATCTTATAAAAATATATCAATTATTAATATATTTTAAAATTATTAATATATTACAGAAATATTATTGCATACAAAGTTAGAGGGAAAAAGGAATCGAGGAACTATACTCTGTCTCAAGTATTTATTATAATGATAAAAAATTAAATATTAATTTATAACAATAATATATAGGATAAAAAATTCAAGAACACAATTAAATATTTAATAATTTACCTAGAAACTAGTGTAAATAGGCTCGTATGCCTTCCCCAATTGTATTTTGTTAAGGTGAGATGAAGTATAGTCACTGAACATTTCTGAAGCTTCTTTTTCGTGACAATCTTGAATGTGTTTTGGTACAGTCCCTTTTTAAACTCCAGCAGTAATCTACCACCATGTGCGTACCTCATCTTCCTTGATGGCGCACCTCCATAATTTTAATATCCTGGTGAAATCTTTCACTTTGTTCCTCGCTGGTGTCTCCTAAATTTTCAGGAGAACGGTCTAAGTGGATGTGTAAATAGTGCACCTTAAATACTCATATTGCATCCAAGGGATTTGAAACTATCAAGTATCAAGTATCTCGTTTACCAGTTCAACATAGTTTTCAGAGTTGCATTTTCCCAGAAAATTTCCGACAACTGAAACAAATGAAGTCCAGGCTTTCCGCTCAGTCTCATTCATCGAATTTACAAAGGCAGGATACTTGATGAGTTGTCTTATCTGTTGGCCGTCAAATATTCCTGCTTTAATTTTTTCCATTTTCAAGGGGGGGGACATTTTGCGCCTATATATGAAAAGCATAATCCGTTCTTATCAAGAGCCTTTACAAACTGCTTCATGAGGCCCAGTTTGATATTCAGTGAAGGAAATATGATTCTCTCTTTTTCAACTAAGGGGTCGTTGATAACATTCTTTTCAAAGTTCATGTTTTCTCTGTTGGGCCACTCTTTTCTAACCCAGTGGTGTGTTTTGTGTCTGCTATCCCAGAGACACAAGAAGCAAGGATATTTGGTGCGGCCACTTTGCTGTTCACGGAGAAAGTTTACCATTTTAAGTCCACACAAATCACCCATTTATGTTCATGATACTTTATCTTCTCCAAAACCAAAGCTATTGAGCTGTATTCTTCTTTCATTTTCTATGAATGAGCAATGGGTATTGAGCTACGTTCGTTACCATTGTGGAGAAGAATATATTTCTGTTTTCTTTTAACATGTATACCCCACATATGTAGCAAAGCACATCAGGATGATATGCACAACTTCTTCTACTTAAACCCATTTTATTTTTATTTATCGATACAAGTACAACAATCTACAACATAGTATGTTTTAAGTTAACTTTATAACATCTCTTTCCTAAACTCAAATATTACACAAGGTTAGTTTCTATCTATCCTGCTCGACGCAAATCTCAAACTAAATTAAAACCAAAAAGTGTTTACTTTATTACTTAAAAAGTTTTTGCTCAACTCAAAAATGATTTCAACTGTTGTTGAAGAGTTGGAGGTCCCTTACATTATCGGATTTAGCCTACCTGAGGAATTTTCCCAGAGCTATGTGGTTCACATTTAGTGTAGTACTTCACAATAAAAAAAGCTTATCTAAAAAAGTAGAGCTGATAGAGAAAAACTGGTATTATATTTAGAATCAGTGCCCCAAACATACCTCCAGTTTTAAAAATCCAGTTTTAAAATCCTAGGCCAAAACAAAACAAAAAAAAATTTGTAGGCCTGTGTTATACATGTGTCAAGATCGAGGCTACATCTAGCCTGGAAGTGAAGCGGCGAAAAAGTTTTAATGCGTGTTATTTGGTAGGTTTTGTTTAAAAAGTGAAAACAAGAGTTGATAATGGTAATAAATAATATTAAATTAATTAGGAGGTATGCATCAGTTACAGAGTTTTGTTTCTCCATTCACTTGTTATAACTGAGCTATAAACTTTTCAGACTTGTGCTACCAACTGTTATTGAGAATAAAACAAATTTGAAGTGACACAGGATACCATTCTGAATTAGTGTCCAACCACCAACCACTTTTTCATTTCGACGAATAAAAATATAGATCTTGCCACTCTAAGGTTAAGTAAAAGAATACTTTCTTTAAAATTAAAGCCTAGAGTGTTATGAAATCACATAGAACAAATAGTTTCCATAGCCCATCTACAACATACATCTCTATTTATTTCTCTAATATTCAAGAGACAATTGATATTTCTTTCCCATTTCTGGGAAAGCAAATAGCTAGCTTGCGTTATTCTGTCTGACTACAAAAGTTAATAGATTAACGAACCTAATGTGAGAATTCATAGACATCCATTAAAGAAATTGTCCTCTTACTTTGCACTCATTATTGTACGGAGAGGTTTTATTTAACGCTTTATTTGGAAGAAAGCTTTCACAAATAATTTAATTGCATGAATATCAACACGGATGATTCTATTTTGATATTTAAATACATAATATTAAATATTATCTGAAAATAGCTAAATAATATTCTACAATTTTAATTCCTATTCCAGAAACAGGAAGTCTCTCTTCGAAGAGCAGTAACTTATATTTCCTTTGATGTGAAAGCAGACTTCTATATTTTATCTGTACTCTTTGAAGCAATCTCAAAAGAACATACAAACTCTAGATGTAATACAAGCCTATTGGCTGTGCACATTATTCAGAAATTCGCAGTTTCGATTTTGAAAAATTCTGAAATAAACCTAATTAGAAATCCACATTAGCAATTGTCAAGTGTTATTAACGAATGTTCTTCACCTATTTAAATTCTGTCTCATTCTTAAATGCTGTTTATTCCTCGACTGTAACAATCTGACGGCAAACTCGATCGTTTCATACCTATTATTCATATATATATATATATATATATATATATATATATATATATATATATATATATATATATATATATATATATTGTATACGAAATACCTTTGTTTCTAATTGTGGGTCGAACGATGGCCGAATAGTCAGAGCGTTGATATTCGGTATCGGAGTTCGTGGGTTCGAATCCAACTGCGTGGATGTTAGTAACCAATCGGAATTGGCTTTAAGCAGTAGGTCCCCGTCTCATTAGTCTTAGTATTTTAAAGAAATAAACCGTAGCACTCCAAACCTATTCTGAATCACTTCTGATTGTGGTAACATTTGGCGTCTTCGCATACACCAAATTGAATTTCTTCTAAATTCAATTATTCTGATATAACTCCTTTACTCAACTTAACTTCAATCCGTTGACCATTTGATTAAATCTTAACATTCTTTTTGATTGCCTCACTAGTGACTCCCACTACTCTAAAATCCAATGTTACTCTTTTTGGCTACAGAATCGGTAAAGGCGAGATGTCTTAATAAACTGTATTAGTTTTAATTTTAAATTGCGATGTTAGCTTTGTTTAAAATACCAATATTGTATATGTGTGTATGATGTATGTAATAGACTTACTAAATAATGAAATTAATATTATCCTATAAATTTTAACACTAAATTTGTAATTTATGTGTAAAAGTTAGGAAATTTTTCTTATATCTTACCAATAAGCAAAAAATACTTCATTACATTATGGTCTCGCTACATTTTGATAAATATATATCTTGTCACACTAGAGATGAGTAAATGAATTTATTCCTTAAAATTTAAACGCAGATTGTACCGAAATCATACAGAGCAGGTGGTGTTTGAAGCCCGTTTACAGCCATCTAGCTTTGTTTCTCTAGCACTCGAGAGATAATTACCATTTCCTTCCTTCCCTTTTCTGACAGAGCAAATAGTTATATTTCGTTACCCTATCTGACTACAAAAGTTAATTGATTAACGAACCTCATGAGAGACTTCATAGTCCCTCGGTAAACAATTTGTCGCCTTACACAGGACTCATTATTGTAGAATAGCATTTTATTCACCCCCTAAAACTTATACGATTTACTGCAAAGGGCGCTTTCAACAGGAAATTAATTACTCTAGTATTCAAAACTATTGAGCTTTACTGCAATATATATATATATATATATATATTACTATAGTAGTATATAGTATATATATATATATATATATATATATATATATATATATTACTTTAGTAATAGATAAAACTTATTTTTTTTAATTTTACAATTTTTTATAGTATTCTATTCAATAAATACAATAAATACAAATGTAGCTTTCAATGAAACAAATGAATAAGAGAATGCATTATTTAAAGTTTAAGCGTAGATTGTAAAGTAGTTATACAGAGCAGGTGGTTTATATAGACTAGACCATCCATAGCCATCTCTCTTTGTTTCTCTAGTACTCAAGAGATAATTACCATTTCCTTCCCTTTTCTGACAGAGCAAATAGTTATCTTCCGTTATCCTCTCTGACTGCAAAAGTTAATTGATTAACGAATCTTGTGTAACGAATCGTCAAGCTTCAGGGTCTTCCAGTAAAGACTTTATCGTCTTACATGGGACTTATAATTGTGTAGCGGGATTTTACTGGATTCTGAAAATTTATACGTTTTATTTGGAAGGAAGCTTTTGCCAAAAATTTAATTACGTGAATATCTAGAACGAATGAGAACCAATCTTGCAATACATTCGTACTCACACACACACACAAACACACACGCGCGCCACTCGCACACACACACACACACACACACACATATATATATATATATATATATATATATATATATATATATATATATATATATATATATATATATATATATATATATACACAGCCAAATACGAGCGGACATTTTCAATTTTAGTTGTATTTATAGTATATCTAGAAAAATACTTGATGAATATTTTTAATATATCAAATGTGTAAAAAGCGTGTTAAACAGCTTAGATTGAAAATAATGTAATTACGAATACCCGAAGGTAAGACAAAAATCAAATGTAAAAAAATGCTGAGATCATCCTGTAAATATGCTTGAAATACTTGTCTCAATTAAAAAATCACTGTATCAGGAGCAATATAGTTATAATTAGTTACATAAACTTCTGATAAGAGATTTTTAATAAAACAGAAAGTTTGCATTAAATGAAAGAATTCATTTATAATATAATTAAAAACATGAAGTATGCCCTATTACTAAATGCTACATTACGTAACTAAAATTTTTAATCCTTTTATTTCGGATATTTGGAATATCATCGTAGATCATAAACGGTGAGTTATTTGTTACAGAAATAAAAAAATAATAAACTGCCTTTTTATTCTTATTCAAGTATTTGTTAAAAGAAATGTTTCAAGCTAGCAAAAGCAGATGTTCAGCGAGCCATTCATCAGTTAACTTAAAAGAAAAAAAATCACTTTTGTGGAGAAATTCCTAATAAAAATGGCCTACTCTTTAAAGATAGAATCGGATATTAGCACGGAAGAATTCGCGTGTTGCGCTTTTTCATCACTGCATTGAATCTTATTTTAATTTGTACTCTTTTACGTTTTAAAATATTTGCATTTAAACTCTTATGCAGATGATTTTGTCAGTTTGAGTTTAGTTGAATAACTGCGAGTCATGTAGTAATAGTAACATTTTCAAAAAAATTATGAATTTGTATAGACTCTATCAGAGATTATACTTCGTACTGAAAACATATTCAAACTTAAACAAGCTGTTTAAATCTTATGGAGTTACTATAAAACTTTAACGACAAAAAATACATAAAAGGGTCCAAATCTTTCGATAATGAGTAGTTTAGCATAACGCTTCACATTTTCTGCGAATATAAAAAAACAGGAATTTTTAACCTGTTTACTCTACCATCAGTAATAACCTGTATTCTTTAAGCATTATAGGCTGTCACTTATGAAAAAAGAGAAGTTTTTGATTTAAGATTTATATGCTACCATATGAAAACACAGAGCTGTAAAGTGGGGGTTTTATAATAGATATTTATCTTCTTTCAGTTGTTAAAAAGTAAATATGTATGCGAGGCTTGAAAAATCATAAAATGCCGATTCAAACTCCAAATTACATTATATGGAAGATATTTAAAAATTTGAGAATTGTTTATAGACTTATCATCTAAATTCATTAAAAAGGAAAAATTTTTCCGATAAACGCAATACATTCTTAAAACGTAAAAAAAATATGTTTTGTTACTTCCTCTTTGATGACTGAATGAGTAGGGCGCTGAACTACGGTACTGGAGTTCGTGGGCTAGAATGACTAATCGTATTATTGATAACAGGCGTTCAGAAATAGAACCTTACTGCTTTCAAATAGCAACGCTAATTGTTAAAGGATTAAAATAGACAATTTACTGTTTAAATTGATTTTTATAGAAATGTGCCTTATAAAATGAAGTTCTCAATCATTAGTGGTAAGCCGCTCCTCTTCAGTAACGGAGTTCTTGGGTTCGGACCTTGCTGATGGCATGGATGTTCACAGTCATTTGGAATAGAGGTCTTCTCATTAGCCCTCGAAGCATAAAAAAAGTAGACCGTAATGCTTTAAACCAAACCTTACTGTCCTAAGCAGACAGTTAAGGCAGACAATAAGGCTGAGGGTTAAAGAAGACAATTTACCATTTTAAATGCGCCTCGTAAATGAAATGACCATTCATCTCTCCAACTCATTTGCATACATAAACAGAGAGCATAGCCTGTTAAATTTTAACGTCTATGAATTATTCCTAACTTCGAGTATTACTATGTTACATTTAGCAAAACATTCCAAAATTGATCTCATTTACTCAATGATTTTCTAAAAGACAAATTTTATTATTTTTCCGTCCTTCAATAAGGCAATGAACAAATTTTGCTCATATGATATGTTGCAAATAGTAATACTCTCGTTTGATTAAATGCACGTAAATATTACTGATATAGATTTTGATTTTTTAATTAAAATGAGAAACAGAGGTGTCAGAAGTAGAATTTCAACAGACAGTTTCAAATTATCCATATGGTAAGATAAATTTTGTAAGTACAGTGGACTCCGCTTAATGTGATCAGTTTGGGACGCCGTGATTTTGATAACAATAAACGATATGCATAATTAGATAAATTTACCCTCCCATTAATTCACACGAACTAAATTACGAACACGAACTTTTTATGTACTGTATATTATTTTTTAAAACATAAGAATTGTATACATAATTAAAAAAATTGATTGTGCATTGTTGACTATTTTTCTAAGAAGCTCAGTGATAAATTGTTCGTAATCATAATCAACCTGTCATAACGATTTAGAATTTCGATCTTTTGTTTTAATGTGAAACCATTTCGTTTTCTGGCTTTCATATCGGCAAGCTGCATGGCGGAGAGCAAAGCATAAAATGTGAATATACTATTTCTCAGTTCCGATTAAAATGTGTTGCCTTCTGCTTATCTGACAACCACTGAAAAATTCCAGGGACGGTTAATTAATACCCCACTCCTTTGTTCATTCCCCATTTCTCTAGGAAGAGAACGAATTCTCGAAAATTCGGACAACATCGAGGAGAAAGAAAACAATTGGTTCCTTCTGAATACATTGGGAATATTCCTTTGCCAGTTAAAATGAGGTTCGAAAACTGATAACATTAACCGATGTAACGATCGCATAAAGCGATAATTTTAACATACAAATGAATAGAGAAAATCGGGACCAAGTGATTTCAATAACAATAAGCGATTGATAACATTAACCGCGATCACATTAAGCGGAGTCCACTGTACTTTAAAATATTTATAAGAAATAGTATTTTTTCTAATGCGGGTGCACTGTTTCTCATAGCATTTATCACTGCAAGACACATATATCCATAAACAGCAATTTATTTATGGGAGCCCCATATATAGGTAGACAATGTTACTCCTTAAGGACATTAACTAAACAAAGTGGGACCTCGTAATTAAGAAGCAGGGACCAAGAAGATCCCCCCAGGTTTGGCGTACCACCTCCAGATGTACCATTTGGGAACTTGGGCATTACTACCATACACATATTTTTCGTTCCCTGGTCACAGTTAATGAAAAGCGCAGACCTTTGACCGGCTCTTCTGGACCTGGACACCCTCCACTTAAGGGGGCGATTTCATTGCCGACTGCGCTATAGCTCAATGGGTATAAAAACTCAGTGGGGATAGGAAATGAACATTTTTTGATGATAATGTTTTATTATTACACTTTAAATTTTTTACACTTCCTTTATTTTTTACTTGTTAGTGATAATTTATTCTAATATTCGAAGAAATATTTACCCACGGGGGTTTTCAGGCATTAATGGTTAAGATTGTTTTTATCACAAGGGAGTATATAGATATTTCTAATAAAAACGAGTATTATTTATTAAATAAATAAAGAATTTTTTTACAATTTAAATATAGTTAAAACATCATAAAAATGCTGCTTAAGTTAAGCAATGATAAATCCTTTTAAAGTAAAAAACTAAATCATCAAAATATAATGCATGCAGCTACAAAATAAAACATCCAGAGCCAGGAAAATAATGCGTATAAATCTCCAACATATAAAATGCATTTGATTTGTTGAAATTTTCATATAAATAACACAGTATATGAAAAAATAAATACTATCAGAATTTTCATGAATTTATTTCTTATCTGAACAAATGGATAAAAGTTTGGAACCTAGATAAATTTTAAAAATTGCTCAAATAGAAATTTCACTTACAGATTTTAAGATTATTGTTTTATTTATTATTGGAGAAAAATAGGAATATTTTATTAAAATATATATTCGATAATTACGATCAGTTATCATATATTCTTCTTAAATATAATGTGATGCAACTAAAAATACAAACAAACAAGCATGCACAAACATACATACACACTATATATATATATATATATATATATATATATATATATATATATATATATATATATATATATATATATATATATATATATATATATATATATATATATATATATATATATATATATATATATATATATATATATATATATATATATATATATATATATATATACGCCCGCCCGCTCATGTATAACGATATTTATGGGTATTTGTGTGATTGCTTCAAAACGCAGTAAGATAAAATATTACATTCAGTACTCTGAAATTTAAGATTATTAGAGCACTGCAAAAAAAATTCTAATTTCAAATAAAATAAATTAAGCTACATTTTTTCTTCTTTTTTGCACATTCTTATGATAAAATATCAGACATTTAGGACTGAGAACCAATAATATAATTTAGAAAAAAAATACAAGGTAAAAAATAAACTTTCAAACAGAAGAGGAAATAACGGATTTCAGAATAAATTATCTTTAAACCTATTGTTTTCAGTACTTGCCTATTATGATTAAACACGTGTAGTTAATTTTTTTACTTGTTGAAATTTGACAACATGTATGAAAGTATTCGTATGTTAGAACAAATTTACAGTTTTTGTGAAATCCAATTAATTTAATTTATAATTTTAGTATCTTAGTTAAAACAGTTACCTCTCATGTACACACTTTTTAGTTTATACTTTCATTCAGTTCTATTGAAGAATATATTGTTGCTAACCGAGCCAACACAAACGATTTTACCCGCCGCAGCCTAAGAGAGCAAGAAGCTGCGATTCCTCTTGAGAATGATCCTAATCTTAAACCAAAATTACACTCGTAAATGTGAGTTTGATGCTTTATTATATCTAACTGTTATATTTTTCATACAATAGTTCTTTTATTGACCACTACATATATCTACATATATCTGATAATTTTAAACTTTTTGCGTCATTAGTAGTGCATGTTCTCAACTTTATACAATTTATACCATTTTGCATTTCAAAGCACCAACAGACATAATAAAAGCAAAATACAAACCACCAAAGAAATGTCAATATTTTGTACAATATCAAATATTTCCAGAAAATATCATCTGAAAATATTTTTTTTAATCTGGATATAGTAGTTTGCAATTTTAAAATTACTCAAACTGCAACTGTAACGTATTCGGTTATAGCAAATCTTGACAAAAAGTATTGCCAGCTAAACAAAATATTTAATTACGTGAAGAAAATGGGCAGCATTTACTATGTACAGCTAAATTAATTTTTCCAATAAGTTTTGATTTATTTTTATGATACGAACACTGAAATAAAAGTACATTTTCAAATATAATATAATTCTAAACTTCGTACTTAATCGAAATTCGATTTAGAAACAAAATTTGTGCCTTATTTTCTTGTTTGAGAATTTTTGCTCCGAACTGTGTTATAGATGATTGTTTATATATATGGACTTTATATATATATATATATATATATATATATATATATATATATATATATATACATATATATGTGTGTGTGTGTGTGTGTGTGTGTGTGTGTGTGTGTAATCAGCCAGGAGGACCAACCAGCCCCGAACCTCACTTGAATACTTCTTTTGAAATTGCCCCTATTTTTTTCCTCAGCCCGGGCATGCTGTGCTGCCAAGAGTCCCGCTAACCGTCTGTTCAAAAAAAAAAAAAAAAAAAAAAACGCATCAGTCGTTGTGGCCGAACATAACTTTTATTACATCCGATCAAAATAGCACAAAATCCAGAGGCATCTGAACCGGACAGTGTCAGAACGCTCTGTCTCTGTAATGCCAATCTTCTGCGAGAGATGACCAAAACTCGTTTGTGGTTAGGGTCGTGGGAAAAATGCTAAGGCAACAGTTATTTGCTTATAGAAAGTAACCTTTGATTAGAGCCATCTGCTAAAGTGTGGCGTTTCAGAAGAGTGTTACTGCTGATCGATACAGATATTTCCAATAGCTTATCTAAAAAAATCTATAAGGAATTTTTGCAGCAATTTGTCTTGGTGTACCGTTTATATATCTGTTTTATTTACTTATTTAAATAATAAATTTTGAAAACTATCCAACTTCAAATATATAAGTTTTTAAGATGAAATACTGAATTTTCTTAAGAGGTTTTTAGTTACAAAAGTAATGAAATTTGAGGAATGTAAAAGTAAAAAATAAAATGAGTAAATATCTCGAAGATTTATATTCCCCTTTAAGTCATTTGCTATATTTTAATTCTTTTAGAAAATTAATAATTACTATTTTCCTTAAAAGTAAAACTTTCTTATATGACTAATAAATAGCTAATTAATATGGTTAGAAGAGCTTCACGTGATTGCAAAATGCTTTCATTTTGATAATTGCCACTTTATTTCTTAAATAGGAGATAACTAAAGCAGGAGATAACTAAAATAGGTGATAGATATCTTATATGAGTTTCTTTTAAATGCATGCTACAGATCGTTTAGAAAAATACTTATATACTAGCTATTATTGAAACAAATTTTTTCACTTATGCCTCCATTTGTTCTACTTTTCGTTGACTGCAATATATGAATTCCATATTGTACAATACAGTCATTCTTATGAGGCAAATGATGTGGTTGAGAAAAACTTTTCGAAGCCATTTATTTTTCCTTCTTACCTTAAGTACTTTTTATGTTTTCTTCTGAAACTCTCTATCTTGACTAATGTAATAGGAATATGCCGCATGTTCCTGTTCCCAGAAAGTTACCGCTCATTTAAAAAACTCGTTTGCAACATTGTTCTAAGGAGAAATTACTGATATTTTAGCGCACGCAGATTTATGTCTCCTAATCCATATATTTTGGAGCACAGGCTTATGGTTAACAAAATGTAGAAACAACAATCATAATTTACATAGTTGGTATTTTACGTGGGTTTGCAATTAGTGAATGTGATTTAGAATGCATGTAAATCTACTCTTTGAGTATACTTAATTTAAAAGCAATTTTAGTATAAATTAATTTAAAATAATTTGTCACATAAACATGTTACATAAATTTAAGAATATTTTTTTATTTAGTTAAATGCCGAAGCTTTCCGAAAGTCCTGAGTGCAATAAATCTTATTTTTCACTTTCTTACAGTATTGAATTGTAGTAATATTTTAGGCTATTCTTCTAACTGTTATACACGAAACTAAATTTCTAATTTAAGTAGTACTAAATAATCATAATTATCACAAGCATTTGATTAAATACAGCTTTAGTTTATTTAAAAAATATTACTTTTAAAAATGTTTATAGTTTCCTTTTTATGCAGAAGAAATTATTTTACAATTAACTGAAATTCTAGTTTAGATGTAAAAACTAAAACCACATTTAAGTAGGGGTCACATTGGTCAATCAAGTCAAGTAGAAAGTAAACAAGTGACGTAAGCAAAATAGATTGTGCCACATGTGAACAAATCTTGCATTTTACTATTGGCAGCAGTCTTTCGTTCCTTTGCTGTCCAGCTCACAGCACAATTTCTTCAAAAGATTTTCCTGTTTACATCCCAGGGTACATTAAAGAAAAACGATTTCGTTTTAATCAGACTATTGACTTTCACTAAATGTCTTAAAATCCATAATCTTTGAACTATCATTAAAAATTTCAATCATATTCTCTAATAAACATTCTATTCTCTAAAACATCTGTTAAATTGAACATCTGCGTATTAAAATATATAGATAAGTCAAGTAAAGAAGGAGAAAACAACGCATGCGAACAGGCAAATTACTTGATCTACTTGACTAGTATAAACAGTGCTAAAGTATTCAGAACACTTTTTGCGTTAAATTTTCATATCGATTACATATAATAAAATTCATCCAATATGTATTTGTTTTTTCTAAAAGTTGTGTAATTTAACAACAAAACTAGATTTTATGCCTAAAAGAAACATTAATTGTTAAAGTATTACAAACTTCACATGCTTACAAATTTTTTAATTTTGTTATTTAAAACTTTTTCTTTCGCAAAAAGAAGATAAATAAAAGAAGATAAATAATACTCCTTAGTACGAGACGATCCTCTTAAATATGATCTACTTCTAACCCTGTGCTTAAGATCATTTAGAAAAATACTAATATAGTAGCTATTATTAAAGCAAATTTTCTTTCACTTATACCTCCATTTGCTCTTTTATTCGTTACCTGCAATATATGAATTCTGAATTGCGCATCACAGTCATACTAATGAGGTAAATGACGTGGTTGTGAAAAACTTTTCAAAACCATTTATTTTTCCTTTTTACTTTAAGTAGTTTTTTTTTCTCTCGAAAATCTCTATCTTGACTAGCTTAATGGGAATATGCCGCATGTTCCTGTTCCCAGAGAGTTATCGCTCATTTAAAAAACTCGTTTGCAACGTTGTTCTAAAGAGAAATTATTCATTTTTTAACGCACGCAGATTTATGTCTCATAATCCATAACTTTTGGAGCGCGTTTTTACAGTTCACAAAAGGTGGAAACAACAACCATAAAATTACGAAGTTGGCATTATACGTGTGGTTGCAATTACTAGATGGTATTTAGAACGTGACTAATGCTACTCTTTGAGTTCATTTTATTTAGAAGCTATTTTAGTGTAATTGCATTTTGAATAGATTCACACATGAACGTATTTTATAAAGTTAAAATTAATGTATTTACTTTGTGAAATTCAGATAGCTTTCCAAAAATCGTGAAGGTAATAAATCTGATTTTTTCATCTTTTACGATATCGAACTGTATTAATATTTTACACTATTTAACTGTTTGAAACTAAATTTTTAATTCATGTAAAAATAAACATTTAGAATATCCATTAAAAGTTTGATTTAATACAAGTTTCATTCATTTCTAATAAAATATGAACTTTCAAAAAGGAGAAAAGTTTCAATTTATTTAGAAAATTATTAAAAATTTGAAATTGTAACTTCATCCAAGAAACTAATTATATTTAATATTTTTTTTACGTTACACGAAATTTTTAACAGTAAATTATAGTTTACATATTTTTTATTAAAGTTTAAAACATCAAAATGATGGAAAATTGATAGTAAATATTTATACTGCTTAATATTGACTAACGATAATTTATCATTTAAAAATCTTATTTCGATATGTTTTTAAGTTTCAAATAGTTATATCCTGAATCTCTATAGAGTACTCGTTATTCATTGTCAAATATTTCTACAGACCTCTTAATCTCATGGTGTCTCTAGAGAAGGAAGCGTAGATGAATATTCTAGTGATTCACGAGAGAATAAATATCCGTAAGAAAACCTCCTGGGTTGCAGGTTAATTCTAGAGTCAGAGAATTTCGTATTTTTTTTTTTTGAAAGTACAATACTAAATATTGTGTCAGCACTAAATAGGCATAAAATGCCTTTAACATATCCCTGATATAAGTAAACGACATCATCAAAATTGATATCAGTTTATTTAGCATAGTTATGATTAATATCGTATTTCTTCCTTTGAACTCTGTACTGTATAAAGTATACATTAATTATATACATAAATTTTAAATTAATCAATATCACATTGAATATTTTTAATACATTTTTATAAATAAATGTATTATGAATTTGTTCCTTTTTCACAAAAAGTGGTAATTACACTTCCATATTCTAGAATATAAGGCTTTTACTGTAAAAAAATATGAAATAGCTTTAGGCCATTATAAATACCATAAATTGGAATAATTTGTAGATGAAATTTAGATGGTGTTTGTTGATGTATAATAATTCTTATGTGTTATTTTTTTTTAAAATCTAATCTTTATCTGCTCTGTCAAACAGAGTATATAGTTACATGGTTTCCGCGCACCTGGAAAGTCAGGGAAAGTCATGGAAAATCATGGATTTAGACAATGGATTAATTTTGTCATGGAAAGTCTTGATTTTTCAAGTAAAATGAGTAAAAGTCATGGAAAGTCATGGATCCGCTAAACTAGCGATTAAAAAATGCATTGAATTGTTTAATTCTATTTTTACTTCTCATCTGGCTGAAGTCACTGAGTTTGGTATTTATGTAATATCCTATTGACCATATTGCCAAGTAAAATTTGTTCACCACGGAAACTCAAAGCAAAAAAGCTTAATGGGTGGGCAAATAGATATTATTCTGGTTTTTTCTTAAATTGTAGATTAAAATTTTATTAATATAATAATAATTATTTTATAATAAAAATTAGTTAAGATATTTGCACAAAATATAAGTTTATCTCTAGGGATATTGTATATAAACATTATAGGGTTATATTTGGCTATTATTCATGGTCACCTGGATATTACCAAAGTACCCCGAATTCAAATTGGAAACATTTTGATTGAAAAATTGCTATATGATTAAATTAGGTATGTAGATACAACAATTTATTTTTATGTATGTGAGTTTATTAACACTTATAAAGTAAGTTTATAGTTTTTTTATGATAAAATTCCTGTAATTTCTCTAAAAGCATATATTTTTTGTATGTACATCAGAAGTTTTATTCATATACACTTTAACGAAAGCTTTTTAAAGTCATGAAAAATGATCTGATAAATCAGGGAAAGTCATGGAAAGTCATGAATATGAAAAATTTTATTTTAGCAGATACCCTGTAGTTATGAAAATTTTTCTTATCAGAGATTTTCTTTCATTTTTGACCAAGACAGTTTGGTTACACACACACGCACACACACACACACACACACACACACACACACACATATATATATATATATATATATATATATATATATATATATATATATATATATACATATATGTAACAATCATCTCCTCTAATCACAATAATTATGTAGCCCCTATTGTTTTTACTTGCCCGGGCTACTGGACAAGGAGAAGGCTAATCAGCTAACAGTAATAATGATGCATTCGGGCCATTAAAAGGGAACGGCTCAAGTCTAATTACAACTTCATTTCATAGCTGCTAAAATGGACATCTTTACTAGTCAACTACAGCCAAGACACAAAACTCACTCTGCTGGAACAGAGGTGCACCCAAGAGTGAAGACAGAAAGAATTTTCTCACTTACTCAGCGAATTTAAGTGCATGATGAGGAAAAACGCCGAGCTATTTGCCTTCGACAGCTAGGAAACATGTTGAATAGACAGAAAATTTACATCTATTGGATAGAAAGCTTTGAAAGTTGTATCGAAAGAATTCGATATCAATCTTATTCAAAGGAGCGTCGAAGACGCTCCTTTGTATAAGATATTTAGAGGCTGGGAGAAAGATTTTAAGGAATTAGAATGGGAGAGAGGAGCTTTTTAAGGAAATATTAAAGTTAAATAATTTATATATATATATATATATATATATATGTATATATAAATTTTTTTCATGTGTCTGTATATACACAAGTATTATATGTGTATGTGTACGAGCGCTCATGTGGTCGCATGTCGACGTACATGTGGATATTAATATGCTTACACGCACATACGCATATCCTAGTGTAATTCCGTGAAGCTGCTATATTATGAAAGATAATGATTCTCTAATTTAATAATTAATCTCGGTTGATGTAAAATGACATTTTTTTATAGTAATTCAATGAAGAAATAAGATTGATTTATCAGATGTAGCTAATTCTGCGATATCACAAAGCAAATACATTATTCATAAATAATCCATCTTGATTTATGCGTGAGTAAGAAGAGGGAATCTAGAATGAAAATTCATGTGTATCCTTTTTAATCTTGGTTGTAGATCATTACACATGCTGAGACAGAATATTCTCATTATGTAGTTCATTTCTTATGTGTTTCGTACATTTTGACCGAAGATGAATTAGATCCATAAAGCCCAAACCAACCTACTATTCTGAGGGAAAATATAAATGTGAATAGCAATTTTCTCGGGAAGTGTAGTCTACAGAATAAATACATTTATTTAATATTTATTTAAAAAAATAATAGTATGATCTCCACAAATTAGGATGAAAATTCCCTTGACAGAAACAGATTTTTGATTTCGTTCTAAGCTTAGGCTTAAATCGATTAACTTTGTAGTGCTACGGTCTACTGCTTTGCACACAAGTGTTAATAAGACTAATACCTACTGATTAAAGCTGTTTTTAAATGACTACAATCACCCGTGTCTTGAGCGTGATATCCGACATCGAAAAGCAGCGCTCTACGCATTCGGTCAATATTCTTATTTTGGACAAATGTCATTAGTATAAAAATGCCTTTCTAGTGGAAAAATATATCAGTTGCGGGTAAATAAATTTTGTTTGAATTTATCCATTATTAAACTTCATCCTTCAGTACTGTATAAATATATTATCAAAGTATATGCAGCATAACTAAACTTTTGTGTACTTTTTACTTTTTTCTTTTCTACATTTCTTTTGTATTTCTAGCATAAAATGTACAGTACATCTTGGGTAGTACCTAATTTCTGGAGTGTAAAAAATATTTTTTATCTTAAGTAAAAATTAAAAGCAGATAGTTTTATAAATTTTTGAACTAAAGTTATTATGTCATTTTATTTAGTAGTTTCCCTGTTAAAGTACAACAAAATTAGTAGAATTTTTTTGTTTTCTCGATACGAGTCTTCCTTTTCAACTGAGTTATGTAGTTGTCAATCTTATAAGCATTTACTGAATTTTTGAGAGCTGGCATTATTTGTTATTTTTTTCATTTGATTCGATATTGTTTTATTTTTTCAGCTTCACATATTAATTGTTTTTCGGCAGGTACTCTAGACAAAATGGTGACAAATAAAAATATTATATAAAGTTCACTTAACAGTTGGTTATGAGTGTCAATCACCATTTTGATGAATGAAATTTAAAAAAAAATCGCGAATTTTGTTATAACCCTTGTAACATTAATTTAAATGATTAGGTGAATGCTTCTCCTCATCATAATTTGTCTATTTTTTAAACATATTGGTTCTAATACACATATCTGATTATCGTTAAAACTGTACTCCATCGTTTCATTATTTCCTTTGCTTTTTATATTTCTTATTAATAAAACTTTTCTTTTAATCTTCCCTAACATTTTCTTGTGTTACCATTTTTAAATATCGCATCAGCTGTTCGAAATAGCTATTTATCTTGCGTCTCGCGTTATATGTCCAAAGTGTCTACTGCACCAATAGGCCTCAAACATCTAACCAATTTCCCCTTATTGTAATCTTTAAGTCTTTTTAAAATACATCAGTTTTTATGTTCATATTTGATGTTATTTCTTCTTTTTTCCACTGTGCTCTTTTCTCTAAACGGTTTTCTTCAATTTTCCTATCCCCAGCTTAAAGCTTTACTACTTATTTCTCTTGTGTGATAAACCGAAGCAAGCATAGGCTTGTTTCTGTGTATTAATTCTTACAGCATTTTTCCTGTATGTATCATTAAACTTTTTAACCTTCTGTTTGACTCATTATACCAATCTGGATTTAATGCCATAACACAACGAACGGAACAATCAGCTTTAAAGTATCAATAGTTTCTCCTCGAATAATCTATTGTAAATTTTGCAAAATAAATAAAAAGAAAAATATATATATATATTTAATATTTTAAAAAATAAAAAAAATAAACCTCTTATAGAAAATCATATTTTTCTTAAAACGTATTAATAATATATATTTAAATTTGTTTTAGACACATTAGCCATTTTACAATAATAAATATTTTAGCATTCATATTTCTCAAGGAACTGATTATTCAGAAGCTATATAAACTATATTTTGTACTTGCATGTTTTATTTAAATATATTTATTAGAGGAGACATTAATTGTGCTCAAAGAAATTCTCATACATTATACTTATGAAAAGGGATTATTATTCATGAAAGAAATTCCAATTATTTCCCTAACCACCAGAAAGTGTTTCATTATGAAATTTTGTAAATATTTTATCAAAGTTAAACTAAAATTTTCCAAAGCACTCATGCAATTCCTTTCGTATTTTGGACACCTCAAAAATGGAAGATCGTTATCACAAGATTCATAGCGTGACTATATGATGGAAGACGTGATATTTTAAACCCATTCTTTAAGAAACATTCTCCGAAATGCAAACAACTAATTACTCAGTCCCAGAAAATCATTAGCATTTTACGATATATCCGTCTTTCTACTATTTCAAGTGAGTTACTCTATAGATGAAGTAACTAAAATGAAATAGAATAAACTTTAGCATTTTCTGTCTTTTGTTAAAATAGAATATAGCTTGCGATGTATTGGGTTAGGAATAAGAGTATTACCCATGTAAACTCAGTTTGACATTAAGTTAAAACAGCATGTTTAATTAAATATTCCAAACGTCAGAAATGACTGTATAAATTTTGGAGCTAGGATCTATGTGAGAAAAACTATAAGTATTTATCATTGAAGAATGGAAACATATATCTTATAATCTGAGAAAATAATTAGTAAGAACCATTACATTTTAATTTGTACTATGTCATGCAATGAAGTTTAAATAAAAATATTTTTATCCATAAAGTCTGAAATTTTAATTAGGTATGACTTTAAAGCATGGTTTTAATACTATGAATCTTTTTTCAAGTGTAGTTTGAAATTAAATACACTTTTGTAGTATTTTTTTTTAATTTTACATAATCTTACCTATATTGTACCTTATTTTACCTATATTGTAAAAGTCTGGATCATTATATTTATAAGATCTAGAAATATGAATGTTATGAATAATATTAAAATTTGCTTTCCCACCAAGGTTGCACCAACTATCAGAAAAACATAAAAGTATTATATAGGTTACTGGTATTTTAAATTTGTTGATCTATTAACATACCGATTTAAATATTTTTCAAACAGAAAAAAGTAATTTTTCCAACCAACCAAACCTATCCCTTACATGCCCACATACCCTACCTCTCTATCTCTCTCTGCATGTATATATATATATATAAATATATATATATATATATATATATATATATATATATATATATATATATATATATATACACACACACATATATATATATATATATATATATATATATATATATATATATATATATATATATATATATATATGTGTGTGTGTGTGTGTGTGTGTGTGTGTGTGTGTCTGTGGGTAATATATCAAATTTATTATACTTAAACCATCTCTTAAATATTCTCCTCTACCCCAACCTTATTCCTTCAAAATTTTTTCCCAACCATTAAATGTCTTAATTAAAGGAGTGTCCGCGATTTAAAATTATTCCGACCCATTTCCCGAAGCTTTCTCTGCAATAAATGCAAATTTTCTGTCCACTAACCACTTTTTCCACATTTTTCTTCGCTTTTCCATTTCGCAAATGGCTCAATTTTTTCCTAATCTAAATTAATTTTTATTGTTAAATTCTTTGACTAAGTTGCCGATTCCTTGGGAAATTCTCTTCGTCTGACTCTGGTGCCTAACTCTGTAATCCCCAAGGTTTATCATGGTTATTATCTTGTCTGCGTTTGACTGTTAAACATGTCATTTTTGCTGATCTTTAATAAAATTCAAATCGGAATTGCTTGATACCTTTATGGAATAGTACGACTGCAACCTATCATATTCAATAGTGTGGCTGTCTAGGGTCATCTTTGCCCAGTAGCCCGGTCAAGTAAAAACAGTAGGGGATACAATTTTACTTTAATCGGCAGTGTTTAAATTGAGTTGGTTTACAAAAGGGGGAGAGAATTTAACTATGATCGCAAAACATCTCTTTGTGGTTTTAATCTTTGAGCTTGAAACAAATTTCTTGGTGGATTTAACGTTTTTTTTTACATCGTGTATAACAATGTTGATTAATCTGATCATTTCGTTTCTCTATTGCTTGATGTAACACCTCTATCTCTAACTATTTCTTACCAAGCGAACTCAGACTTATACTACTTACTCTGATAAAGAAACAAGACCATGGCAGCGACTGGCGGCCTGCAGAAAGATTTGCGAGACCTCCGAAGAGTCAATTTTCTCTTTTTTCGAGTCATTCCTTCGTCTCCCTTTGACTGTTAAACATGTCAATTTAGCAGCTCTTCAATAAAATTTAAATTCTTCCTCCAATTGCTTGTTCTCTTTATGGAGTGGTACAACAGCAACGTGCCATCTTCAATAGTTTAGTTGCTTAGGCGTCTCCTTGCACCGTAGCCCGGGCAAATAAAAACAATAGGGATTACAAATTTATTCTGACCAGCGGATTAAATTCCGTTGGTTTACACACAGACACACACACACACACACACACACATATATATATATATATATATATATATATATATATATATATATATATATATATATATATATACACATTATATATATATATATATATATATATATATATACATATATATATATATATATATATACATATATATATATATATATATATATATTCATATAAGCAGATATTTAACTGTTATTTTAAAGTAACTTTATTAAATGCCTTAAAAGAATAAAATTAAAATAGTAGTTTCAATATTCAAAATTTTCAAATTTTTCATTATATGAAACTATATATAACTGATTCAACTATAGCATTTTTTTTACTTTCAATTAAAAACAGTTGACTCTTTACAATACATAATATACAGTGTTCTTGAGGATACAAACAACTACTTACACCAGATAATATTAAAAATTGTATAGTAGACGCAAAAGTGTGTAAATAAATTCGATACCTCTACCAGTCCTTATTTAAGACTTGCTAATTAATGATTTTTTTATGAATAATTTATTTTATGATTAACAAGTATGACTAAAATTGTAATATGTATCAATAGTATTTTCACTGATTCAATTAGATTTGTAGGGCATTTTAAAAATAGGGGGCATAAGAAAAAATAATGTTTATCAAAATGTATAACGAATAAAGCAATTAATTTTCAATTTTTCTTGCAAAAGTCGGAATATCTATTATACAATGAAATAGAGACTTTATGAAATGTTTATTTTGAATGCCATTCTATCATTCACTTAAAAATAGTGTGGTCGATTTTGCAATCAAGCGAAAAATTATTTTTCGAAACGAAAGTACGGTAGCCACAATTCGATCATGTCACAGTTATTCTAAAGGGAATTTTAACCTTCCAACATCTGCAGGAGAAAAGCTAATCAAAAACATATTTGCTTTGTTTTTTGTCTATATAGGAATCAAGGGTTTACATTTTTTTCGGCACTTTTTTTAAATTCCTACTGACCACTGAATGAAGGAAAACCAATCATATTTTTTCAAAGAAACACATTACCTTTATAAATTTCGAAAAAGAAATCAATATTTCAAATACTCAGTTTACCCATCGCTATCTTTTTTCTCGTATGCCACAAGCCAAATGAAATATTTAGAATCTAATAAAAAAAGAACTATGTCAAAACCTGGAACATCCCTCTAATTTATGTTACTGAAAATAAGTAGAAAAGTGAAATTAACAGCATATATTACCCGTAAACTGAGAATAATAATAAAAAAAATATCCAAACTTTATGACTTAATGTGTTGATTTTATAAATTTTGATAATTTCAATATGAAATATAAAAAATTAAAGAATGTTGAAAACATTATAAAAGGTCTTAGATTTTTCTTCATTTTTACTGTCAACTCTAGTATATAGTTTGCCACAAATATGAGAGAAAAATATTTTATATAAATTATTAATTACTGAGTTCTCGCAATTACTACTTGACATCAGGTAACAACACTTTTAATAAATGTGTATATGTTTTATTTCTAAGAAATTTTAAAAAATATAAAATGTATATTATTTTCCTATTATTTATTTTTATTATACTTAATGGATCAGAAAGTCGAAAATATTCATTTTTAAACCTGAACTTTAACAGTGTTTTTATGTGCTCTCTCAATAATCAAAAAACACTTTTGTTTGAATACAGTCAGTTTCAATAAATAGTAGCATATATCTGTCTCACATAAATTCTACAGTTTTTTTAAAATAAAAACCATATAAAAGTACAATAAATATCTTTAAAAACTATTAAATGTAAAGAAAATGGGGTCTTGTATGTTAAATAATCATTTTTAGGATAAAAACAAGAAGAAAAATTCAATGGCTTTTTAAGCAAATTTTGTGAAACTGTCTTGAATTTAAGAGGTTATTGGATTGAACAACTTTGCGAAATGGATACTTTTTATAATATAAACTCATCATACAGAATGAGGATGTTATTCCTTAAAGCATCAACCAAGAAACCATCTTAAAGGAATGCCTAAACTATTACTTATATATTTTTAAACAAAATCTCATTGAAATAAAAGGTTGTTTTAAAGGCTATGTTATAGATAATGTTGTTTTGAAGACATTTATGGATAAACCTCAATTGCATTTTCCTCATTTTTGTTATATAAGTTTTACAATTTTGTTAAGATAGCAGAGAAAGATGTAGACCATACTACTACAAAAAATATATTCCTTTATTTCATTTTCAAGATTTTTATTTACATCTTATTACTTTGATAATATAGTTTTATTTCTATTGAACTGATAACTCTCAAATTATTATTGAAGTAATTGATATGATAAAATTACAAATAATCATGTTGATTATGCATGTAAATTTTATTTATTTTTAGTAGTTTTTAACATATTACAAGTGCAGTGCTTGATATTAAAGTTGAATTACACATTAATCGTTACTGAATATGAAATATTTCGTAAATGTTAATAATATTATTTTATGAATCATTCTTTCATTAATATATTTAGAAACTCTTTTAGCTCATATGTAAGGAACTAATAAATGCATAACAATTTTATTTAATTTCTCATTGCATTTATCTGGCCTTAAATATGAGTATTACTTATGTATAACTTATTGAATCTGATTAAAAAAAATAATATGAGAAGGAAGAATTTCTCAATTTCATGGCGTATTTCAAAAGTGGATATACTTTAACCAAATAAAAGGCCTGAATGTTTTGACTCCTGTATTAACATGCATACGGAAAATATCCTGACTCGTATCAATTTTTTCGTCAATAACCACAGTAAATTTCAACAAGTTATTTCCATATTAATATAACTCACTAACTTATAAAAGAATAAAGTTATTAGATCTTTCCCCTAAATGCAAATCCTCACACTCCTAGGTCCATGCTCTCTAGTGTTTTAGAAAAGGCATAGCTTCTGCATTAAAAAAAAGTATACAAAAATAAACTTTCCTATTTTATGTTACAGGTTTTTATTTGAGCGGTATCTTTAACTGCAATGCGCATTTCTCTCCAAAATTTGAAGAGTTACTTACTCATAACTAAGTGAGGGGATTATGAAGTAAATTAGGCGCCAAATTTTCTTTCTGTAAGTCTGACTGAGTTTGGAGATTCTAGCAGCATATCACACAAATATGAAATCATTTATGTCGCCAGTAGCAATCTTCTGCTTCAAAATTTCTATGGAAGGAAAATTTTCTCCGTGTAGAATAAGAATGCTTCAAAATTTAGTAAATGCTCTAATGTTTGTAGTGTAATGATGTTCATTCAGTCTCAGTTGAGAAATGTGTTCTTTTAATCTGATAATAACACTCATAGAAATTCTTAATTAGCGTTTGGATACTTAAAGCTTAATTATTATGAACTGCATTCGCTATTAACGTATGTACGCATTTAGAAACTATCATTATGCATGACATTTTAGCTAAAACAGCTGAGAAGTAATTAATAATTCAAATGATATTTTTTGTGACAATGTTTTCGTCTAAGAACAAAGGTAGGAGGATAAATATGGTTATTAAACATGGTATATTTTATTAAAATATATGTTTTATATTAAGAATTAATGTATCAAAGAATAACTGAAGAAAAAATCATTCCAAATAGAAACTTAGTTCAGCAAGAAACTCTACTGCTTAATAACAACTGTATATTTATGAAGATATTAATTAAAATAAACCTTGCTTTTAGCCTGTTACATAATATAGTTTATAAAGTATTTAATTTATAGGAATATGAAAAGAATTTGCTTTACGAGTATTTAAAAATTTATGAATTGTTGTTTCAGATAAGAGCCGGTTCTTTGAATAAAAAAATATCATACAGGATAAAACAAATCATACATACCTTAAAATTATATAGATATGTAAATTATTAATAATAAAAGTAATAGATCAGGGAAAACTAATTTTGAACCTGATATAAAATTGATGGGGATAGTTCATCGGATTTACCATTGGAGAGAACAAAATTTAGTGAATTAGAATTGCAGATATAAATTCAAAATAATGTACTTGAACGAGAAAATTATTTAAATTAAGCCATAATACAATTTATTTTGCTTCTACAGCATAATATTTGTTACGAGAATATAATCAAAAGAAAAGCACTGAACAAAATATCGGTTTCCGTTTGTATTCCGAATCATTTCTTAAATATTTCAAAAGCACCTGTATCTTTTGGAACAAAACTCCTTTATGTGACAGATTTTGTGGCTTTCATTTAACAAAATATACAATGAATATATTCTTTGAATACCTACAGCTAAATCTCCGTTATAATTCGAAATAGCAACCACAGTTAAACAACAAAGAAAAAGAATGGTGGAAAATGGGTTTTATTGTAATACTTCCAATGTCAGAACGATTACTCAATAACATTTCTCGAATAATTTATTGTTTGCACTGAAATAGAATTTCGAAATTTCGAGTTCAAAACTTGTCTTGAGGGTTTATTGAAAATGCGTTATAGGCAACCTTTCTTTAAGTGTGTTCCCCTGACATAAACGAAATAAAAATTTAATTCAAAAATTAATTTAAATCAATGCAATTTCTGCAAGACTCAGCTGTTTCGCTGTTATTTTGAGTACTGAGTTTAAAAATACTTCAAATTATTCATGAAATAAATTTATCTAGCCGTCTTTCCTAAATTCACATGGGTTCTAAACAATAAAACAATGTTTTATCTCAGTTATTGCATTTACCCTATATTATAACATTGGTAATATGCTACTTTAGAGTACTGACAGATCAGTCGTAGTTCAAAATATTTATAATAAAGTATTCTCAGCGCGAGCAAATAATTTAAGATGCTTTAACAATTTACACTATTTGTAAAAACAATAAATTACTTTTATACGCATTGAAACAGGGGATAGGTTTCTCTCAGTAGTTCTTAGTAATACTGTAGTCGCACTACAATATTCAATTTGAAACCTCTCCCTACGTTTAAAAAAAAACCTCCCCTTTTGATGGTAATTTTATGCGTAGAAATGCCTGACTCTTTTTTTTACTCCCTGATTACCTGCAGAAGGTAATCGCCTCTGCGGTTGAACTAGATATGGAGGGGAATACCTCCTATTTTTGAATAGACTTGAAAATGATTAAAATACCAGTCAACTTTAGCAGCGTCTCATACAGGTGGAACTTCCGTTAGCAGTCCAAGTGACATTTTAGACGTCTGCATTTTAGATGCCCGATAGATCCTAAGGCTCCTAGACAGCACCTAAGAGCTCTAATAGAGCCTAATTAAGGAAATGTACCATAAGCTGTTTCATGTCTAACAATAGTTTCCCTTCTACTGCTTTAATTAATTCAAAAGTTCTTTTCACAGTTGAAATAAGAGGTACCGTAGCAAATAGAAATCCTCGATAATTTAGTTGCCGTTAAATGGCTATTATAGTTCCTTAAAGGTCATTATATAGTTAAATGCTGACAATACTGGCTTAAACTTTGAATGGATATTTATAACAGTACTTGAGAAGGAGGAACGGGAGAGTGAATTAGGTAGTTTTTATACTCTATTTCGAGTCATATTTCCTTAAATGCCATTAAATAAATATGCAAAAATATATTTTACAATGACATAAAACTTTCACTAGATTGGTTTCTAAGGGCCTTTATTTATTTATTTATTTATTTATTTTTTGACGAAGAAAAAAATTCATAATCGAAAGTTGATAAGAAACAAAAACCTTTTTTTAAGTATAAAATGGTATCGATAGAGTTACATGAAGATTTTTCATTCGTTTTATATTTTTTCCTTCAAATTCTGTCTTCAGACTCATATAAAAATGTTCACAAAATGTTTCACACCTTTAATAGAAAAGTTTTTGCAAACATTAGATATTTTCATATTATGATGGGTAAATAATGCATAAACAAATAAAAATATATCAATATATATATATATATATATATATATGTGTGTGTGTGTGTGTAATATATCAAAATTATTTAACTCTAATATTTCTTTAAATACCTTCTCTCTCCCATTATAATTCATTTATTTCTTTTTCCCTTAACATTATTTCACTTTCATGTTTTCCACTTAACATTCTTCATAAAGCTGTCTATCCTAAAAGTGTAAACTTTCTGTCTATTCATCACGTTTCCCAGCTGTAGCAGGCAAATGGTCTA
The DNA here is from genome assembly GCA_032207245.1 of Pardosa pseudoannulata. NCBI lineage: Eukaryota > Metazoa > Arthropoda > Arachnida > Araneae > Lycosidae > Pardosa > Pardosa pseudoannulata. The sequence continues at coordinate 4,117,328 of CM063503.1, read as the reverse complement.
GCGTTTTGCTAATATTGCATTTAATTAGCTTATTAAGTTGTTTTTTACTATGGGAAAATTTTTTTCTGTCATAGCTCTTGGGTGCACCTCTGTTCGATCAGAGTGATCTCTGTGGCTTTTCTTTGTCTGTCGTGTAGTGGAAAAAATGTGCGTTGTTGCTGCTCTGGAATAAAGTTTCAATTAGACTTCTGCCTTTCTCCTCAATACGAGGCCCAACTGCATTTGTATTTCTGCTACCCGTTGAGCTTTCTCCTTGTCAAGGAGTTTTATAAAAAATGGTTTAAATATAATATATATATATATATATATATATATATATATATATATATATATATATATATATATATATATATATATATATATATATATATATATATATATATATATATATATATATATATATATGCATGTATGTATATATGTAAACATAACTGAATTTGTTTTTCAATATACTTCTGTATTACCAAATATTTTTCATTAGCAACATATATTTTTCCAAAGTACTTTTCAAACGACATTTTATGGATATCAGTAAAATGTATATTGTAGAATCTTAAGCTATATTTTAACAATACAATAAGCAATTGTATAAAAATGTATTAAAGCTCTATCATCCTTTTATTATTAATAAAAGTATGTTCAAGAATATTCTAATAAATATGGCAGTTTGAAATTTCCCATAACCACAGATTAAACTTATATAGTTCTACGTTATTCATGCCTCTAATATTAAGTATATCTTTGAATGCTATACACATGTAGAGCATATTCTATCATAATAGGTTTTTAACAACAATAATTATTTTAATGTTGAAAAAGTTTATATGTGCTTTAAAAAAATCCAAAGCAATATATTGAGAAATATTTTTATATTTAGTACTTCAATAAGATTTTCGTATATTCTTAAGGCTTAAAAATCTACTTTAAAAGCTGTACTTGTACTATTGCATACTTTTAATTAAAATATGCATACAACTAAGTGGCAATAGAGAATCAGCAAACTTTAAAAATGTATTACGAAAAAACGGATTTTATAATATGTTCAATTTTGAAAGCACATCCCAGAAACCTTGCTCAAGAGCATTTAATGAATTACGCTTTATTCTAAAGCTTTCAGAAAATCTATTATTTTGCAAATGTTTATAGAATGTTTAATTATAATGTTACTGACGATAACAACTAATTCTATTATAGGTCTTATAATCAGTGGCATTTTATCCTAAAGAGCATATTGTTAAAATTTTAAATTCTGTGCTTACGTAATTACTCATTAACTTTAATTTTCCTCCTACATATACATCATGTTACGAAAGTTATTATAGACTGAAAGTGATTGAGGTATTTCAGCATATTGAAAGCTTTTGGTTATAATGATGAAATATTACACCAAGCATGCGTTATTAGGGAGTTGAGTAGCAAATAAAGTTATATCTTTAATATCCTAATTTACCACAGAAAAACACTTTGTTCTGCTATCAACTTTTATTGCACCAGAAAGTGATTGCTTATGTCACAAAAAAGTAAGTAAGTAAGCCTTTCATATAGAATACATCAGATGTAGCTCTTTGGAAACTAAAATATAATTTGGAATACATAAACACACAAACGCGCACGCACATGCACACACACACATACATATGAATTTACATATAGTAAACATCTGAGTGGTGCCACCTATCATACGTCAAAATAAATATTTTAGAATGAGAATAGGAAGACTTTTGAGCTTTAAACATTGAAAAAATACCATACGGATTTAAATGAAAGAGATTGGAAAGTCTCAGATTTTTAACTCTTTGATAGGAGAAGTGTGGGATCCATGGGGTTCGGGTCTTTCCGACCTGGAGCCAAAAGATACAAGATTTTAGAATTAGAACAAGTTAGACTACGGGTTACCAAAGTACCACCCGCTAGTCCGTTTCATGCAGCCCTCGAACAATTGCTTTGTCCAATTAACAAATATTATTATTAAACATTTTTATAGGTTGTCATTAAATCTGTTTTTTAATTATTTTAAATAAAGTCGTTATTGTGTTCTTTGACATTATAGATGCGTTCTAGTGCTTATTCAACTCGTATCGCAGACGAATTTCATTTATCCCTTAGTGCTGTGGTCGGAGCTATACCACTATGATTTATGCACATGTGCTGAATTGTCAAAATGTCTGGCGAAAGACATTACGAAGATTTACCAATAGTCAGTAAACTTACTTATTATTACTCTGTACGTGAATCTTTAGGACTTATCTGTAGCTATGTATTTTGACCATATTACGTATGTAACACTTATATTTAGAAATATTGAATAATACTCTTCCGTATACTTGTTTTACCCATTATAATACACAATGTAGATAAGACAAAATTGCACGTTATATATATATATATATATATATATATATATATATATATATATATATATATATATATATATATATATATATATGTATGTATGTATGTATGTATATATATGCATATATATATATATATTAAATAGGATCTATTTCATATAAATTAATATAAAACTAGCATAGTTTTTTAACACAATGGTGCAGCCAGATAAATTAATTTTTTAAAGCAATTGGGAAATTTGGTCCAAGTACAAAAATATTTGGAAACATGATATAGACTATTCATTATTTCTCTTCTAAACTTCTGCGCATTGTATTGCGCATGTCAGTCTCACGAGTCTTGCGCAAGCTCTTGTGTATTGGAAGTAATTTAGAGCGTTTCTAGTATATATTTGTTTCGTTTTTCTCATTGTGTAATCTGCTATTAACAAATTATCTGCTAAAGCAAAAACATTAACAAGTTCCAGTTCTTTGAATAATGCTATCCAAGGAAAAGAAAGATTGAGTAGCTTTTTTCTAATTTCATATATTCAAGTGACGTTAAACATTGTCAATATATCATAAATCGAAGTGTCATGCAAAGACATTTTAAAATGAGATTGTCTCATTAACAAAGTGTTTCGAATCTAAATTTCTCTTAAGCATTAAATGTAATTCTTGTGACAGAAAATTTAGTCTCTTAAATGGTTTACGCAACCTATGAACAGAACATTGACCTGAGGCCATAAACAAATTTACAAACTTATGTTTCTTCTTGCTACATTGATTTCAAAATCTCAAATTATTATAACTTACAGGCGTCCCACGAGACAGTTATAAATTTCAGTCAATAAGATTTTGAAAAATTTGAATTCTTTCAATAGTGAAAATACATTTTAGAAAAGAAAGAATGCTAAGAAAAGTTTTATATTACAGCAGTATTAGTGAAATGAATTCTAATGTCATTGGAATGTATATTTTAAATGTCATTATTCTGTATATTTCAAACCAAAAATACAAACAAACTTTATCCGAATGGATAGGGCAGACTCTTCGGTACCAAAGTTTGGGGGTTCGAATCCCACTTCTGTCATGGATATTCGTAGCCATTCAGAATACGCGTTAAGCTGTATCTACCCTTCTAATTAGCCCTCGTATAGCAGAACTGTAGACCATAGTGTTCCAAACCAAACTGAAACAAACCAAAACTACACGTCGAGGCAAATTTAGATATCAAAAATACACTTCAAAACTAATGATTATTTTGAACTTCTTAACTGGCATCGATTTTTACTTTTTTAACCACCTCTTTTTTTATGAATTGAAGCCCTGGTAAAAGAAAAACAAATTGATAGTCAAGATATGCATATAATACCCAAAGTCTTGGAAAAGAATTCGCCTAGTGTGTTAGGATATTATATGTGGATATATGATCAGATAAGGCTTCATACTGATAAGGATAAAATCAAAAAGTCCAATCACACATTTGAATACCAAAAGGAATACTTTTAGAAATATGTAAATCATTAAACTATTGTAATTATATCCATTGTGTTATTATCCAATTATATCAATTATATCCTTTTCATGTTATAACTTCTTAATTATATTTTTATTGTATTTTGCATGTATTATTTTAAAATGATTAATATATATAAATTTAAATTTTAATATCTAATAATAAACTGCAAAATTTCTGAACAATTTTAAACAATCCACAATTTTAACGCATTATTATAAGGGTGAGAAATTTGAATACTTTGGGGGTTGCTTGGGGCAATGGAATTTATGATTGCATATAATTTTAAAAAAATAAAAACTACTACACGTATTTAACAACTTTTCTACAAATGTCATACGTAATTAAAAAAAATTTTTTTCATATTTTTCATAGAATTATAAATTTTTAATTATTTTTGTGCACTTGCAGCATCTGAAAATATGAAGTTCAACAAAATATGTATCTAAACTACTATACTCAAAACACAAATTTTCCACCCCAAGCTAAAGTAATTTCGAAAAATAATCTTTTCGTATACTTTTCACTACTAACAATGTATGAAAACATGACAAAGCATTCTGTATTAGAAATGGATGTTGAAAATGAAATAATAATGTTTTAATTGTCCAAAAATAAATCTCGGTATACAATTTAAATGAGATTTAAAATGTGTTAGCTCATAATCGGACATAATAGTTTTTCTAATTTAAGCCAAAAGGTAGAAACAAATTATCCACACTACTATGAGTAATTGTTACCTAACTTCTAACCTTGTTAAGGAGATCTCACAGAGACGCATATCATTCCAAACAAAGACATAATTCATCGAAGGACCTTTTAGGTAATAAAAAAAGTTTAAAAGTAAAAATAGTAACTGTTACTGGAGATAATATTATTGCAAATAATTGGTTGTCACAATATGTCCCACGTGGATTCCGTTCCATTAAAATTCATACACGTTAATTCAACTCTATCTAGCATATAACAAATAAAACAGATATAACTCTACACAGTAATAAAGTACTTAAATAATATCTACTTTTTAAATACGTTAAGTGACTAAACTGTTAATGTATTTAAATGTTACTTAAAACATTTACTTCTATTGGTTCACTTTTTAATATTTTATGCAACGAAATTCTTCAATTTATAATTTTCAGCATTTTTTGCTGTATCCTGATAGAAATGTTTTTTATAATTTTTTCGTTGTCTGTTCATGTTTTACATATAATGTTAGAGGAATGTCTGTATTTATTTATTTTGATTCTACGCATTATATAGTACACATTATTTTTATTTGTTCTCTCTATTATTTTTAAATTATGATTAATGGTTATGTAGTATACATCACACGTAATTGTTTGCTAATACCTAAATTGAAAGTATATTTAAATCCTGTAAAAAATAATCTGAAATATTCAGCACGATTAAGTACATTTCAATTAATAACATAAAATACAGTACGTAAAAGTTTATTCTTCACTTTTTTGCATTATTTATCTTACGTAGATAAACTGCCCTAATGATCCAACCAACCACTATTTAACAATAAACAAAATGTAATTATTTGATATTTTATCATACATTTAAAAGAAATATCAGTAAAATATGTATCCTATTAGCTAAATTCTTTTACGAAGAAGGATGTATTATAAACACAGACAAGATATTAAATATTTTCACAGAAACACTTGTTGAGATATAGTAGATGATGCTGAAATGCAACACAAAATTACACAACTCATCAAAAAAGAGAATAATTGAAAGTCTAATTGTCTAATATTAATAATGACTTGCTTGCTGCAGTTATAAATTGAGATTCAAGTTATTAATAGGAAAAATACAAGTTAGATGTCGGTGAAATGATTATCGTTAATTACAGCTACTTACTTATTACTTGAAGACGGATACCGTGCATTAGAAGAAAATAGAGAATTATAAAATAAATTATATTCGCTTCCTAGAATATTTTAATCAAAATCTTACATAGAGTGATTCATAGAACAGAATTTTAACATTGGATGTATGTATGGTTTTATTTTAAATTGGAAAATACAATGTACTGTAACTACTGAAATTTATTGGAAGAATGAAATAATTTAAAAGGGATTCATAAATTTGATTTGTATCTGTATTTTAAGTTAAAAACCCTTTTATATTCTTTTTATAAACATAATGATTTCAAAAATATAAGTAATATCATCACTTTAAAAATATCTGTATGTAATTTATCAAAATTATTATACTTTAATATTGCTTAAAAATTCTCCTCTTCCCCATTATTATTCCTTCAAATATATTTTTCTAGAAACAATATTAATTAAAGGAGTGTCCTCGACTTAAAATTCTTCCAATTCATTTTCAAAACCTTTCTCAGCAATAGATGCAAATTTTCGGTCGATTCACTACATTTTCCAGCTGTTGTTGGCAATGGCTCAGATTTTTCCATCTAGTCTAACTTACTTTTTATTGTTAAATTTGCTGTTTAAGTTGCCTGTCCCTTGGGAAAATTGTGGGGTCCAAACCTGTTCCAGGACGTTTCGACAGTCATTCTCTCGTCGACGTTTTACTGTCAAACATGCCCTTTTTAGCATCTTTTAAATAAAATGTAAGTTCTCGGAATTGCCGTTCTCTTTCATGGTGTCACAACTACTAGATTAATTAGGCATCTTCTTACCCAGCAAGCCTGGGCCAGAAAATACAATAGGGGCTTACATCGATGTGACCAGCGGATTAATCTTCGCAATGTTACAATTTAGCCGACAAAACTCTTCTACGTGAGAAATTACATATATACTAAATATGAAAATTTAAATTACAGAAGTCTAAAACGACATTAGGTAGAATAATCCTAGTATACTGAATTTAATTTCATTTAGGCGAATTACTAAAATAGCAAGCCTTTCAAATTCTGTCAAACTTTGCACCCAGTCAGCCATTTGGAAAGGGAAATGCAGTAAAATATTTCCTTTCATAATACCTATGCGGTGTTATAAAGCTCCCATCTCCCATTTTTGCTCTACTTTATAAATCAGACGTAAAAGCGGAGCCAAATTATGTTGCCAAGTGTATAATAATTTTTGGTAATACCAGTTTATTCATATATCTTGTCTGTCAAAAACTTCGTTTATTGCATGAAAATCAATTTCAGTTCTTTTAAAATGTTGACAAAAATGTGAATAAATTAAAGCCTGATAAAAAATTATTGGGCTTTAATTTATTAACATTTTTGCTGAATAAAATTTGGTTGCTAAGCGTAAATACTTCATCCTGATTTCTGCATGCTGAACACAATTTTTTTTCTGTAGCGTCTAATCTCATCGTAACCCTATAAAAATGCGGTTAGTAAAAATTGAAAGTCTTCCATAATAAGTGTTACTTTTGTCCTAACTGCCTGAAATAATAAATTTTAATTACCATTGATAATTCCCTTTGAAATATATAGCATTTGTTTATATTATCTGCTGGGATTATCACCTGATGTAAATATTTTTAGTAATCATGCTCATATCTCTTTTTACCATCATATATGTCATTGTTTTATCTGTTCTCGATTGTATTTAACCTGTTGTTTTTTATAAACTAGCTTTTAATTTATTTACCTTGTGTTTGGCACAATTTTCCCATCCATTAGATTGAGTGCCATAAAATTTCAACCATTCAACAAACCAATCAACCTCGACATAGAAATAAACCAATTTTACATATATATAAATACTTTCAATATAAGCAGAAACTTCATTAATTTTAGTAATACATGCTTTCTAATATTTAAAATATTTAAATATAACAGTGTATATAAAATGAGCATTTTAGTTATATAAATTAGTAATTTTCACTTAATCAAATCAGCTAATTTTCTCCTTACTGAAATGTTTTGGTAGACATTAAAATAAAAGCTTTTCTATAAATTATCTCTTTTCACTCTTCAATTTAAAACATAAAATAAATGAAAAATTTATAACCGGTTTCAGTATTTTTAATTAGGCCAACTTAGACATATACTGTAATTAATGTTGTCATATAACTTTAATTAATTTCTGTCTGTTTTTTAAATGAAGAGTCTTCATAATTGTATACATGCTTACTATGATTCAGCCAGACGTCTATACGATCTTAGATATTATTGTATTCTTCTATAATTTAATATAAACATTAGTAATTTGCATCATTATCGTCTGTAAAAGCGTGTGTTATTTTAAGCTTCTAATTTAGGCTTGTAAAACCTAATAAATCATTTAAAATCATTTAAAACTTTCTTGACAATTATACATATAATGGGCTGAATTTTTCATGATGGTTCAAAAATACAAATACAGAATAAAAATATTTAAAATTAAAGTTTTCAATGCTGATCAAATTGACACATTGACTATATTGATTTTATTTATATTCAGAATTAATTTAAAAGAAAAATTTAAAGATTTTACACAGTAAAAGAAAGGGCTATATGGAAAAAGTTACATAATCATGAAATTATAGAAAATCATTTTACTTTCTTGTTAGCTGAAAAGAATGAAATATTAATTTGTTACATAAATTAGGTTAAATAGAATGGAAGGGAGAAGTACAATGTTTGAAATGAATGAGTGAAATTAGTAACTGTAATCTTTATGATTTGTCTGTTAGAAATTTGAGGCTTGTGGGATTAATAGAAATTATACTGCTTATATGTTCCTCAACGAATGCATATTCAAGTATCTTTTTATGTTAGGACCATTTACAACTCAGTGATTGTTCAGACTTGGATATTAAAGTAAAACCATGTGATAATACAGCAATATAATAAATTATAAGGGTCGTCAATTTTGTTGGTTTAAATTTTTAATATACTATGATGTATTATACTTACATGCACACAAACATTTATAAATTGTATGATACATAATGTGTAAATTGAGATTAATGAATCCTTTTTAAGTGTATAAAGATGTTTATTATTGCGTAAAGACAAATAATCCTCTCTTTGCACTAATTTAATGGCAATTTTATGCTGTATTATTATATAAATAATTAGCCACTGTGCGCCAAGTATAAGGTCATGTAAACAAATTTCAAATGATTTGCATTTATTTCAATATTTATATTAGTTTTTAGAAGTAATTGCATATCAGCAATAAACACAAATTTGAAAATTAAAACAACTGCTTTTCAAAAAACTCTTGACATATTTTAAGATAAGGTAGAGTACGATACTGCCTTCGCCTTTTATAGCTGGATCAGCAACGTACATGCAAATGGTTAACGATGCAGAATAACAATGGATCACGTCATTGCTAGGAGCCATTAGCTTTTTAATGTTTTAATGAAGTTTTATTTCACATATAGCCACATACTGCATCTATTTTATCAAAATGCAATATGTTTCTTGGCCGTTTATACCGAGAAACTTATGTCAAAAGTTGTTATGATGGGTTTTTCGGTTATCACAAACAAACATAAGCAATTCTAATTAAATTTAAATATTGTACATTAAGCCGAAGTGATGTTCCTTTGAAAAGCATCACTAGTGTGAAAGGACTTCTTTTTGCTGAAAGTGAGCCTCTTAATTTAGAAGCAGGGATTAAGTAGATGACATCCAGGTTTAGCCTGACATCTCCATAGGACAATGCGACCACGAGTATCTTTTATATGCTCCAGCCGTCATTAACGTCTTGCTAGCTTGAGCTTCGAACCCACAACAGTCCAGTTATGCTCTCGACGCCTTTGTCAACTTAGCTAAAACGGCTAGCATTAAATAATAGTTTAGATAGATTGTATAATTTTCCACCTTTAAATTCAATTTACCTTTATCAACCTGGTTTAAATATTGTAGATCTTATTTATTAAAAGTTTTGCGATATTCTCAGAAAAAGAAAAATAATCTTTCTCATTTGTAGAATTAAATTTTCTAATAAAATGTAGGTAAATAGCATCTATAAATTCTGTTAAATTTTATTAAAAACTAGCAACGGTAAATGGAGAAAATTGTAAATCTCCGAATTGGGATCAAACCCTGGCCAACATGGAAGGTCTGCATTTTATAGCCGAGCTTTCAACATACAGGCGAGCGATTAAAGTATACAGACACAGACTTGCAATTCTGTCACTTTTCTCACCTTTAGTCACTTTTTTTTTACAGTTGATCACTTTTAGTCACTTTTTTAAGAAAACAGTAACTTTTAGTCACTTTTTTCATGAAGTATCACAAGGTCCGACAATGTACTGAACCGTATGGTTAGACAGCTACTGGTGGGAGGGAAAAACTTGGCGCACGCAAAGACGTCTTACATGTACATCACCCCTCGGCTGTTCGGGCCCACCTCTCTTTCCAAGTACCATCACCCCTCGGGACTCTGGGCTATTTTGGACACTGCCTGGATTTCTGGTGTTCCAATAACAAAATATTTTAATAAAAGACCAAAAATGTGATGCTCTAATCTTATTTTTCTTATTATAATGTAATTAGTCATTGTTTCCAGAATTTAGTAATTTTAAAAAGTCGTAAAGAAGTTCCTGAAATGTATATTTAATACATTAAAGTAACTTACGTCAAAGCACACATTTCTCTTTTTTTTTTTGTTTTAAATTTTTGTTTAGATACTTTAATCTAGCTATGTACATATTTCAAAAACATCAGTAATATATGCAGAAAATTGTAATTATAAAATTAGTGCATTGTAGGTATTCAAATCTAATTTATAGATTTTCTTGAATAAAACGCAATGTTGAGTTGTGTTAAACGAAATTTTTAACCTTTTTGTATTTGACAGTAAAATCATGTCTAACATGAATGATTTAATTTCGAGTTAAAATAAATAGAAAATCTTAATAATAGCATCTGTAATCAAGAGGAGAAAAAAATCGCTTTTTTTTCAATGTTTATTCACTTTTTAGTCACTTATTCTGTATTATTTGTAACTTTTTTCACCTTTTTGAAAGTACCTCAGCAATTGCGAGCCTGCAGACAGCAACGGTTCGAGTTTTGATACAGAGACATTAAATTTTTAATACATTTTAGTGATAGTGTATTTTCAAGATTCAGTATGTAGCTTGGTAGTTTCGGCCATATCAAGAAGCATACAAAAAGTTCCTTTCAATTTATATAATTCTGCAAATTATACAAAATCTAAATATGAGTAATTGAATTTGTGAGCTATTGAAGGGTATGCTAAAATTTTTTTAAAACGGTAATAACTTTTTCACGTTAATGTTTTAACTTACAATAAATTTATGTATATTGAAGTTAATTGTATAACGAAGAATTAATTTTCTAAATATGACTTATTTCCTTTAATCCATTCTATCTGTGAATCATATCTTTTAAATTTTTCTAATGAAAATGTTAATTAACTTCTATGTATTTATCATATTTAATATCAATATTTACCTTAAATGAATCAAACAAATGTTTGAAGAAAAATTTCCATTAATGATACTTTCTACTTTTTCTACAATAAAGATAAATTTGCCTTGATATTAATCTTAGATATCCACCCTTTCATAAAATAATGAGTTAATCATTAAGTTAACGCATATTTTTCAGAATATCAATTTAAATTTAAAGAAAAATAATAAAAATATATATGTATAAATTATAGGTTGCTTAAATTAATCGAGTACTAGTATTATCTTTATGTAAAATTTATGGTAAAGTAAAATTTTTAGATGCTACATTTTAGTGAAATGAACTAGCTGAATAAATAGGATACAAAACATACATTAAGTGTTATCGACCGATGAGTCAAAAGAAAAAAATGATAAAAACAGAAGGAATCAATAAAACATATTTAAACAGAAGCGGGGACACTTCAATTCATGCTATTAAAGAAAAGAATAAATGGTGTCATTTAAATAAAGACACGATTCATCTACGTGTATGCAGTATGGTGAACTAAACAACTGATGCATATTTCATATTAGTTTGTTTCATTGCATGAGTTCCACTGAAAGCTGAAAGAGTTCCTCATAATTTTGATGAGGAACTAGAAGCTGAAAAATCTTCTTCAATAATGTTACAATACCACATAAACAGTCTATGGGAGATTGGTCTGATACTATGGCTGTGAATAATATTTCAATTTTAAAAAGCCTCGTAAAGCTTCCGTAAAGGAGGAAATTAGGAAATTAAAAGTTAAATGTCTCATAAAGTGCTTTAAGAAGCGTGGGAATATTAAATTAATGTATTACCATGAGCAGTTTACAGAAACATTGTATCGCACGTTTCATCGCTTCAACTGACTTTCAAGATCATATTTTACCCTAGTATTTCCAGATAAAATTATACATAATGTCCGCGGAACAATTGCCTGGATGTGCGCTATCAGAACTAGATGTTCGCAGCTTCTAGTTATGAAAGTAACTAACATTTCGAAAAGAAAAATGATTTTTCACAATGTATTGTAGCCTATTTTATACACTATGTTCCTCTAACGATAATAGTCAGAAAAGACAAATTTCCAGAATACAAGATACTAATGTTCATTCTAACTGTACGAATTATCAACTGTCAACCATAAAATTTACATTCTCCAACAGTGTTGTTGCTGTCAATTTGTTTTGTTGGATACATGATCCTAATACTCTTTTTGTTATTCAATTGAAATGTAAATATATATCACCAGAGGCAATTATTTTTTGTAGGTAATAGACAAATTTGTACTTGTAATTTTATCTCTATACATTCTCCAGGGACTGCATTAGGTAATAATGTTTCTCAAAATTTTTTTATTGTTAAAATAAATCCCAATGTAAAATAAGTTAGAACAAAGAAAAAATAGAAAAATAATTTACAAATGTTTATGTTGTTGAAAATTCCTGGATTAATTTTATTATTTGCTGCTTCGAACGCAACATTTTGCTTGTCTCTAACATTTGCAATCTTGTTAAATAACCTCTGTTGCTTTACTCATTGAAAATACTTTAAAATTCATTTAATTTTCAACAAGCCAAATTAATAAAATGATATTTCCTTAAATTAATCACAGCTATGTAATACTTAAAATGTACCTGAATGAAATTGTAAATTCTTATTAATTATATGCACATCTACTCTAGAAGTTGTAGAGCCAAAATTTCTCAACTTACCAGAAATATATACTAAACAGGATATAAGAAGCTAATTGAGTTAAGGAATCATTCATTCTTGTTAGGGTTATTGGATTTGTAATGCATCTATTTCTTTCATCGACCCTTTTTTAAAATGTTTGAATTCAAAAACTTATAAAAATATTCAAAGTGGAAAATTTTAACACAAAATGTGTTATTGAATTTATTAATAAGATTTATTATAAATCTGTTTTTTTTGCATAAATATCACAATAAGGATAATTTTAAAAAAATAAAATATATATCCTTAATGCGGCTATTAAAAATAGTTTTAGAAACCATTAATTTCAATCTCAGAATGAAGGCAAGAGTGAAAAAGTTTCGGAATTGATCCTGAAATATTTTCTTCACCCCACTTCACTCTCTAACAAAAGGAAAAAAAATGGAACATTCGTAAAAAACTGATGTGGAGGAAACGTTGGGTAAACATTTTCAAAAATGGACAATTGAGTAAAATTGCCTTTACGTCTAGTTGCGGGGTCAAGCCGACCATAAATTCGCTTTGTTGACTGAATTTTACTCATCTGAAAACAAAACAAAAGAAACAATTGGGCTGCAGAAATGTAACAGGATAAACGAAGTTAGAGACAAACAAATCGATCAAAGTTTCTCTATTTCATTTCTGAGAGCACAAAAATGTGCTGTGGGAAATTTAGTATTCTATTGCAGAGGAACTGGCAAGTATTTTTTATTCCGATAAACAGCACTACGAAATATTTACAGAATATTTTACTATATATGTGAACCCGATGAATAACAATAAACTTTTGTACCTACATTCTAAATGTTATTTATTTCTCGTGCAGTGTATTGCAATAAAATGAACAATTTACAATACAAATGAAAAATTATAAATACAAACAAATTTCTGGAGGTCGAGTAGTAATTAAAGAGGTATAAATTTTATTATTATCATATGATTAATATTTTCTTTCAAAATTTTTATTTTTAGGCAGCGGTTACTATAATTAAATAAAATAAAAATAAGTGAGTATGGTTCAAAAACATTTCAAACTAATGCGATAGAATAGAAAAATTGTATATATACTTTAAACGTATTTTTAAGAGTAAGACTGGTTCACAAACATTAGCATCAATACACATGAATGTATTAAACGAGTATTAGATTGCAACAAAATTTATTCCGATATATTATAATTTCAAATACATTTTTCTATAGTCTAAGTTATATGTGTTACATACTTCTCTCTCTCTCTCATATATATATATATATATGTGTGTGTGTGTGTGTGTGTGTGTGTGTGTGTGTGTGAACATTAAGTAAGGAATGAGTTTTTACCCACTACAAACTTATAAAGTTATACTTGCTGGATAAACTGTAGTCCTTTGTTTGTGAAAGGAAACAACAAAATTTGAAAATAAAAGTGTTGAATTACTTGAGTGAAACCATAATTGCTGTTCCCACAGCAAAACATTTTACTTTCACTTATACATTACTGAGAGGGTACATGAGCGCAATCCAATCAGAGTACATCCCATGGAGAACGGTAAGCAGTGAAACTACTTTACTTAAAGTAGTTATATAAGATGAGTTTAAGCAGAAATTATTTTGGTGTTCATCTGATTGGCAATCGTTACCACATTTAAGAGACTCAAAGATATTTCGTCAAATGTGATATTAGATACAAAATAGGTACAGATTAATACAGGTATAGAATATTTTTTTAGAATGTAATTATAATTAATTTCCCGGTTTAGTGAAAGTATCATTAAATATACATATATTACATATTTGTATATATATTGCACACACACACACACACACATATATATATATAATTATATATAAATAAATATATATATATATATATATATATATATATATATATATATATATATATATATATATATATATATATATATATATATATATATATATATATATATATATATATATATATATATATATATATATGTCGTATCTAGTGGTAAGGCGAATGAAAGAATCAGTCGTCTCTTTATTTCAAAGTATAGTTTCCTTTACAAGGTGTCACTTGAGCCGTTTTAATTTATTCGTGTCGAAGCTAAGCGTGGAGTATGTTAACAGCTCAATGTCTAAGCGCCAACTCTCTCTTATCGGATTTGCATACTCATCAAAATCTTCCAATATGCTTCCACTTGGCCGGATTATCTTAAAAGCTTACGCGAGGAAGGGTGTTTTAATTTATTTTGTTATTACTTAAAAGTTCCCTTATTAATTGTTCACAACTCGCTGAATTTTCCAACCCCCACTTTTTAGACCTGACACACACACACACACACACACACACACACACACACATATATATATATATATATATATATATATATATATATATATATATATATATATATATATATATATAGAGAGAGAGAGAGAGAGAGAGAGAGAGAGAGATATATAGATATAGATACATATAATCTATTTAAACGAAATATTTTTAAAATTAACGCAAGTGCTAAGATGAAAAGACGTCAGATGCAACTATTCATTGGTATATAAAGCATTTAAATTAAGAAGCAAAGTTTAAGAAAAAGTTAAAGTAAGAAAAACTACTTAAAGTCAGTACTGTGTTTCAAATTAGGACACTATTTTCTGATTTTTTTTCTCCCTAAATTTTAACAAACAGGCATCAGTTTGAGTTCTTTAAAATGAAATCTACTCTTTTTTTCGCAACCCATTCTGATGATACTTCATCTTAGAAACACATCCAACATTTTAAATAGCTCTTCTAAAATGATTCCTTTGTTGGAGTTTTCCAAATGACGTAAAAGTTCTGTAGAATAAGAACTAAGTGCTGAAAAAATAAAACTCCCTTCCAATGTCCGAAATTCGTGTTCAGCTCCTTACATTTCTTCCTGAACATTTCTCCTTTTTTATCCGTTAGAGACAAGAAACACAGAGGTCTATTAAATTCCAAACGCGGTTAGGTCTCGGGTAGGTTAAAAAAGTTATGGTTAAGTATTAAAGTTTAATAAGTCTCATTCTTTGGGATCGTTAAGAAAAGACACACAAGATCTTTTTCTCTGTTTTTGTTCGATTAGTAGAAGGAGACTCTTGGGAACTTTTCCTCTTTTTCATTTCTCATTTCACTCTCTGTTAAAAATTAAAAATTAAACTTTCATCATAAGGAAATCGTAAGACCGTTTTATATACCTCTCGCTACAGCTCTCTCTCTTGGTAAACACACTTCGCATTAAAATCTTTCATGAAGATCTCTTTCTCTATAATTAATTATTCTTGAAATGAAAAAGAGTTTGAATTTTTGGAATGAATTTTATGGATTAACCAAGTTTTTCATAGATTGTCAGTCTCAACTAAAAGACTCAACTAAAGTATTATATGTAATACTAATGGATACATTTATTGAAACATGTCGAAAATATGATCTAGTGGGGATAGTGTAATAAAAAGTACTCTGAAAAATAGCTTTAAATTTATTGTTTAAAACTTAGTTTGACACCTATGCAATGTCTAAAACACTGAAATAAAAATACAAAATGTTATTATCTTATTTCAAAGTATTTGAAACTGAGTTATTTTGTACGCATTTTATCATAATCATTTCATTTACACCTGCATATTTAGAATTATTAATACTTTATACTGTAATGATTTCCTTTAACTATTTCACATGCTTATTATTTAAACCACTCTGATTCAGAAAATTTCCCTTCTTTTACAGTTTTGTTTGAATTAATCTGAAATGGGTTTAATTTTGATTTAAATTTCCTGAACCTTTAAGTTTCAGAAATATATATATATATATATATATATATATATATATATATATATATATATATATATATATATATATATATATATATATTTGTATATGTCATGACTAAAAAGGGAGGGTGCGGGAAATTAAGCGAGTTGTGAACAATTTAAAAGGAAACTCTTTCTTAATAACAAAATAAATGAAACATCCTACGCTCATGTAAGCTTTTAATATAATCCGATCAAGCGGAAGCATATTGGAGGAATTTGATGAGTATGCAAAGAGATTAGGATAGTTGGACAGAAGACATCGAGCTGTCAGCAGCCTCCACGCTTAGCTCATCCACGAATGAATGAAAATGGCTCAAGTGATATATATATATATATATATATATGTGTGTGTGTGTGTGTGTGTGTGTGTGTGTGTGTGTGTGCGTGTGTGTGTGTGTGTAGCCATGGTACCCTTGGCAATGCTCAGCGAGGTGAATTTACTCCGAGCAAGCGAAGTTTTCCTTTTGCAGTTTGGCAACAACTCTTCCCAGTGGAACGCATATATAGACGGCAACGCTGATGTTATGCCAGACGGGCACTGATGTCCAGTTTTATTTTAAATATCCCCCATATATATATATATATATATATATATATATATATATATATATATATATATATATATATATATATATATATACAGAAACGTCTTAAAAGTTTATTCCTAGAAGATTAGAATTTGTTCATAACAATTCATTTCTCAAAAAATGTCTTTACGGGTATACACAATAGAGGAGAATTATTAAACTTTTAGCCGACATATATTTAAGTTACACGTTTGTAATATTCTTGCTTGCTGTAATTTCACGCTACGCATGAGAAAATGTGAGTTTGAGTTCCTTACAAAAGCACAAAGGAATAAAATGGCAAAGTACTTTGAAACTGTAACTTCAAAACGTGAAAAAATATGTCATTTGCTTATTGGAGTGTTAGATCAGTCACTTTTCAGAATTGTGAATAAATTCTAAATGGAATTCTAGCACAATTACGTGGTAGAATAGTTAACTTGTTAAAATATTAATATATAATAGTAATTGTACTAGCGATTACTCCATGTGGTGTTGTGTATTTCATGAAAATATTATTGAAAAATTATGTTGTTCAGTAACTTACCTGATATCCCATCATAAGTCCACCATTCTTCCCAACTGCACTCGACACCTATGAAAGAAAAAATAAAATTCTGTTAGGTCAATAATGTAAACAGTTTTTGTAAAAATTGTATTTTTAAAATACAAGTTAGAGTTTGAAAAAGTATGAAAGTAAATAAATAAAACAATTAAAAAAAAACATAAATTAAAATCAAGTACACACACACACACATATATATATTCCACATCGCCTTATCCAATCCTAAGAAGCATCTTCCCTAATGGAAGGCTGGAGAAATTGACAAATATGTTTGAACAAAAAACAGGTTTTATTCTTAAGGTTTTAATTATGCTTGTATCAGGGTACGTAAAGCTTAAATAGTTTTAAATGTTTATTAATATTACGTATAAAATTCCATCTGCAAAGAAAACGCGAGAGAAGAAAAATAAAGCTGAGTACAATGTATGTGCAAAATGAATTAATAAAATATATTTTGTATTTTAGCAGTTAAATGTTTGTACCAGTCGAGCACCAAAGGGTGCATCTAATGAGAAGATCTCAAAAGGTAGAGGGTTTTTCCATAATATACTATAACCTTTCATCTTACATGTATTATAGTATCTGTAAAAACATTGAAAGATAACAAATATCTTAGAAACACATTCCATGTGTCATTGTGCGCCAACATGAGATATACAAATTTTAAACGTAAAATTAAAAAAGCGGATTACAGTATTTTTTTCTAAGTAATTACACTTAAATATTTAGCAACATTTTTTTTTAAATGAATTGCTTTTTTTCAATATCATACTGTTTTAATAATTAATTTTTCATTTATCTCATTTCAATGTAAAGCAATCATTAAAATTAAGTTTAACAAAATTCTATAATTTTATCCATTATAATGTAGCAAAATTTCCATTTCTACTCTACAGCAATTAATAACTTTACGATATTTATTATATTATCTTTAAAATATTATTGGTGTCACAAAAATGCAAAATCTTGGTGTATTTATTATGCAGACGATTTCAAAATGCATTATGCAAAAATTTAAGTTACATTTCATTTTTAACATTAATTTTATTTTAATTTATTTTCTAAAAGCATCGGCTTCCATACCATACATTTATATTTGTAAAACCAGTTGAGTACTGTTGATTAACTGTAAAAATATTTCCAAGCATAACAGAAATCATGCAAATAAATATGCAAATGTAATTGTGTTTCGTTTTAGGTAAGAACATTTAAATGCTAAATTGGTGAGAAATATTTTCATTTATATAGTAAACAATAAAAATAAAAATTTTATAATTTTTTTAAAGAATGAAATTATTTTACCCAAGGATATATACTTTTAAAAAGGGATTTTCTGAGCATTTTAAAAGGTGTTCAGTCTCGTTTCAAGTATTTTACCTCATCTATTTAAGTTTTTCTTGTAAAAGAATGAAAGTAGTGGTTGAATAAGGAATTTTTACTTGGGTGGGGCAAAGACTAAGAATACTTTGCTCGCGACAGTTTGATTGATATGTTAGATGATCAATTGCATAACATGTTGTTCCCCTTCTTCCTAAATTTCTTCTCCGGGTTATATCGAATGCCTAATCTGAAAGATTTATTTAAGCTCCATACTATGGAGAATATCTAAATTTATTTAAGGCATTTCTTACGGGTACCATGGGTTTTCAAAGCAGTTAAATTTGACAAAGAAATCGATTTTTGATTTTCAATGATTTATGATAGTATATGCAATATGTAAGTATTTATAAATATATCATCATAAATTTTTAGATACAATATAAGAAATTATGTTCTTGGAGCTGATAAAATATTTGAAACTGAACTGACTCCTTTCGAAAATTTTCATCCATTTTCAAGTTGCCGAATGTTTAATCCAATACCGTGTTTTTTATTTTAATAACAAGCATCCAATATTCAATAAAAATAAATATTAAAATTTTAATCACTCATAAATTTAGTATAACCAGAATAAATTCAGTTAAATCAGAATTTCAAAGATTATGGTGTGGCCATGACACAATTATTTATTAGTTCATAAAGTGCCAAAAACTGTAAGTAACCTCTTATATTTCCTTTACTTATTGTTATGCCTAAAATTACATAAGAAAAATATGTTTTGCAAGAATTAGCTGGATTCTTGGAATGGAATTACTGGTAATAAATTACGTACTATTAAACCTAATATTGAAAAATGGCACACTCTCTAGACCAGGATACAATTTTTACTCGCCTCTGAATTGGTCACATGCGGTTCACTCATCGTCATCTTCTCGGTGATTCTGTTTCTACTTGTGACTACTGTAATGCTGTCCTCTCACTAAAGCATGACCTCATCGATTGTTATTGTTTCAAAAATCATCGTATTCATCATTTTAACATTTACTGTATTAAGGAATAAAAAGTGTATTAAGGAGTTAAACCAGAATTTGAAAGATTATGGTATGCCCATGTCATAAGTATTTATTAGTTGATAAAGTGCCAAACACTGCAAGTAACATCGGATATTTCCTTTACTTATTGTGATGCCAAAAATTACATAAGAAAAATGTGTTTTGCAAGAATTAGCTGGATTCATAGAATGGAATTACTGGTAATAAATTACGTACTATAAAATCTAATATTGAAAAATGGCACACTCTGACCAGGAGGCAATTTTTATTGGCTTCTGAATTGGTCACACGCGGTTCACTCATCGTCATTTTTTTCTCGGTGATCCTGCTTCTACTTGTGACTACTGTAATGTTGTTCTCTCACTAAAGCATGTCCTCATCGATTGATATTGTTTTAAAAAGCATCTATTTATCATTTTAACTCTTACTTCTATTAATATTAAATATATTTTAAACAATTTCCCTCTCATAATCTTTTGCCGTTTTTAAAAAAAGACATTGGTTTGTGCCCTAACATCTGACTTGCCTTGCTAATTCTGCAACCTTTCGGCTTGTGTTTTGTCTTTTTTCCAGCCTGTTATGAGGTGAGTTTAATTTGCCTTATTTACTTTTAACTTTTGTAAATCTATTGTGTTTGGCACAATACATTCTATGAAATAGTGTGATGCCAAGAAACGTCAACCAACAAACCCCATTTTTATTCGAAACAATGGACTCCAAAAAAAATACAAACGAACAATTATTTACAAATTGGTAGGAAAGGAAATCAAACTCTGGTCTTTGTTGAGTGATATTTTAGAAAATGGCTTATTGATTACTGCTTAAATGCAAAAATTATATAACTATATAAGTGTAAAAGCACACGTTTATATCTGTAAATAATATTAAACTTAAAACACTTTTTTGGTTAAATATTTCCTTTGATTCCCTCAGAGCTTTTTTAAAATACCATAACACAGGATTGTTCTTGAGATCGAGATAAACTGCTTAAAGAGGAGTTTAAATGCCTATTAATAATATCCATGTTTGTAGGCTGTTTTAAATCTATTGACCACGAAATGGAAATCGTTTACCTGATTAGCATTCATCGTTCTAATTAATATTACTTATAGTTAATGGTACAATACATATATCTTATATATCATATGACAAACATACAGTATTAGTGATACAAAATATTTAATTATGTTTCTTTAATGTTATGAAATATTGATAAAATTTGCTATAAATTTATCTATTTTTCTACTAATATTTCTTATTTAGAAAGTTATTAAAATTTCTTTATAATAAATAGTTTTTATTTACAACTAGTGCCCTTTAAAAGATATAGATATTCTTTTTACAAATTAATTAAGTTTAATTCAGCCATAATAATGTATGAATTGTCTTCAACAAAATTGTAAGTCTGCAAGTATGTAAAATATAGCGGGAATATATAAACCGTTAGACAAATGGAAAAAACTATAAAAGTTTTAAACATAATCCCTTTTTATAAATTAATTTCTGTAAAAATCATTGCATTTTTTACATCAACTTAATAATCCCACTAATTTGTAATTATTTACAATATATTTATACATTAAGTATGTGCGAACATTTACAGGCACATACATACGCAATATATATATATATATATATATATATATATATATGTGTATATATATATGTATATATATATATATATATATGTATATATATATGTATATGTATATATATATATATATATATATATATATATATTATATATATATATATATATATATATATATATATATATATATATATATATATATATATATATATATATATATATATATATATATATGTAAGTAATTTTATGCAGAAGTTAAAAATGTGGATGTCTGCCCTTACCCATGGAACTGTTTACATAAACATAAATACTAAGCACGTCTGGGACAGAAAATATGTAAGTTACGGGTATAGTTAAGACATGAGACAGGAAAAATTTTGTCTTTTAGAAGCATAATCTGGAAATAGCGGCTGGAAACCTCGCCATTTAAGACCTTAGAAAAAGTTTTAAAATATATAATGGAAGCAGTATAAAGACTCTTAAAATTCTGAAATGTTCTTAAAATTTTGTTAGCATAATGTGATGGTGTCTCATTTTAAGAATAAACTGAATATCTGTTTAGAAGAAATATAAGTAGCATATTTAAAATCTATATATATCTGTAAAAGCGAACGCTATATATTTTTACCAACAACACACTAATAAACAAATATCCATTTATTACATAAAGCTGTATTTTTTAGTAAACTAATGTACATGTAAACATGATATAATAGTGTTATAAAAAATATCGGGAATAATTTTCTGAAATAGAATACCAATTTATTGGATAAATTTTATTTTTGCTTTAAAGTAATATTATCTGTTTCTAATAAAAATTAATGGTCATATTCCTCAACACAAGCTATTTTTTTTAAACCTTTAGGATTCGTTGTAAATTTTCCAGGCCATAATCTTAAATGTAATACACTGACACAAGGTGTCATGAATTCTAGCTTCATGAGAAGTAGTTATTTATTCCTCAACATATTCCGAATACTTATTGCAATGTAAAAGTATACATTGTCACAATGAACATCTATTCGATATCCTGTATTAGTCTTACTTTTCTTAGGCGGAAGGACTTAGGCTTCAAACAATAGCTGTAGATCATTTTTTTCAGTTGTTATGAATTCACAATGCTAAAAACCAAGACAACAGAAGAAAACAGTCACCAATATCTTTCTTTTTGATATAAATTTCCATGTTCTTCTTTTCGGTTTCGCTTCAACTTTCAAGCACATTTCTCTTGTCATTTCTCTAATATCAAAAACATGGATAAATGTTGTTTACAGGTAATAATATGTTTTAAAAAGGAACCTCCTTTAAAAATCATATTTTATAACACTTGAATAATATTTTATAGGTCCCTTTGAAACTTTGTGGAGCAACTCGAGGATTGACATACAGTAAATTTAAATAATCTTTTAAAAATGCTAAAAAAAAGTTTAATAAAATAATTAGCGTAATTCCCTTTACATAAGCTTTTATACGTGTTGAAAAGTAAAATTTCAACGTCTGCTGCGTAACTGAAGGAAAAAAGGTTTTTTCTGTTATTTTTAACTGAAATTTTTACATGTCTTTCAATTAACGATTTGTTTTTTTAAATACTGACTCATATAGTATTGACCCGATGTATAGTGTCGTAAGATATGAACGTGTGCAATGATACGCCGAGATTGCAGTACTTTGCTAGGCATGCTTGTTATTGGGTCAATACTACTTTTACAAATTTAAATTATATGCTTTGCATTTAATAAATGTGTTGTGTCCGGGAACCTTTATTTTTAATTTATTTTTGACTTCGATCTCTAAAAACTCAAGCCTGAATGTCTTCTGTTTGGTTCCTGCTGTAGTGTTTGGATTTAAATTTTGTTTTAAAAGGTTAATTTTGTAATGTTGATATAAATATTGTAAATAGATGGCGCTGCTTGCAGCAGCGCGGTGTACGTTGAAGGAGAGAGTCTGTGTAGAGACAGCGTCGAGTAAGGACGCATCTGCCGCGTAGGGCAGCTCATTCGTTAAATAAAGTTTTGTTATTGTTTTGTTTTAAAGATTTTGCACTCGTACGAACCAACCAGCCACGACATTGGCGCATCCGCTAGGATTGAGTGCTCTATTTTACATTTTCAAGTTGAACTGTAAATCGAGAATTTGGATATCTTTGTAAGCTAGAATTGTGCTATTGAGGAGAATGGCATTCCTTGGGTGTGCAAGGAAAGAAGATTTAAAAGTTCTGGCTGAAGAACTTGGTGAAACTGTTTTGTCAGAAATGAGAATAGTGGACTTAAAGAAACTAATTATGGATAGTCAAAATTACGAAGAAGAATTTGTGAAAAATCTAATTGTTGTTATTGTAGAAGAAAGAAAACAAAGGGACGAAAGAAATTTTGAGCTTGAGAAATTGAAGCAGCAATGTTCAAGTCAATCACGTGAATATAATTCACCTGCACCTAAGATTGAACTGAGACACCTCATGCAGAAGTTCGATGAAAAGGAAAACGACATAAGTTTATATTTACTACTGTTTGAGAGACAGGCAGAATGGGCACAAATTAAAAGAGAAGATTTCGTATCTCATTTGTTAGGATTGCTTCCATCAGATATCACGGAACTTATAGCAAGGGAACCGATCGAGAAAATGAAAGATTACGACTACATAAAAAATCTGCTTGTGAAAAGATTTAAACTGAGCCCAGAAAAATTTAGACAAAAATTCATGAAACATCAAAAAAGACCAGAAATCACTTGGTGCGATTTCGCTTACGAACTAAAAAATTATTTCGAACAATGGGTTCAAGGACTAGAAGTAACAACTTTCGAAGGTTTAACTGACTTAATTATAACCGACCAGATAAGGCGAAGAGTTCCACTGGATATTAAAGAGCATTTTATTGACGTTTGGTCACAATTTAAATCTCCCAGTGAAATAGCAGGAAAATTAGATGATTATGAGAATGTGCGACCTAGTAATCACAAGAAAACAAAAGAACTTTGTCGGGATAACTTTACATTTAAACGGCACGGCAATGATAAAAAGGAAGAATCGACAAATGTTCTAGAACGAACGTATGTTCCACGGGAAGGTAAGAGTAAAACCTTATATAGAGAAGAAATTTCAAATAGAAAAATAACCGAATGTTATATATGTGGATTGCCGCATTTTGCAAGAGATTGCCCGGAGAGATACAGTAAACAACGATCCGAAAGCGGAACTGGAAAAACCAAAAAAGACGACGTGTTAACGGCCGAAATACAGTCAGATATACTTAGAGGGAATGAATCGCAAATAAATATCAGTCCTTTAAAATATATAAACATTATGGTGGACAATCAGGAAATAAAAGCATTGATAGACTCAGGGGCACAAATCCCGGTCTTGAATTCTAATGTTGTGTCAAACGCGAAAGCTGGAAAAGGAAAAATCATTTTAAAAAGTGCCTTTGGAGAAAAGATAGAAGCCTCTCTTTCTAATTTTCAGATGTCAGTGAAAAACGGAAACGAGGGATTCTCCAGGCCAATCGAGGTGGTAGCCGCTATTACAGATAGGGTTCAGGGACAATGCATACTCCCCCCAGCTGTTTTCGACCTTCTTGGAAAATGCACTGATAACGAATACCACATAGATGACCCCCACCCGCCTCCACCTAAAGAAACGGGAATCGGAGGGGTGCCGTTGGAAGAATTTATGTTCGATGACTCACTGTTTTGCGCCGGGGTTGAGGAATCGTTGCACGAGAAGAGCGAGCTATTAGATAAGAAAAGCAAAACTATTTTGTTAAAAGAGGAACAATCAAAGTGCGAAACTTTGGTTTCGGTGAGAAAGGAGTTAGCCCTGAGTAAAGGAAATTATTTTATGATGGATGGACTCATATTTCACAAAGATAAAATATTAAATGAAAGGGTAAATCAGCTAGTTTTACCTGAAAGTAAAAGACAACAAGTTCTTAAATTGGCTCACGAATCTGTTTTTGGAAGTCACATGGGATTAAAAAAGACTAGTGAAAGAATAAGATATAGTTTCTTTTGGCCGAACATGAAAAGTGATATTAAGGAGTTTTGCAAGTCATGTAAAGAATGTCAGTTGAGAAGTCCGGAGAAGATGATAGATAAAATTCCGATTACTCCTGTGCTTCGTCCAGAATTGCCATTTGAAGTTGTAAATGTTGATATTATTGGTCCCATAGTTCCACCGTCAGCTAGAAAACACAAATATGTGTTATGTCTCGTAGACCAACATTCTCGATGGCCAGAAGCTATTCCGCTACGTTCTTTAACTGCTAAAGCGACTTGTGACGCATTACTGAATATTTTTATGCGGACTGGTATTCCCAATATTATCGCGAGTGATAATGGCTCCAATTTTACCTCAAAATTGACCCAAGAATTCATCAACAGGTTGGGATGTTCTCCAAGATTTTCTACGCCTGGATATGCTGCGAGTAATGGACTTGTTGAGAGGTACAACCAAGTTCTGAAAAATTCACTTCATCACATAATTCGAACGGATCCGAGCAACTGGGATAAATACATTCCTTATATGCTCTTTGCTTACAGAGAAGTACCTAACTGTACGACAGGTGTCTCGCCATTTAAATTAATGTATGGACGTGAAGCGCGTGGACCCTTGAGCGTATTGAAGTCAAGTTGGTGTGGAGAAATTGCCATCCCATTGAATATGGAAAAGTCAGTAGTTGATTACCTGCAAGAGCAAAAAATTAATTTTGAAAGAGCCACCGCACAAGCATCTCTTATTGCTTCCGAGAAACAGCAAGCCTATACTAAATACTTTAACCGTAGAGCTGTGCCGAAGGAATTTAAAATTGGAGAACAAGTTTATTTGCTGATTCCAGATTCATTGAACAAGTTATATGCAAGATGGACTGGACCTGGCGAAATTATAGAACACTGTTCACCCCATTCTTATAAAGTGAAGCTCTGTGACGGAAAGATCCGACATTGTCATGTGAATAAGATACGAAAATATTATCCAAGAATTAATGCGGTTGGCATGATATTTGAAGACGATGAAGACTTTGGAGAAATATGTGCTTCTCCTAGAGGTAAAAGCGAAAACAAGCTTAGTGAAATGATGCATAAATTAGATTTACAACATCTATCTGAGGAAGTACAGAAACAAATTGTGGACTTGCTACTTCGTCATCAGATGATATTCACCGGAAAAGTGAAAATAGCCAAAGTTGGTCCACATAGAATAAAATTAGAAGATGGCAAAGAAAGGAAAAAGCCATATGTGTACAGAATACCCGAATCTTTAAAATCACAGGTAGACACGCAAATAGAAGAGCTCTTAGAACTCGGTCTTATTGAAGAAAGTTCAGCAGATATTGCTCACCCAATAGTGTGTGTAAATAAGAAGGACGGAACAATGCGAATGTGTGTCGACTATCGTGCATTGAATCAGGTCTCGAAAACTGATGATTTTCCTATGCAGGATGCTACAGAATTGATATATTCAATAGGACGCGCAAACGTAATAACGACGCTGGATCTCCTGAAAGGATATTGGTCCATCCCTATGCATGAAGATTCGAGAGATCTTACATCTTTTAAGACGCACAGAGCCCAATATCGTTTTAAAGTTATGCCGTTTGGATTAAAAAACGCTGCTGCTACTTTTCAGAGAGAGATGAACAAGGCTCTATCACCATTCAAAGACTTTTGTCGTGCATATATCGACGACATCGCGATATTTTCCAGTGATATTTCTACTCATTTGAAACACCTAAATCTTGTGTTAGATAAACTTAAAGAGCTTCGATTCACTGTCAATCTTCAAAAGTGTGCATTTGCTAAATCAGAAATTGCTTATCTGGGACATATAATCGGTTCGGGTAAACACCGAGCTGACCCGAATAAATTGGAATCAATTTCTCGTTTGTCAAGGCCTAAAACAAAGAAAGAACTACGTAGTGTTATAGGACTGTGTAATTATTACAGAGACTACATTCCAAACTTTGCTGAAGTTGCCTTTCCGTTAACAGAATTAACGGAGAAAAAGATCCCCGAGGTGCTACCGTGGTGTGATAATCATGATATTGCGTTCAAAAAATTAAAATCATACTTGTTGCGTGCTCCTACTCTTTACACTCCAGACATGTGCAAGCCTTTTGTGATTTATTGTGATGCATCTTCAATTGGGATTGGAGCTTGTTTATCACAGACGTCAGATGGAAAATTATGCCCCATTGCTTATGCGAGTCAAAAACTGAGTAAGACTCAACAATCTTGGTCTACAGTTGAACGTGAAGCATTTGCCATAATATGGAGTTTAAAAAAGTTCGAATACTTAGTGTTTGGATCAGAAATCCAAATTTTTACTGATCACAACCCTCTTCCATTTTTGACAAAATGTGCTCCCCAATCATCACGATTGCAGAGATGGGTGTTTGCTCTGCAACGATTTAATATTACTATAAAACACTGTCCAGGATCAAAAATGCCTCACGCGGATGCCTTGTCAAGACTGTTTCCAGGATGAGTGACTCTTAACTTTTTTTTTTACTTGAATTTATTTTATGTTGTGTTGCAATCTATTTTTAATCCAGTTATATATTAAGTATTCTTATAAATGTCTAGAAGTTGAAATGTTTACATTTATAGTGATAAGTGTTTAGTATTTACCATTACATTTCTTATTGATATAATTGTTTTATTTGTATTCTTGTTTATACTTTGTTTAGTTCTAGGCCTTAGTTTTTTTAGGATTTCTTTAGTGTTTTGAAAATTTGTTATATGCTTAAAAAAATTGGTTTTTGTTTGTTTAAAATCCAAACAGTAATTGTAATTCAGTTCTGCGTTTATTAATTTTTTTTGTGTGTGTGAATATAAACGCAAATCTTACGTGGGGGGTGTAGTGTTTGGATTTAAATTTTGTTTTAAAAGGTTAATTTTGTAATGTTGATATAAATATTGTAAATAGATGGCGCTGCTTGCAGCAGCGCGGTGTACGTTGAAGGAGAGAGTCTGTGTAGAGACAGCGTCGAGTAAGGACGCATCTGCCGCGTAGGGCAGCTCATTCGTTAAATAAAGTTTTGTTATTGTTTTGTTTTTAAAATTTTGCACTCGTACGAACCAACCAGCCACGACACCTGCTGCTAAATTATGTGAGTTTTTATATTTGTAGTTATAGAAAAACAATAAATTATTAAATTTCAATCGTAAACCTTCTTTCCTTTTAATTCAATGTCAAGCACAGATAATGCGATTAAAACATTGACTTGGTCTACGATATTTGTACACATGAAGGGTAGAATTTTTAACGACAAATAGTTTTATTTCTTAGAATCATCTCATTTCTTAGAATATCAAGTCTAGATATATTGGAGCCCTGTGTGAGTCCTTATTTCTATTTCTGTAAGGTTGGGTCTCAAATACGAAACGTCTGTTTTTTAAAATGGCTGTCTTTTTTTGTCCGAATGTTAAAGTAATTTCGACAACACTGTTGAGAGTAATTACTGGAATTTATATATAATAGATCTACAAAATGATTACAAATTTTTAGTTCTAGCTTAAATCATACTTCTACTATGCATAATATGTCCTCCAGCTTTAATATATATGATAACAAGTCATTGAATTAAGTAAAACTAAAAATCATAACATAAATGAAACATGAAATGACCAGATTAGAGATAACAATTTAAAAATAGATAAATGAGTGATTTTGCTGCTGTTGTTTCTGATGCCTCTTGGTCAGAACAAAAACAATTGAGCCATACCCTACTCGTATTAAGGCGAAGGGGTGCCTCTTTCGTGTTAAGGAGCACGTCAAGGGCAAAAGTACTACTTTTGCTTAAGTGTGTCCTCGCAATTTTGAAGCAACGACTAAGCATAAGACCCATAGTCATGGCCTGCTACTCCCAGATGTATTGATTGAGAACTTGGAGTACATAGTAACCGCGAACATATTTTACGTGCCGCAGTCACCTCTAACGAACACGGCGAAGAAAAAATAACGGTGAAAAATAGATAATTATACATACATATATATATATGTAATCCATTTTTTATAAAACTCCTTCACAAGGAGAAAGTTCACCAGCTAGCATTCATAAAGTACAAAGATGCAGTCGGGTCTCATATTCAAGAGAACTCAGAAGTTTAATTTAAAATTTTATTTCAGAGCGGCAACATCACACAACTGTCCTTCTGGACAAATACAATCCAAAGCCACAGAGTTCACTCTGCTTTCACACAAGTACACCCAAAACCGCTGACAACAAGAATTTTCCCACAACAAAAACAACTTACTAAGCAAATTGACTGCCATATCAGCAAAACATGAACACATGTTCCGCCAACACTAAATTGCTGTATAGACAGAAACTTCACACTTTATGACAGAAAGGAATGTTAAGTGGAAAATACTTCATTGACCCCATTTAGAGGCTGAAAAAATACTAGATGAATTAAAATAGGAGAGAATGAAGAATATTAAAGTTAAATAATTATATATATTACATATATATATATATATATATATATATATATATATATATATATATCAGTGAAATAAATGAGTAAATGAATGGATTCTATGTTTGCTGATACCGTTGGAGAATTCGTACTTCAATATAGGATTTAAACTCTTTGATGTGCACAAACCTTATCTTTAGTACAAACATAGTAACATTAGGTTAATAAAACCAAAATTACTTAAACGAATTGAAAAATAAAATGTAAAATTATCTCAGCATGCAAGCTAAATAAAAATAATTATAGCACCAGCAAAACTAACAATAGAATGCAAAGAACCTGCCCTAGTAGATGTTGCCTTACTTAAATTACTAAAAACATTTACAAAAAAAAAACATAATCACCAATTTTATAATTAACAGATTAGTAATAAAAATTATCCAAAAATATAGCAGGAAATGAAGCTACACTTCTCAAAGTATTACAATAAATTAAATACATCTTATATAAAAATAAGAGCTACCATCAACAGTTATGAGTAATCAGAATAAAGATAAGAAATTCTAAAATATATAAAATGATTGTAAATGTTTAGAATAATACATAAATAAAGCTAGAAATGCATTAAGTACTTAATGTACTATATATATGTGTATATATATATCTAATTATATGTATATATATATATATATATATATATATATATATATATATATATATATATATATATATATATATATATATATATATATATATATATATATATATATATATATATATATATATATATATATATATATATATATATATATATATATATATATATATAAATTAAAATTCGAAAATTATGAGCGTTTGTTTTTGAAGCTGTTTCTGGAACAATAAATCCTAACGACGTCTCGGAGCAAAAAATAAGTAATCTGCGTGTATAGTTTAAGACACGGGACAGAGAAAATGTTGAGTTTAAAAAAATATGACCATAGTTCTTTAGAACTGCATTATTTTAAGCATGAAAATCCTTTAAAATGTGTAATGTAAGCAGTAAGAGATTCTTAAGTATAAAATAATCAACTTTCTGAAAATGCTCTAAATGTAATAATTTGAGGTTTGATATTTGGTGTAAATGATCTGAAAATTAGGAGATAATGAATATAATCTCTCCTCATAATCGAAATTTCACTATGTATAGATGGCTCTAAACTTTTACAAGATAAAAATAAAAATACATATATTACGAATATATAAGTAACTGGTTATGATAGTTGCAGTACTCCGACAGCCATGGTATATATAGCACAACGTGGCCAAACTTTCAGCGAGCCAGTGTTTTTCAACCGTTTTACAAACTGCAATACCCTAGCACACTATATGGAGCCATTCTTTTTCAGTCGTTTAGCCGTCCAAATTTATTGCAGCTCAACACTTGCTGAATCTTCATTGACATAAAACATCTTCACCAACAACGTTTGATCGGGTAATTACAGCATTCTGAAACCGTATGAGAAATTATCCTGTATCACTCTTTCATTGCAAAACTGATTTACAATGATCTTAATGCATCCCTCACATGTCAGCGCCCATATCGGTGACAAATTTAAGCTCTTTTTTGCTTTTATACAAAATACGCCTTATTTTTGACACCTTTCGTGAAAACCACACATCTTAATCATAATTCTACCCGTTTGTATACAATTTTAAAGTTTTAACTGACTTTTGCCTCTCTCTATATATATACATACATATATACATATAAGAATATGTTACAATATGTATTGGTGTATCTTTCTGACTTTTCTGCATTCTTCAAATCAAAATGAAAAGAGAATAACAATTTTTTAAGATTTGCTTTTAACGGGATCAATTTTAATGATTAGCAGAGAAAGTTTGTTAAATCCTTAACCAAATAAGAAATAAGGATAATCTATGAAAGTGGTGTATTTAATTCCTGTTTAAGGCTAATGGTCTTGATCCTTTATTTTCGAATATCATCAGAGACTAAAAAATGTTGAATGTGAATGAATGAGAACACGACAATATGAAGAGTAAAACACCCGTAAACGTCTACAAAACTGAATGTGGAGAACAATTATACAACCTCTTCGTATGTTTTGATAATGATGCAATCGTATAGAAAAATATATAAATGGATAGCTCTATCTAACACCAGAAATTTTCAAAGATTTTCATAGGTGACATATAAGCTAATATTTAATGTTTATACAGAAATTATATTTGGCATTATATTTTTATGTTTGATCTACATTCTAGATTTTATAATGCTATGTTTATTGATCCATGGTTATAATTCCTAAAGCCTATTCTCAACGTCTACAAATAAGCATAACAGCAGGGAAGTTCCACAGACTTCCAGTACCAAAATTTAGAGCTCTGTGTCTAGTCATTGTCTAGCCTTTTGTCCACGAGAAAAATTTATAGTATGGATTTTTCGCCAGCTTGCTCTACTCTAGAGTGCTCTACTGGAGTATTTCACTACTGTACCCGTTTGAGGGGATCGGCTTCCTTTTTGAAGTATATCTTTGAGCACATCTCAAATTCATGTTACACATCTGGAAAACCAAGTAAGCGTCATACAAATGAATTTCTGTATCAGTTTTAAGATTTATGTGCTACAAATGACTTTGAGTTATTTAATTATAGTCACCAACCCTCATGTTTCAAAACATTGATATAACCCTCTTCACCAGTGGTTGCCAAACTTACGAATATTCTAAACTACTGTACCATTTTTAATCTTATTGCGAGCTACGAAAAGATTAATTTGATGGCTATCTTTTGACAAAATAACTATTCTTAAATTATTAAAATGGGTTTCAATTAGGTGTTAAACTTATATTTGTTTTTTTTTCTTCCGTCAAATCAAAAAACTAATGAATAGCCTTCCGAGAACTACTAGTGTCTCACGACCAAAGGTTTGGTGATCATTGCAGAGAAATTAACTTATTTCTTATATTGTTATTCAATTTTAACTAGAATCATAAAACAGATTTAATTTGGAAAATAATAATTTATAAACTTTTAAAAATTTTGAAAAATATAGATTTTTATGACTTAGCTATTTAGAAACTGTAAAGTAATTTTAGAGCATTACATTTAAAAAAAAATTCCCTTTAGAGTAAAAAAATCGTGTTTAAATTGTTTCTCTTTCACATAAATATTGAAAACTAAAAATTTTAATACCATTATATTTCTTTCTATTTATTGTTATAAATAATTTGATTGCTGGTATGTGTTATGAACATTCTTTTATCAGTATCTATAAATTAGGAAATTACACTGTTGGTAAACTTTAATACAATGCAAGTATAATTCTTAACGCATCAACACTGATATTCAAAGAATAAAGAATATTCCAGATGGATGTAAAAAGTCTAATATTAGTATGTTATAGTATGTTATACGGCTATAAAAAAAGGACTTGGTTGTTTATAAAAAGAAAATATGTCTAGATTAAAATTAATATTCGTTGTTTTTGAGTTTTTAAAATGAATAATAAAAATAGAAGTTGATTCTTTTGTTGAACTGAAATATAATTCTTCTTTAAATTTCCTTTAAAATTTTCTTTTTACTGCTTATTATTACTTTATATCTATTTGTTATTTCCCACAGTATTTACTGTAATAACCAACAAATGATATCAATCAATTCTCCAAGGAGTTAAATTTGTTAGTGGCTACAGGTAGACGAGTACATTAAGATAAGAAGTGAGTAAATATATGGAGATATCTTACATTGCACAAAATCAGTAATTGACTACAAATAATATCATGAAACTTTCATAACTATTATTTTCCGAAATAAAGATTTAGTTTAAATAGCAATTAATGAAAGTAATAGCTTTTCAAATTGACATTATTTGTTACCAGATTAAAGTAGATGAATAAATATAAAATAAGTATATTTCTTTCTCTAAAACTATAGACATTAATTTCTGTTCAACCTTGTCAACACTTGTTCTGTTTGGAAATCAGAGAGTTACCAATACTATTTTATATTCATATTTCTCAAACTGTCATTCTGCTCTTATAATCGGTAAATTGTGTGGCCTAATCTATTACTTCGACAAGCAAATTTTTACACATATCGCGCATGTGCATTTTCTACTAATTAGAATTTATTTAACCAGTTTGTTCTCAGAAAAATCTGAAAAAATATAGTAAGGTCTATGAGATCTACTTAAAATTTCCTATTTTCTATTTCTTACAAGACATAACTTTTAATAATTATATTTCAATTAATACATGAGAAAAAAACGGAAAAAATATACAATCATAGATTTTAGAAAAACAAATTATCTTTTTAACTTTCGAATTATTTTTTCAACTTTAGAACCTTACTTTAGTCTTAATTAATGAATATTCTACAACAAAAGTTTAAAACATACGCCCGTATGAACAGTCTTTAAATCACTGATGCTTTACCATTAAATATTTATTAAAATGAATTAAGTGCGTCTTTAAATGTAAGTAGAAATCAATATAAGACATTTGATAT
The DNA here is from genome assembly GCA_032207245.1 of Pardosa pseudoannulata. Classification (NCBI taxonomy): domain Eukaryota; kingdom Metazoa; phylum Arthropoda; class Arachnida; order Araneae; family Lycosidae; genus Pardosa; species Pardosa pseudoannulata. Next base: position 4,082,614 of record CM063503.1, on the reverse strand, counting down.
GTTGCAATTTAAAGGGAATAGAAAAATATTAGAGTGCAATTGAAACTGAGCTTTTTTATTCATATATTTCTACTATGGAATTGCTTGGTTTTTTCAATTATGTTATTGGCAGTTTATGCGCGTAAAATATTTATAAAAAATAGTTTGCTTGTTAATTAAAAACCTATTGGTAAAACTGAAAGCAAAATGTCTGTTTAAGGAGGGTTTTTTTACATTTTATCATTGCTGAGATAGATAATTTACAAACGTAATCATGCAAACAATTCAAGCTACAATAATTGTCCTCCTTTTGATATACAAATCGTTAACAGCAAGTGTCGTGATATAATGGTTGCAATTTTAGCAATTATACAGTTTTTAAGGCTTTCTTTTTCTTTATCTACTAACTTTTGATTTATGTTCCTCATAAATGAAAATTTTTCACCATTCCACAGCGAATAATTAAGCTTTATGTTCTGAAGTTTAAAATATGCTCTTTTGTCTCCCTGGGTAGTCATAAGATAATGTCATCAGTGGTATGACTTGTGTCAAAAATAAGAAGTTGTTTTTAATAGCCTGAAATTTTGTTTCCCGAAAATACTTAAAAGGAAGTAATTTAATGACACCATTTTCCCTCTCTACGACTTAAAAGTAAGAGTTTAATGTAACGTAAAATAGGGACCATTATTGAATAAAATATAATATTAAAGTAATTAAACAAGAAAAGTTGTTAGAAGAAGGAAATTATTGAAAAATAAGTGCGTAGTATTTAATTACTCTCGAGTACGTTCTGAAACATTTTATTACTTTTAAATTAGCATAAAACTCATCACTACGAGGAAATGTAAGATATATAATTGTTATTTCCTACATGTGGGATATATATTTTAGTGCATTTAAAAAAGTTATTATTATATAAATAAAATGTTTTAAACTACGTACGGGAAGAATTTTCTAGTAAAAATCAAATGCAGTACATAACACATTAAAAACCACAAAAGTTATTTTCTTACTATGTAAACTTTTTCGTCAATAAAATAATGAATTAAGATTAAACCAAGTCTCTGTGTCATTGTGTCCAACTCTTGGAATTTTGTTAAGTTAGAAATGTGATTTAATCTTTATATAGTTGCTTATACACGGCAGCTAATAACTTCAAATTTTACACGCCCATGTCTTACCCGGATTGAACTTTCCTATTAAAAAGGCATTAAAGTTATGAGTTTTTCACACCCATATCAATTTGAATTAATTTATATTTTTATCAAACTTCAACGAATAGTAAATTGTATTACATAATTTGATCAAGAATTAAAAAAAAAAATTAAATCCCTAAATTTCAAAGATTTGTGTAAAATATTTAGTTAAATACAGCGATAATAGGTCTTCCCCATTGTTCTTGGTCAAATTAACATTCGATTTAAACATATTGATTATAACAGAAATATCTATAAAAATACTTTAAAGGTCGTAAATTTAATTATAAATTTGTCTCAGGTTTTAGAAGTATATTCTAATTAAATACTCTGAACTAAGCTTTAAAAAATCTAAAGTGTTTAATAGTTAGAATTTTTACTCATTTATTCCTCTTTATGTATTTAGCCCTTTAAAGGTCACCTACATAAACTCTTTAGAATTTAATGAAATCAGTTTATAAATATTACCTATGAACCTTATAAATGTAAAATGTATTATAATTTTTCTTTACAATCCTTAGGTTTGCATTAGAAAATACCGTAGGGGGGATTGAGGGGAGTTCACTGACAATCTCACCCCCTTGTACAGCGTGCACATAATACTTTTTATAATTTTAATTATATTGGAAGAACGATAGATAAGTGTTCTTAAAATGTATAATAAATAAATAGTTTAACAATTTATAAGTGTTGTGTGAATAGATATTTTTGTTTGGGGTCATACGTGAATAAAAATCGAATTACTAACTTTCCAGGGACATCAAGTTTAAATACATATATTTCAAAAGAAACAAATAAATTAAGTATAGTACTATCATTTGTTGTAATTTTTAAATGTCAAAAACATAAACCGAAAAACCCATTCATATTTCTCAAAAAAATAGAGAAAAATATGTTTAACTGGAGGTTTTCCTGCGAAACCGCTGTCCGCTAAAGGGTTAAGAAATAAAAAACATCTATATAAAGACAGTCGCTGTCTTAAACATTTGGCGTTGTCTTACATTCATATTTTTTAAATTACATCTATCTTTCCATTCTAATACACAAACACACGTACACACACACACACACACACACACACACACACATATATATATATATATATATATATATATATATGTGTGTGTGTGTGTGTGTGTGTGTGTGTGTGTGTGTGTGTGTTTGTAAAGCTCACTTTATACAGCTGATTATTTGGAACGCCTTTGGCACTTAAACTTACTTAACAAAGCATTGTAACGTGGAGTCAATCAGCTCCAATATCTCTCTCCAAAATGGCACACAAGATGATTATACTAAACAATTCATCCAAAATCAATCCGCGCCACAAAGTAATTCACGGTATTTACCCCCAATGACAATTCCATGTTTCAAAGCGTAAGACACATACGTACATCTCTCTCTCTCTCTGTATATATATATATATATATATATATATATATATATATATATATATATATATATATATATATATATATATATATATATATATATATATATATATATATATATATATATATATATATATATATATATATATATAACTTTTAAAAAAACTTTGCCTTATCACACGGGTGAATAAATAACTTGAGACAATTTTTAGGCCTGTTTCATTTTTGTTAGAAGTGAGTGTCACATTTAGTTTTTGTTTTATAATTCTGCAATCATTTTTTTCAACGTCTTGTATTTCATTATTTATGCTACTTTTCTCACAACAACCTTATAATAAAACATACATCATTTTTTAAAGATGTGAGAAAATATGACTTTTACCCTTCAATCGATATTTTGAATGTCAGTAACCAACGTCTTAAAATTTTCAAGAAAATTATTTTAAACTCGCTATACTTGGTTAGAAAAATCCACCATCAAACATGTTTAGCTATTAGCCTTATTACCAATTTATAATGCTATATTTTTAAAGTTTCTATTTTTGAGTTTGTACAATTTTTACGCTTTAAGTATTTATAATTTTGTATTTATCTATATTTTTCATTATTGTGTCCCTATTAAAAAGTTTTTTTGTTATTTATCTGTCTTTCCTAATTGAACATTCGGATATATTAATACTTTAATTATATCTTCTTCCGCATTATGTATTTTTCTGAATTTAACTAAAATTGAACTAAATTTGGGAACTAAATTTGATAAACTTCTGGAACTAAATTTGACACTTAATAACTCAAGCTAATTCAGACGTGGAATGTATTGTTGAAAAGACTTATTATCTTGTTTTGTTCCTTAGTTATAAATAAATTTCTGCCATATACGTAATAATCTAATAACAAAATGATTAAGTGCAAAGTACATTTAAAAAATTTAAACTCGATTAAAAAATTAATTTGTTGTGATAGTATTTAGTTTAGATGTGTATAGATATAAAGATCCAATTTTAAGTGCTATTTTTTCTAAAATTAAAAAAAAACATTATTTAATCCTTTGAAACGTTTAAAATTTAATTTACATTATTCATTGTCATATAAATATTTTATATGAATTATTTATATTTCTTTAAATGTTTAAATTACAGCATACATAGAATTTTAATTTAATCTCAGCACAAACCGGTATTTTAAATACATAATTTGTAAAAATTTATAAAATGTCATTAAATTGCAGGAAAAATTTGCTATTTTTATTAAACTTTCAAATAGTTTACTATATATGAGTATTAATTCTAGCATATATGCTAATATTTATTTTAAATAGGGGTTTATTTATAAGGATTAAAAGCTATTTACAGACTGAAATAAGTATATAACAAACTTTAAAATCATCCAATAATTTTAATTTTTATTTCTAAAGTATTTTGCTAGATTAAATGACAGATGTTTTAAATTAGGTTAGGAAAAGAAAAAAATTAACTTTAACTTTATGTCTGGAAAGTTAGAATAAAATGGGGAAATTACATTTTACTGTTAGGTAATTATAATCTAAAGGACTCACAAATGAAAAAAATATTCAAAGTTGTCAAGTGATTTTGAAAATAATCTATAAGAATGACAGTATGGTATGTAACAATATTATAAGAGACTTGGAATTTCGACACTAAAAAAATGAAAAAAAAATCACTAGTCTAAGTTTAAACTAATATAAATGAAAAAAACATTTTTATAGAGTCAAACAAAAGTAAGATAAGCAAAGAATAATAGGTCGAATATCTTTTTCTATACCTAATTGTTTTCTGAAATCACAGTTGTAGATAAATATGAAATTGTTTTGAGTTTTTAGAGTAATGCAGCAATTTTTGTGTTATATTTTAAGATTATTTGTAATATATCATAAATGAAAAGGTTAATGAGAAGGAAAACATTTGTAGATATCACAAAAAGAAAGAGAATGTTTGGTTCATTAATAAAATGTGAAGTTGTCTAAAAGAGAACCTCGAAAATTTGAGTCTACAACGGACAATAAAAGTTTCCACATGAAAATAAAATCCTCAATAGTTATAAAACTGATATTCAGGATACTTTGATTAAAATAATAATATCAAGGAACAAAGAATGAATCAAACTGCAAAAAAGATGCTATTGGAAGAAAATAGGCATGTATTTCACCTTCAACGTAAAAATACAAGTCGACTCGTAAAACAGCAAAACAGACAAGTCCACAAGTGTTTCATATAATTGTGTGATGGGTTTAAAATCAGTTGCAATGATTGTTTTTGGAATCTAATAGTAGTCCATATCGGTTTTTATAAATCTTGCCAAATGATAGACAAATGGGTTGGGCGCAGTTTTTGTAACCGGAATTCATGGCACGGATGTCTATAGCCATTTGTTATTCATTTCAAGCATCTGTGCAGCAAAACAACTAAGAGTAACTTTCTTAACATCTTGGGGTAGACTGGTCGATAATTGGACCATGACGTGGAAGCATCAAAAGTAGGGCTTGGTTGAAATATAAAACAAGAACTTGTTTTCTATCCTGTTGACTATAAGCTGTCATAAGGGACAAATCAGAGCCATCATTTTCAATTTCTTCAAATACTTGTTATATTTTCATAGGGTTATCTTTCACCTCACTCTGAAAATACCCTTTGATCGTCCATATTATTGTTTTACAAAGTAACAAAATGAAATAATTTCATTATAACCGGAAAGCACTGAAGACTTTTATCAACACCTATATGAAGAAATTCGTGGTCACGAGAAGGTAAAAAAAAACCGACTTACGATAAAACTTACGATAAAAACCCTTTAAATATCGCACTCAATCAGTTTTGAAATTATATGAAAACATAATAAGGTACATATATTTTGCCAAATAAATATAAAAAAAGCTTTAAAATTTAGTAAAAATATATTTCGGTATGTGGATTATTTTTAATTATAATATTTGTACTTTCGAAAATTCATTTACATTTAATTAAGGATTATTTAATGTTTCGTACTTCTGAAACGTAACGAAATATATATGTTTCATATTTTCGTTTGAAATAAGCCAAAGTTATGCAAAACAAATTAAATAAATTACATTTAAATAAATTTAAGCAAAATTTTAATAAATTACTTTTAAAATCGTTATTCACTTAGTTATATAAGTCCATCTTTGAAGCTTAACTTTTTTAGATAGCTATATTTTACTGTGTGTTTTGTTCCTGTATTGGAACTTCTCAAAGATAACAATACTTAATGCAAAGACCATTCATTTTATATGTCGAGAAACATAGTCTGAAAATAGCAAAAAGCAAGTTTGAGAGTTACACAGATCCCAAAGGCTCTTTTTCGTTCGTGTTAGTACATTTCTCGTGTTTGCGAAAGGGAAACTGGCGTTAGAGCAGAAGCATTAATTTAGAGAATGGTCTGTAATTCATAGAATTAGCTTCTGAGAGAATGGAGAAGTAAAAACGATAAAAATAATGTAATAAGCAAATGGGTTCTTTGATTGCACTTAAGTACAAAAAATGCATTTTATTTTAAAACGTTTGCTAACTTTTGCGTATTTCAACATGAATGTAGCAACTAAAAAATGTTATGGAATAGCTAAGGAACTGCGTAAGGAAAGACTAATTTTCATTTTCAACCTCAGTAATTAAAATGGAAGCTTTAAAAAATAAATATCATCGTTTTCTGGAAGGTAATTGTGCGTGAATTTCATTTTGGATGTGTCATTTCTGTGAATAGTAGAAAACATTTTTCTTCTTCTAAACCGTTTAGAATTTTTTTAAAAACTAATTGTACCTTTTTTAACAAAATAGTAAAAAGTCGAAGTTATTTTATTTGCATTTTAAGGCGTTTGCAAAGCTGAATGTGTTTCTATTTATAGGATTTAAAAAATATTTTGAGCTGATTAAGCCTAAATTAATTTTAACTTGCTCAAATATATAATTCAAAAATAAAAGCAAATCAAAAGATTTTCGTGAACTTACATTTTGTACCAGTAGCTATGGTTAATTTACGATAGTGCAAGCAAGGATAAAAGTATTTTAAGTAGCGTAATTTATGAGCTTATAAAACTTTGAACAGTTTTACAAATCATAATAATTAAGTTCAATCCATAAAAATGTTATTAATAAAATTTTTGGGAGGAGGGGTGAATGGGCGTAATTTAAATATTCAAGGTATTAAAATAGACCTAGAAAAATTTCAACATTTGTATTCCCCCATATACTAAGTGTACTTGCAATCAATATGCCAAATAACCGCTTTAAAGAAAAAATTCTTAAAGCAAACGTAATTGATTACTACCTAGCTCACATTCATTTGACACATAATGATTTTGATACAAAGAAACTTACATGGTAACATTTACATCATGATAAAATATTATATCGGATTTAAAAATTTGAGGTTCTGGGGAGTCACACTCGTATAGGATTCTAAGAAGCAGCATCAAAAGGCATTTGGAAAAAATAAAGCTTAAGTTAAAAACTAGTTAAAAATTCAAATCGTATATAAAATTTTAGTAGTTTCGTCCATATATATTTTTTATAATCAATCGAGGTTTATCATTTGCTAGTTATATCAAAATTTGCTTTTTCTCACTGGCAACACTTTGATTTTGGTGCTTAAATGATTAGACTTGAAAAATTAAAATAAATTTCCGTTTATAATATTTAGTTTAAAATATTAAAGGGGTGAATTTTTGATATTTAACCAGCAAAATATGAATATTTTGATAACTCATTTGCTATTTTTATCATTTTACTTGTTTGCTTGTTTTTAAATATTAAGTATAGCCTACCTTGCTTTCTTATTGGCCATATAGCCATTATCTATGAGACTACCCGGTAACTAAAGCACCATTAGAATAAATATTGTTAGTATAATTTTCTATTCTTCAAATAAAAATTTGTATTCCTAAATTATTCCGTTCTTACTACTGGGTTGTTTTTATGACCAGTAAGAATTATATTTACCTGTGTGTACACTTATCCCCGCATTAAATTCCCTAAAAGCCTGAGAAATTTTCCGCATAATGTTTCAATTTAATATTTCTCGTTGTTCATTCACATCAAAAATGTTTAAATGATTATTTTTCTGCACCTTATAGCTTAATTATACTATTCTCCAATTCACCGTTGTGATTTAATACAATAGAATAAATTCCATATGCTCGATAAAAAAAAAGTTAAGCATTTGACTAAATTAATTAGGAAAAGGAAATTTTACAGTCAACATTGTAATATAGTTAGATAATTTTATTATATTATAGACCTAATTAATAAGATATACATACATTTTAATAAAAGATCTAAATGGTCGATTACCATTTACGAACGTTAAAAGTTTCTGATACCGTTTTTGTAGAGAATTGTACTTTACTTAAATGTTGCAATTTTGACTCGAATGACATCTAATATGCAGTAAAATGCTTCGTGCTCCCTATTTAGCGATCAATGTCTGGTGATCGATTTTATATATTCTACCCTTGCTATCGCGAAATTTGATTTTTTACTTTTTATTCCCTACAGCTTTCTAAACACTAAAATCGAGCCCATTGTGATCTCCCTTCTCTTATTTTGAATTGTTATCTAGGGTTAATAAATCTTTTCAGTGTATGAATATAGCCATAATAATATATTTCACGTACTATGGAAATTTACAATTTTACTAAAAATACAACTGCAAACCTAAATTAATATTATTAAATATTTTTGTGTGTACTCTTGAAATTTATTTCATAATGTAATGAGCAGTGATCATAATCAAAACATTCATCGTCATATGATATTATTATTTATGACCAAATCGCGAAAAATAGGAGCAGAGTCTGAGAATAAATTAGGGAAAATTTAGTTATGATGTGTTTGTGCTATATGTTATAGTATTTGGACTACATAATCAGAGATTTATCTCAGTAAAATATTTTTGATTTTTAAAAACATGCTGTATTTTACCCTCGTATTTCCATTTTAACTTTTTTAACAGGAATATTTATAATTCACATCTTCTTCACTTTTTCTCTTTTTTCGTTGTTGTTATTTAACTGTTCATATTTAAGGATTCTATTGATTAAAGATTTATAAATCTGCTAATTTCTACAGTTTGTGTCTATCTACATTGAGTTTATTTTCTTCATTACATTTATCTGTTGGCTTTATGTTCATTATTGCTCTGTATCAGATTTTTCTTATTGTAAATCTCTTGCTCATACTGTGTTAAAAATCTTAATAATTAACCATCAGTTACGGGTTTGAAATAATCAATTCAAAGTCAGTAACATTAAATGAAAAGTCAATGTATGTTAAGTACAAATGGTAAGATAAAATTTTACGTCGATATATTAACGTTGACTTTGCATTTAATGCTATATTTAGGCATAACAGCTTTCCTTGGGACAAGACTATATTACATTCTATAAATTTTTTACAAACCATAATTATAGGGTTAGAGGAGGATATCAGCCCGTTTGACTTCCTAGAAGTTCAATAAATGAAATAGGGAATAGATAAGAAATCAAATAGAGAGAAATAAATAAAATACGACAGAAAAATTAATTCCTTCAAAAATATAGCACAATAAGAGTATGGCATACTCTGTAGAAGGTTGATAAGAACTTGGAACAATTAGATTCAACAAACAGGATTTAATCAATGAATTTCTCTTAGATTCTCAGTCTCTATTTCATGCATGTACATGTGCGCTATTAATGATTTTTAAAATATGTGAATTTTATTTCAAACGTAAAATATCTAATAACACGCGTAAGGGAGGGAAAATTCTTATCGTACGAATTCCATCTAGACCAGTGGTAAGCAAACTATTTTCATTTGCGACCCCTTATTTTGTGTAAAATTTTGTCGCGACCCCTGGTTAGACAGTAGACGTTTTATTTAATCGTCAACGAATTTACATTGAAATTCTATCTGGGATTTACTCTTACACGGTGTTTTTAAAAGAGTGTCTTGACGTCATGGATTGAAATAACGCCTTTTTTTTAAATAGCGCACCAAACTTATGAACTATCATAAAAATGTTATAAAAGTTGTAACATCGTAAAAATCAATTAATAATACATAAGGTCCAGGTAAGGTCATTTTCCTCAAAATATATATTAATAATTTCAAATATTTTCTCTCCAGTTGCTCTCTCTTCTAACCTTTTGCTTTGCGTTGGAGTGAGTCAGAATTATGGTATTTTTTATAGGAAGTAAGCATCCGATACCATGGATCACTATGCATGATAACGGGGTTTTGAAACCCCATGATAGCGATCGCTAATATCGAGCTCGTAAAATGATAATTGTCAGTTTCTTCACTCGTATTATTTCCATTCTTTGAAATGAATAATTCTAGGTTTTTCATAAATAGGAATTTCTCTGAATTTAGGGACCCTGAAAAATTTTCTTGCAACCCCCCGGTCTGAGCACCGCTGGTGTAGACCATGCGCCGCGAATTCAAACATTGTTTAAACATAAGGTCAAAGTAATTCAAAGTTTAATGTAGTGATATGTCACTAACGACCTTGAGTACTCCGTAACTGAGTTAAATATTTTCGTATATTACGAAGGTAAAACTGAAAAATATTTTATCGTATTTTGAAAGTATTCTGGATATGAGCAGTGTTGTTTCTGGAGGGTCGAGAGCCTGCGTGTTAGATTTTTTTAATTCCCCTACTAAAACTAAACTCAAAATATATTTAGAAAAAACTATAATAAAGTTGCGACATCATAGGGCCTTACAGCTTTTGAACTGCCGACTAAAAGATGAGCTGTAGCCTATGTTTAGTGGCGGTTTTCGATAACAAGGCAAGAAAAGTTTATAATAATATTTATTAAAAGGAAATGTAAGGGAATTGTTTATTGTGAAAGTGATAATAATAAAAAATGACAATTTAGTCTTTTGTGTTTTCTATATTGGTAAATAAAAATGGGATAAAGAATTTGAATTTACATGGTTACAGACCAACTTTGCAAGTTCTACTTTATAGTGCAACTTTTATGACCTAAATATGCCACCCGGATCCAGGACATTAGCTGCATATACACCAGTAAAGACCTGGGATAATAGTTAAGTAATCAAATAATCGATACTTAAACATAATCGATAATTAAACATAATAAATGTTTCTAACATAGAAGAGAATATTCTTAATATTAATTACATAAGAATACTCAGTTGTAAGTGTATGTAATAGTAGAAGTTACCTGTTTACACTTATGCTTACCTGAATAACTATTATCTCAACTTACAATTGTTTTTTACTTATTCCTGTTCCCCAGCAGAATTTGGTGCTGTTTCTTTTACTAATCTGGTCCAAGCAATAGATTTCACCACTGATGTGTATAGCATTCGTAATTGATTTTAAGAAGAAGATTTTCGTATTTAGGAATACTAGAAAATACATTTTACCTTACACACATGTACACATAGAAACATAAATGCAAATACCTTAATATACGTGTACTTACATAAAGAATTATGTAGCATTACGAATAACCAACCAACAACACATAAGGCAAAAAATGTTTCGGTATAAAACCATAACATCTACCATTTATGACAATTAAATGTCTTCCTTATAATTATCATTAAAGTATATTAAAAGCTATTTACATCTTTTATACAGAACTCGAAGGAAACGTTCCATCCTAAAATCCTAAAATAACTGTGCGATTTCACTACAACGATCAGAAAGTTCAATACATATTAAAAAAAAAACCTAAATGTTAGAAGATGTATCTTTCATTTTAAGTTGAATGGGAAAGAAAGAGAAAAATCCAAAGTAACTTGAATTCTTCACTTATTTCAACCGCCATTTGAAAAACCGCAGAAGTTTTTTGGCAGTGCGAATCCATTAATCGACGCCATAGCAGAGCAGAGAATTTGAAACACTTTCGGAGCTTTTCGATTTTTCAAATCGAAGCTTTTTTTCAACTTTAATCGAAATATGCAGTACTTCTTTTTGATGCCAGCTTTAGAAGCCAAGTTAGCATTTCACAAACCTGAGTTTCTAACCATATAGTAAACATTTATTAAGAAATGGATTTAATCACGTACTAAATAGTTCCATACTGTAAGGAAATTGATTCTCAAAATTTTATTACACAACGATGTATGAAATATACTTAACGAGATAAGAGACCTTAAATACTGATTTTCATATATTCATGTTTTACTTGTATTTGTAATTTAATTGCATAATACTCCTATACTACGAAAGAGTTTTTTAACCCAAATATTTTTAAGATTACTTAAAATTGAAAAATTTAACAACGTACTATAAAATTGTTTCCAGTGTATTACTTATTTATTTAATTATATTATTGTATGATAAAAACTGAAATAGATACATAATTGAATAACAAAACATACTTAAGTTAAATGCAAATTGTAAAGATTAATCATATATATTTATGCAACGATTTAATAACATTTTATGTTTTTGAGCTGTATTCCAAAATCTGTAAGTGCATAACGTTATAAAAAGAACACCCACTTTTTGATAAATGCATCAGTAAATAAGATCTAGAATTTTGGAAGAAATTGAGAAAAATGTATTCCAATTTATCAAGTTACCAATAAGATAAAAACCACAAAAAAAGGAAAAGCAGTTTTTAAGTTTAAAAAAGATATATAACAACAAATAGACTTTATTTTATTTAAAAACTCATTTAGTTTTAAACATTTGACATGATTATGGAATTTTAAGATTAATGTAACTTTTAGGGAAAATAAAATCCTAGTTATTACTTGATTTTAAAAGTCTCTAGATCTTTTTTACCTTAGTGTGGTCAATTCTCGGCTGTTTTTGGCACTCTTGGGTTTAGCAATATATATTACTCTTGGGATTAGTGCCAATAAGTTTCACTTATTCATACATCCTTAATGTGGTCAGTTGTTATATTGAATTTTATGAAAGATTAGTAGTTTACATATATTTTTCCATTGATTATTTTGTTATTATATGCATACATTTACAAATTATTTTAAACATTTTTATCTGCTCCATTTTTATCTGTTTCATCATTTTCATTTATACCTTACTGACTTGTTTCAAAAATGAAGCTAATTTTAAGAAATACAAGCGGAATCCTATGTATTGAAAATTCAGGGAAACTCTATTGTAAAAATCCTTTCATGAAATATGAACTTTGAAATTTTCCGCTGCCGCAGTGCAAGATAATTATAATCCTTAAATTGCATATGTTTCATACCAAACGAGTAAATTCCCTTTAAAAGCCTGAATTGCAATAGCGCTGGTGTAACGAGGTATAACCTGCATTCCCTTTTTAATATCGACATTATAAAAGAACTTCAAAATCCGTATTACTGCAATAAAAGAATCTAATATTTCCTTCTAAACTTGGATATTATGAAAATGAATAAAATACTCTTTTAGAAGAATGGAAATTAATCGAATAATTAATTAAGTCACATAAATAGCTTTAAATATTGTTCTATATTAATTTTGAATTACATTATAGATATTTTTAAGAAGTGCATAGAAATGTAGAAAAATTTATCTCAATTTATGAAAACACTCCTTGTATCTACATATGATACAAGGCAATAAATTACAGAATGAATGTTTTTACGGTTATTTTATTTAAAGATAATTGTTATTTGAATGACCACCTTAGCTAAAATAAGTAACCTAAGCGCAAGCACTACTTCTTTAAAACTCATTGAAATACTCTTCCATATAAACCTAGAATCAGCTTAAACATGTATTAAGAGAAATAATAATAATAAAGTAATTTTTTAAAAAATAAGCACAAATTTATGCATCTATTTTTTTATGCATCTATCTAATGAACAGACAATTTTACGAAATTCTTAATAATACGTTTAAAGCAATATAGATTGAAATTTTATTATTAAATTATGAATACTATTGATTCATTGAAATAAGTAGATTATATTCAAGCAGTTTTTCAAACATTCAAAAAATATTTAAAATCTGAATAATTTTACTCAAAACAAAATCATTTACTTTACACAAATATCTCATTTGTTAGAAATTAAGATTAAAAATGAAGGAAACTAAAATGTAGCCTCATATATGAAAGTACCATAGCTCTTGATTAAGTTCAATGTGAACAGCTTTCAAATTATTTTATGAAACAGTTTTAAAATATACGTATAAAGATTTCAAAAACCAATTTTTTAACTTAAAAGAAGTATCTACAGAAGTTCTTCAAATATTTGTGCAAGGAATTTGCAAAGATCCACACTGAATTGAACTATGAAATTACATCTTGATTTCTAAGACAAGGGGACATTTCTTAAGCAATCAAGGTTTATTTTTTTCTATCATCATATCCTTCAAAATTCCATCCAGTGTTTTCCAATGCCACTTAAGTATTTGTTTTTCGGATAGAAACATATTTATTCATAGGGGTCACGTCAGGGAACTTAGTTGGAATGAATTTAAAGGGAATAGCTTCAATTACGATTTATTTCTATTTATATGAAAAAAAGATGATTCAGTGAATTAAAGGAATCACTTGTAACCTTATTTTGACGGAACTTTAACTCAGTGAAGATTACTTTGTTAAAGGGATGCAATTTCTTCATTAAAAATAAGTTTATAAACACAATTTTGATAGTGGTTCTGGAAGACCTAAATCAGCCATTACAGAAGGAATTGTTAGAAAAATTCACAAAAATGTTATGAATTACACCGATTGAAATCGACAGAAGTTGCTGAGTCTGTTAATATATAATAAGAACGAGCATATCATATTTTAATCTATAATTGGGGGATGCGAAAGTTGTCAGCAATAAGAGTGCCGCGTTTGCTGATTTTGGAGCAAAAATTGCATCGGATCAATGTTAAGAGTTCAGAGACGACTCAAACCCAACTGATTTATTTGCGGACTTTCGTAACTGTGGATAGGACATAAATTCACGACTATACTCTACAGATCAAGCACTAATCAAAACAGCGGACAGCGAAGAACCAAAAAGAGAAAATAGTCCTCCATCTGATGAAAAGCTTATGGCAACAGTTTTTGGAGGGATGCTAAGGGAATTGTATTATTGGATTATTTATAAAAATGAGTGACCATCAATTCTGAATATTATTCAAATCTTTTGGACAAGTTTAATTCTAAAATCAAAGAAAAAAGATCAGGCCTGGCGAAGAAGAATGTCGTGTTTCACCAGGACAATGCTCCCATCCACAAGCCTGTCATTGAGATGGCAAAACTCCAGGAAATGAAATTCGAAATTCTTCCTCATGCACTCTAATCTTCTGATACGGCCCCCTCGGACTACAGCTTTTTTCCCAACACCAAAAAAATTCTGGCTGGAAGGAAATTCTCATCTGATACCGGAGTTATCGCAGCGATGAATGTCTACTTTGAGGCCTTAGATGAAGATTCTTTCAGAGGGGGGGGGGGGACCAAGCATTACAGCACCTCTGGAGCAAGTGTATATCTTTATAAGGGAACTACGTTGAAAAATAAAGGTAACTTTAAAAAGTTTTTTTTTATTTTTCATGTTAGGCCGGAAACATTTAAACCAACCCTCGTATAAAGATATATATTTTTTAGTTTAGGAAAAAAATAAAATGCTGTTCATTTATTGCTGGAAATATATTCAATGTTCTTCAAAAAACAGTGCAAATAATGCATTTCATGTGTTATTTAATTTTATATATTCATATTCTTTTAAAAAGTATATATATATATATATATATATATATATATATATATATATATATATATATATATATACACATACATATATGTATGCATATATATGTATATACACATATATATACCCATATGTATCTCTCTCTCTCTCTCTCTCTCTCTCTCTATATATATATATATATATATATATATAAAGAGAGATATAGATATTTTAAATGTTTAGAGATTAGCAGAACAAACTCAGTAGTTTGTTGGCAAATATCCGCAGGATCAATCCTGAAAATAAGCTCCTAGGTAAGGGCAGAAGATTTTAATTCCCCTGGGCACAGCGGTCCATCGAAAAATCGTTTGGAAAGAAAACAGACCGTGGTTATAAAAGAGAAAATGATCAAGTCATGAAATGCTAGCCTTGCTATGTTCAAGTCTCGATTAGGACTATATAAATATTTCGAGCTGTTCATTTACGAAGAATATAAAAGAAAATTGTCAATGGGTATCTGTTTGTTGTTTAAAGCGAAAAATAAGTTTAATATCTCCTCAATATTACCTAAATTTATATATTTTGCTAATGCATATGGTGTTTCACTGACAGGTAACAATTACCCACCAGACAGCTGTTCCATTCTTTACACATCACCACTAATTCCGATCCATTTTGAGTTACTTTTTCAGTCTTACCTGTATATCCCATGTGACGAATGTGTCGTTCTCCCCACTGTAGGAAGCAGATCTGTGTCCTAAGAGTTGGAAAACATAACTTGGACCCGCTTTCGCTTGGGCCCTTTTCTCACGTAATGAAAAAAAAAACAGAAAAAAATGAGAAGGCAAGAAAGTTAGTGAACATTGAGAGGCAGAAAAAGGAATCGATGATTATTGAAGAGATTGGTAATCCAGAGAAAGTAAATTACGTAAAGGAGATATAAGATTAGTTGAGCTAAGCAGGAGTTAACGTTGGTGTTCTCGAAGTTACAAGAGATTACAACAGTTATGGGAGAAATAAAGGAATCTTAGGGATTAAGGGAAATTAGTTTTATGAATAGAATTGCCATAAATGTATTTAAGAATACCTATTATAATCATTTTGGTTAGTTATGAACACACAGATATTTACAAACACACAGATATGTGCATATGTGTGTGTGTAAGGGAAAAGTAAAGTAAATCAGTAAACTAATGTAGGAATTTTGTATAAATCCCAAAATACTCCCTTTAAGCATTATATTGTCAGGAACATATAAATCCGAATTTAATCCGATAGTTGAAACATGCCGACGTATATAGCGGAATGCCCTGAAGTCCCGAGAAAATTCTCAGGTTCTTTCATACCTAGTCATAGGCAAAAACCCCGAGTCTCTCTGCTTTCACCTTTTTAACCCTTAAGCTAAAAAGACCACTGAGACTACAGTTCACGACCTCAGAGAAGGGGCCTAACCAATTAATACTTCATAGTGCCCTAGTGGACAATTTAGGAAATTTCAGAACAAAAAGAAAATTCACCCTATCGGAGACAGATTTTCTATTTAGATTTCTTTTTACCTATTTTACCTAGATTTTTACATAGATTCATATGCACATTTTTACTTAGAAATCTATTGTTAGCTGATCTCTTCGTTTATCCCGTACCTAAAATGAAGTGAGAACCCTCCAACCAATGTTCTGGGAGTAGATGTCTATCGTGACTAAAATGGGGTCTTGTTCTGGCCATGACTGTAACCACTGATATTATACTCCATTTTATTACACACACACACACATATATATAAATATGTATATATATATATATATATATATATATATATATATATATATATATATATATATATATATGTATATATATATATATATATATATATATATATACATATATATATATATATATATATATATATATATATATATATATATATATATATATATATATATATATATATATATATATATATATATATATATATATATATATATATGATATAGAGGGATAGATCTGTAGATTCTGAGAGTTTAGAAAAATATGTAACACTACAGTTTGTACGGAAATATGAAGGGAAGAGTAAGGGAACAGGTTTGTAAGGGAATATAAAGAAAACCAATGACTGAAAGTAAGGAAACAAACAGTTAAGGGTAAAAGCTTTTGATTTTCCTAGACTTGGTGGCCCGTCCAGAAAGGTCTAAAAAGAAAACAGAGCTTGGATATCAGAAAGGAATTAATTATAGATTACTAATTTTTAACTTTTAAAGAAAATTCACCACATAAATATTTCTTACTAGCAGTTAAAAAATAACATAAAAGCTAATTTATGAATGGGAATGTATATGCTACTCAAATGAAAATTAATCAAATATATACTTTAAATTAAAATAATAAGGTATTAAGTGTTATAAAACGATGAAATGTGTAGTTTAATTTTCAAACATTTGATAATTTTGCTATAATTAAAATATTTGATTTCAGTATTCTTGTTCTGTTTGATAAAAAAATTTATTAATAAGTCATGTTTTAGAATGCTGCAAAATGATTTTATGTGCTACATAAAAATAAATTTGTGAAATATAGCTTTCGACTTCAAAAAGCTACTTTTCTACATTATTTAATATGATATTATATAAAGTATATATTATATAAAGTAAAATTGCCTCCCTAA
Organism: Pardosa pseudoannulata; assembly: GCA_032207245.1. NCBI lineage: Eukaryota > Metazoa > Arthropoda > Arachnida > Araneae > Lycosidae > Pardosa > Pardosa pseudoannulata. Next base: position 4,064,754 of record CM063503.1, on the reverse strand, counting down.
ACAAACATGGACACAGGCAACAGACATGCATTTTTAATATTTTAATTAAGTCATGCCTCAGAAATTCTAAATATACCCGGCTACAAACCAAAGATAATTTTTGACTTCGCAACAAATTTAGGCAGAAATTATGTGTGGTTGAAATATTATTATTTTTGTGAATTATTTTTAATTATGGTATATAATATGAAACGTGATTTTCATAATTTTTAAAATGGCTGTAGAATCCAATAAAGTATCAAAACATTGGTAATTAAAAAAATATGTAAATTTAAAATTAATTAGGAAACATTTACAGTAATACACAAATATGTAAAAAATAATAGCGTAAAAAAGTAACGCTCTAAAAATTTATCTTTACCTGTTGGAGTTAATTTTGTATTTTTCAGTTAGTTCAATAGCAAAAATTAAAATATTTTATTGATTAAAATTTATAATATAAAAAGATCTAAACAATAAAAAATATTTAATATTTTACTATTATGAAAATTAGCATTTAAGGGGTTTTTCATACAAATTAAGAGGATGTGATAAATAGTCCTTCAATCAATAATAATTTCGTATCATTTTCATATTTTATTTTATTGCACTGAAAATGGATATTATTTTCAGTTATTTCTTAAAATTTGATACTTGTAAAATTATAAAAGGTTATTATTCACTAGTGTGTTCTGTGATAAAATTAGTTATTAGTACAGATAAATGCTAATATTTTAGATAAATAAAAATTAATTATGATTTTATGATAATATTTTAAATTTTTTTACTTCATAAAACAAATTTATTGATTATAATTTGATTTTAATACGTAATTTAATTTTTAATCATGAAAAGAAAATATCAATTTATTTTTTAACATATGATGAGTCCGTGAATTTGCGATAAAATGAATGACACTATAAATAACTTATTCCCATTTCTTGTTGAACGTATAAAATAAGTCGTACTTATTATTCTTATTAATATTGTTAATTTGCGATAAGAGCAATAATGTTAATTTCTCATTTTTCCTGTTGTGGATAGGAAATATCTCTTGACACATTTTAAGTTTAGTTTTATTCGAATTTAATGAGCTTTATGATAGATGTGCGAATTACTTTCATCATTAAAACTTACAAAATCGATTTTATGCCATGTTATGCCTAAGGAAATAAAATCATCCATTTACTAAGGTCGTGATCGAGAGTCGAGTTTTCAAACATTACACGCTTAACATTTTACCGGTTTTTAAGATAAAACGTGCAATTTTTTCGTTTATTTATGACATTTTGTTATTATGTTGAAAGTTTTACAAGCAGCTTTTTTATTTCGATTCTTGTTTGACAAACGGTCCATTACCTGTCTTTCTATCGGTTGGGAGCCTCTCTAATTAATGGCGTTAGAAAAGAATTTCCTAATGTTAAAGCTAGTGATCTCTTAATCGAATGATTCTAGCCATGAAATGATCTTTCGTCTTTTCAACCGAGTTGCAAAAAAATTCTAAAATGACGTTAATGCATAAAATGGTAAAAAGATTATATTTGACTTTTATCAAAGAAAACATTCAGGCTTATCGATTCACACGTATTCAACCTCTCTACCTATCTCTTCATATACCAGTTATCACATTTAGACAAAAACATACACACATAAACATATATAAACAATAATGCTCATAAGATTATGTACATAATGTATTATATTTTTAATATGTTACATAAAATGTGCAACTCTTCATTAAAAACAATTACATCCAATATTTTTAAAATTGCATATTTCTTTTTTTATACACATCTAATGTCATCTATTTATTTATAGGCCATGTGATTAAATTCATTGTACTTGGTACAAAATATGTTCAAATAAAATTGAAACTTTTAAGATATACCTAGATAAATATAGATTTTTAATCTTAAAAAAATTATACAAATAGCTACATCTATAAAAAATAGATATTCTTGGTGCCTAAAAATACCACAAGGATTTCTAAAGGTTGTTCGTAAATGTCAAAGGACTAAAATTTACAATAGAAGATTGTGTTTCAAATTAGGTCTTTTGGGCGAAAAAAAAAGTAAAAGAAAACGCTTGCAGGTAGTACTGTCACGCTGCGTTCACAAATGTACAGAAATAATTTACAAACGCTTTGTATGACAGCTTTCTTATGACACAGTTTGTAATGCACAATACACCACCGTAAATGTGAACATAATTATATGAAGTATAATTGGAAGTAGCTGTAGCTGTCAATATTGCTTAGAGAAAAATGAGTAACTACAATTCATGCAAGGGTTCCGAGATACATGTAATTTAAAGTATTTCACGTCATTATATAAATTAATTATCTTACAGATTTCCGAAGAAGAAGAACAAATGATTTAAATTAAATTAGCACAAATAAAACATTAAAACAAAATTATTAAATTATTTAATTTAAATTTTTGTAATAAAACAATGGACTAAATAAAGTTTATCCAATTCAGCTGCTAGGGGATGTAACGTTATTATGAGCATCAAATATCTTCTTAGAGTATCCTGTTTTTATTAGCTATCACTATCGTCAATTCGATTCTTATTCAATTAATGTAAGTTATTGATACGAATTATTATTGTAATATTTAAAAATTTTTAAAACATATCAACTTATTTTCTCATACTTGGCTTTTATCATTTTCTAAAATTTAGTTATTGTTATCATTACCTCTCCTTTTTGTTCCCTTTTTACTTAAAACTTTCTTATACCGATCATTTTATTTGAGTTCTAATTGTTTTATACACATGCATTTCTTCAAACCATTTATTTTAAATGTACGCTAGTCTACTATGAACCTAGTTCTATCTTGTTTTTAGTGCAATATGTCCTATCACGATACAATTCTCAACCAACAACCTCCTTCCTTAACGATAAAAAGTAAAAATTCACCCCTTTTTTATGACATAAATAGGAAATACAGAAGCCGATTCTTTCCTCTATTTAATATTTGAGTATAGCAAATGCTCTTACATTGCCATGTTACGGGGTCAGCATCACGTGAAACAACTCTGGTGTTTTGATAAGCTATTTGTTACAGATATCAAAAGTATACTCGTAAACGCAATAAATGGTGTTATGACACCCGAATTTCTGGCTGTATTATCGCCGATTGGTAGGGCGCTGTCTTATACCTAGATTCATCGATTCTATTTTGTCTGGATGCATGGATGATTATAGTCATTTGAAATCGGCTTTGAGCAGTTGGACCTGGTACACTCGTGCAGTAAAAAAATCACCGGAGAGACTCAAATGAAATCGTGTTTTTGATTCTGAAGATGTATATGTTTATCATGATTGGCTCCTATTAAATTTAAATCATGCCACCGAACACAATTCGGTGTCATGATTTAAATTTAATAGGTAATAGGTTTTACATTCATCACAATTGCTACAGGAATTCATAAAGGTCTTATTTTAAATTTGAAATTACACTGCGAGGGCTGTATATCTCTAAAAGGAATTATACGTTATATTACCTCATTTTTTATTCTTTTATTCTTCAACCACTGTTTCATTCATTCCGACTCCAACGAGTGTTACGTACAATCATGCGAATGTATTTTAACTGCTATGTAGTTATTTTGATTTGTATTGCATCAATGTATAGACATATCAAATTTCATTAAAATCGGTTCAGTTGTTCTGGAGATAATCAACTAAATCTAACCAAATATGAAATTTCTTTTCACTCTTCACATGAATATATATTCAAAATTTTCTTTTTTTCCCTTTTCATTTTTGTGATACCGAATTTCACAGTCATATATTTTCAGATAAAGGAATGTTTTCCGAATTTATGTACCTCTCAAAACTAACGCTGGAATAAATGGTAATTTTCTGTCTACAAGCCGTATTTTTCAGCTGTCCGAGGAAAACGGTATTGTTTCTACAATAATTAAATAGCCGCCTGTATGGTGTTCGAGTTAGCTTAAATAATCAAATTTCTCTGTTTCGTACCAAGAAGTGCTGAACTAACTTTAGTCTTATTGGGAAGAATCACGTGATTCGCTTGTTGTTAACATTGACTGGAAAACTGTATAATCTTGGAGCATTCGATACAGAAGTGTTACACTGTACAGACGTTGTTTTTGATCCTCAGTAATTGTTTAGTTTCACCACGCAGGTTTATTTGATTTCTTTTCGACTGCGTTTCAACTAAATGTTTTTTCGTCAATCCAGGGTAAATTAAATACCAGGGGCTAATCTCTTGTATAAATGGTGAAAAATATTTTCACTTGCTTACACACACACACACACACACACACACACACACACACACACACACACACACACATATATATATATATATATATATATATATATATATATATATATATATATATATATATATATATATATATATATATATATATATATATATATATATATATTATATAAATATGAACACAGATTTGGTTCTAGGCAATAAACGCTCACCGATTGCTCTCTTAGCATCATATTCAGGGAATCAAATTTCTAACTCTAGTTATTGCGAAATATATGTCTTCAGCATAATGAAATATTCATTTTTTAAATATGGATGAGTAAACATTTACTTGTTTATATATGAAATGGAAGCCCAAAAATTGTTTCACCAAAAATGTGTATTTACTTTCGATTATTTTACGATTTCAGCCTTTGAACGATAAAGAACTTAGATTTCATGTACAAATCGTCTTGATCAAAGAATCAGTTACTCTGAGTTCGACTTTAATTTATTATTTTACCAAGAATTTATAACCTAAAGTTACATTCTTTGCCAATACTTTATCTATAAAGTTATTATAGACAAGTAATAGATTCGATTATGTTATTAAACGTTGAAAAAGTTTTGAAATTTTAAAGTTATTCCCAATACAGAAAATTTAAATTTGCTAAAAGAAAGGTTTTTTATTTTGCGTTAATATTAAATCTTTATTTCATCGGTTTTATAACCCTATCCATGTCTCAGACAACCAATAAATAAGAAACTAGAGACATATATTAATAGATTACAAAAATGGATCCTATGATGAAACCCTAAATAATGTTTTTAAGTAATATTTTAGCTACAGGGTAGATAAATAAAAGTGTAATGGGAAAAATACGTCTAGAAAATTGGGTTTATTCCCGACCCCCGTCTTTGATAGAGGCCTCTTGAGACAATAGATATCTGATTAGCGTGCAAAAATGATGTTGTTGCTGCTTTACTCAAGAAACTATAGATACAAATATACTAAAGTGACACTGTGTTTCTAAATTGAGTGAGATATGAGTTGACTCTACAAGATGGATATGACTCCGACATAAAATATTATGTTTTACCTCACGTGCAATAAAATATACATTACTTTCTGTACTATCCCATTTTTGTATCTTTCAAAGAACTGTCAAGTTTTATATGCAGATATAATAAAGTAGTTTGGCTTCATCTAAGGAGTACTGACACATGTAAAAGTTCATATCAGCATATGAAGGACGTAAAATTATTTAATATTTTGAAAATGAGGATAAAATTAAGATTATAATTGTAATACCAAGTTTTTGGTAAGGACATTTTACTAATAATTTTTAATTTTTTTCACATATTGCAGAATATTTTTACCAATTAAGTTCTAATATATACAATGATAAAATTTTTGTAAAGCTTTAAAAATAAAGAAAGAGACTGTCTATCTGTACATTGTATTTCCGAACTTTTTTCAAGAAAATACTTCTAAGTATCTCAGTCAAATTAATATTTTCATTAGTGCCAGTGTTTATGCTGGCAGTTGTCAATTAGTAACAAATTTTCTGTGCACGGTCATATTGTAAATACATACATTGTTTTATTTTGAAGTTTATGTGAATTCTTTTCGTGATAAAGTAAGTTTTTTATGTTTTTATTTTTATTTCAGAAATTTGAGTATTTCTGTTTGATAAACTGTTTTCATTAAAGTTTTACTGTAACCTAAACTTCATTGATTTTTTAAAATTTATTTTTAGTAATGAGCAGTCCAAACAATTTTTTTTTCAAGGAAAAGGAATAAATTAGGCGATTAATAAAGCTTAAAAATATTTCCCAATGTGAAATAGTTGAAAATTTCGATTTTCTGAATCTGCAATAGCAAACAGAATAGACAAAATATTACAGACTAACAAAAAATTGTTGAGAAATAGTGTGATCAAAAATGGATTATACCTCCCCGTGGCATAAGATAATTGGCTGAAATTGTATAGTATAATAGAATAGCAACGACTGAAATAAAATCATAAAAACAAAGTTGTGTAAAGATGGAGTTGCTCTTGAGTATTACTGCAGTCCTTTAAAAAATTCAATTAGGTAGCTGATGTCCTACTAAAAAGCTATCATTGACTGGAAATATAAAAATTCTATATTTGTATGGAAAAACATAGAGGAAATAACTGGAGAAAGACCGGATACATGTTTGATTAATACCAAATACTAAATTCCATCGTGGAAATTTTAATACGTTATTTCAAGTTGATTAAGTTTGCATTAAGGACTTGAGATAAGTTCCACAAAACTCAGATTGTAAATCAAGTGAAACCAGGGGAGAAATTTGTGCCATAGTGTGTGATTCAAAAAGTTAAACATCTTTCAGAAGTCATGATCTGGTCAGTTTTCTGTCTTAAAGATCTGGGGAAGTTTAAAACCGTAACATGTATTATGCGTTAAAAGCATTCTCAGCTAGAGACTTATATCTCTGGAAAGGGATTGGTTTCCTAATAAAAAATGCATCTATATGCAAGAAAGTCCACCATGTCACAAAATCAGTGAGAAAATGTCTCTCAGACTGAAGACTATTCCTTTTGGACTGGATAAGTCATTTCCCGTATCACAATTTGCTAAAGATAAGAAAATGTGAAAATTTTGTATCTCTCTCATATTGTTTTCACTCATAATTTTATGTAAAATAAATTATTTATAAATATATTAAAGATTTAAATTCATATCTAATCATTTATTACCGGAAAGTATATCAAAAATACTAAAAATTAAAAAAAAAGTATATATATATATATATATATATATATATATATATATATATATATATATATATGTGTGTGTGTGTGTGTGTGTGTGTGTGTGTGTGTGTGTGTGAAGTCTTTAAAATACATTGCTATTTGGATTTTGGGTTCAATATTTTTTATTTAAAACTTATAACTGGCTATATTAGCTAATTCATTTTTCTTGTTATAGAGGTGTATTATTTAGATAAAACTTTAAATGGTGGTCAGTGGCTTAGGGTCAAGAGGGAATAGAATTGCAAGTTTTAGGTATTATCGGTATTTTTAAGGATATAAGTTATGTAGCATTACCATTGAATTTCATATCCTGACGTCTCTTTCACTTACATTTAATGCATTTCTTACGTACTGCTGCATTGTGGAAGTAACAGGGCATTCCTAATTTTTAGGATGAATCCTAATTCAAAACATATGTTTAGATATGTTCTAAAACTTAACAACTCAACATATCATTATAAACATGTGATAGATAAGTCGATTAAACTAATATTTAAAAAGCTTTAAGCTTGATTATCTTTATATATTTATCCAGAAATTTCTGTATTTTCTTTTTCCTCTGTTGATTTTTTTGCATTTTTCTTAGTACATTAATTTTTTATCAATGGTAGTTCGTAATTTAGTCTAGGATATTTAAAACACTGTAATATTTTTCTTAGTTTCAAGCACAACTGTTTATATTTAACTACACGAGGTATAATGAGACCGCGACCTATTGCTTAAAGCAGATTCCGAATAGCTACGACCAACCATGGAGCAGTTGGATTCGAACCCCTGAATTTCAATGCTGCAGAGCTGCAAAGTACAAACTAAGTGATCGTTTGGCATTACAATATTTTCTAATAATGCTTTAATCTAGTTAATACTCTAAGAACTCTTACAATTCGTTTTCTCTCCTTTATTTTATATGCACTTTGTGTACATGCTTTGCAGTACTATTGATTTATTACCAATTTCTACCTGTTTTTAGCCAATTTAGCGTTTATTAAGTACAGAATTTCCCAAAAGGATACCTCAATATTGTAAAGCTTCGGTTAAATTTTTGGGGATGTTAGTCAGTATTATTTTTTACATATCTAAAGAGTTATTTTTGACCACCCGTTAAGTCTGTCATTCTTATGTATGATTAGCATGAAAATCGAGGGAAATACTCCGAGATTTTTAAAATGGAACTGACATAAGTAAAAACAAAATGCAAACTAAATACTAATCAGTGAAAATATAAATAGACGTGGTTAAAGAACATTGTATAAAATGTATAAATAAATAGATATAACATAACAAATTACCATTACAGTGGAGAGAGGATTCGGCAACTAAGCATTACTTATGTTCTCATTCACTTTTAATTTTATATTTTTACTATATTTTAGCAAAAAGTATTAGTTACTCAGAAGTAGTAAGCTTTGGATGTTAGATAATATCAAACTTACATTCTCAAAGAACAAGCTAATTTTTTTTAATGTAACACTATCAAATGAGTAAAGAGAAGTTTAAAATTAGAATATAATTCGTAGAAAATGAAATCTCTCCATAGACTTTTTTTACTAGTTATAACAAATTATTATTAGCTATGTTATATGTCTTCTAATCAAATTTTATGGAACTTAAGTTGTTTAATAAATGCACACATTTTCATATCTTAATGCTAAGCAATTATGGAAATTTAAAAAAAAAGGGGAATATTTTATTAGTTTTTATTTCATTTAAAAGTAAAGGATTTCTTAGTTTAATAATGATTTCAAATAATCAATCAATTAATTAACTAACAATGAATTGAATCACAATTAATTAATTAACAATGAATTCGTCGTAAATGAATAAAACAGCTGTGTTTTAACTGCAGAAACTTTGCAATTATGACGAAATAACAAATTATGCTAAGTAGAATTCATGTCGCTATAAATAAAAGAAGCTGGAAAGGAAAACATTTTAAAAAAATTTCATAAATATTTAAAAGAATAAATAAATAAATGATTTTTAAAAAGTCTCAAATCTAAAAAATATAATTATTTGAAATTAATTGTTAAATGTTTTAAAAATGTTTTTGAAGACTGAGCAGATATTATATTGATAATTTTCAATATTTTGAAGATTTAATTAAACCTAAAAAATTAAACATTCAATATATCTTCTGGAGAATAAAATTATTTAAAGTAAATTAAAGATATTTGTTAGTTTAATGAATTCTGGACATATAGTCCTAACACTCAATTAACTAATTTTTTATTCTATTTATTTACAGTATTATGTTATATTTACTTACAAATCCGTATGTGTTTCCCGAATCTATTGGAAATAGATGAAAAAAGGTTTCTCTAAGAATAGGGATTTAACGTTAACTTTTTGGGTCTTACCTGTAACACAAACTAAAGATTTGTCTTCTATCTACTTTATTTTCTAACGTGCAATGAGATTTTTTTTTATCCTTGGGTAGAATTGCATTTGACATAGAATCTTTTCTTCAATTTCCTGCATCATACATCAATCCTTTTCTGTTGTCATCGTATATTACAAGCCTTTCTTTCTTTGTACGAAAAATAAACCCCTTGTCTTAAATAAAGAACTAAAAAAATCTTATTTCTCCACCAAAATATAAGTGATGTCTGAGAGTTGAAAAAGCGTGGAAGAGATGAAGTTGTTGTTTTGTAGATGTGAAACATTACGGTTTATATGCTGTTATTTTTTTAATAGAATGTTTCAGCTAGTAATTCGATATTTGAAATTGGAGTAAAAATAGAAATATAACAGGAAGAAAATGTTTAAATTTAAAATAAAACCTTGATTGTTATAGGCTTTTAAAAGTTATCTCTTTACTTACCTCGCACGCGATAAGAAGAATGAAAGGATTTAAAAGAACTAATTTGCTTTCATTTTGCCATCATCTTTCTTCTTTAGTCAGTCAGGCACGCGAGTCACGTGATGCAAGAGACCTTCAGAAGAGGCTTTAAGTGATAACGGCACATGCCAATATAAGGAAGACAAGCGTATGTATACGCACACACACACACACACACACACACACACACACACACATATATATATATATATATATATATATATATATATATATATAGAGAGAGAGAGAGAGAAAGAGTAAGAAAAATGTGTATCGGGAAAGCTACGCATACATATATATGATTTAATTTCAATTCTGTGTTACATAAAATCATTTTATTTAAATTTTAAAAGTATAAATTTTGCCGTATACTTCTACTAAATCTAAAATATGTTAACATTTTTTTAAATTCTGTCGAGTCATATTAACGCTTTATTTAAATTTGTGAGTTTGAAAATAATCTAAAAAAAATATTTTATTAAAAATATAATCTTTAGCCTAAGAATGATATTAAACTATTATCTTATCAGTTAAAATTAACAAGTTTAAACTCAAAATAAGCAAGCAATTACTCTCCTCTAAAAAAAATTCCCAGTGAATAATAAATAAAAAAATCGAATATTAAGTTACACCACGTTACAAGTATAATTAGAAAAATTTAAGACAGGATTATGAAAGGATTATTTTTTATTTTATTTTAATTTTTTTAATTTATTTTTTACAAGAAAGGACGAATCAAAACAAAATAAGGAAATCAAAATGAAATAAGGATAAATCTTTAATACTTCTATTTATTTCAATTTTTCAATGTAACAATTTTTCGTTATAATTTACATAGTAGCAATCCTGATTCTAAAAAGAAAGTATTAAAAAAGGAAATTCCAATAAAATATTAAATACCATGTTAATGTTTATATATGAGCAATGATAAATGCAAGAGGTCATAGTGCAAGAATTATAGTTTGAATTTTTCGTATTTGTTTTTTTAAATATTCATCAAGAATTTGTATTTGTTGATAGTATATGCATGATAGTTTATGGTGCTTATACTTTTAGCTCTCTAATATTCAGAAGATACAAATAGAAAAATTATTTTCTTCGGAGAAAGTAATAAGAAACAATTTATTCAAATTCAATTTTTGCACTTTTAGTACAAATTATCACATGTACTCCTAATTAAGAGGATATTAATATAACTTGCATGCATATTTTTGAAAGCCCGCAAATTTGTTTCGTTCTCCCACGGAGTATTTTAATCTTCAAAATGATTTTGCTATTTGTCCTCTCTGAATATAAAAGTATTACAATATTTCAATAAGAATATAAATAGTATTTCAAATAATATCTGTTAAAAACAACGAAAGTGAAATTAATCTATATATATATATATATATATATATATATATATATATATATATATATATATATATATATATATATATATATATATATATATATATATATATATATATATATATATATATATATATATATATATATATGAAACTTATAATTTTTGTTTTATACTCACACTTGTTAGGGAATGTAACTACATTGATGTTCGAAAGTCATAGTTAATATGACATATACAATCATCCTGCTAAAAATTAATTAAAAAAAGAAAAGACAAACTTATAATCCAGTAAATTTTCTAAGAAAATACTTAAATATTGTGAAAACTTACGCATTATTTTTTTCTGCTTTTAGTATTTAACGGCCATGTGCTAAACAAGAAATCTTTTATATAAGAAAAGGAAATCTATATTTTTTTATATTTTTTACAATTATTCCCTATAATTTGCTTTCACTTTTATCTGAATACGGACATTCGTGAGAGTTTGTCGGGAATAAACTTAATAAGTATTTCCTTAATCTTCTTTAATTATGCTTAGTTTCTGCTATCTCTTTACAGTGAAACCTCTTTTCAGTGTCTCTATCTATTCCCAAAAGAATTTGGAGTTTCAAAGATATTACCAAGAAATCAAATTATACCAAAACATAATGATGAAACTGAATTATGCTATGTACTCTATTTTTTTACAATTAAAACTTATAATGCCCATATTTGGATAGAAAAAGTCAATGAGTTAAAGTGTTGGAATAATTTTACTCAAATTTAATAAATTAATATCTTGCAAAATAAAATTTGACATTTCTTTCAATTTTATCAACATTTTTTCTACAACGAAGAAATTATCCATTATTCTCTTGCAGTTGATACTGGTTTTATCAATATTTCATAAATTATTCATTTCATCCGTTTTCTCTAATCCATGAATCATTTCAGAAAATGTTGATGTATAATGTATTACATTGATGTATATAATTATTGTTAAAGAATTCTAAAATATCAGTCAATTTTTTAACATAATGAAGTAATACAAACCAAGTGCTTTCTATACAATTATAAAGATATGATTATAAAATAATTTATGAGAATACAATAGAATAAAGGAATTAATCCTTCTGTAAACTTCTAAAGGAATTCTCCCCTTTTTAAACACTTTGAAAGTTTTTATCAGCATACCAACATGTTAACATAAATTTCTTATCATATAAAATGAGACCAAAGAGAAGCCTAAGTTAAAGAGGAAGTTTATAAGCATATGTCTTGATATATAGCTAATCAGTCTTTTTTAAACTTTGACCTTCCTTGCCCTTTTTTAAACGTTTGTACAGTACACAGATAATCCGTTTCTTTATAAATAGAAATAATTCACAAACATATGTAACCGAACATATTTGACTAACATTGAACACTATTACAACCCTATTAACTTGCAGCAGACATCTACACCACTACGTCTTGAAGAAGTGTCATTCTACAGAACTGAATTAAACAAATATCTTTAAAAAAGTCCTTTTTCATTTTTCTCACCCCATAAGCTCAAAGGCATAAGACGAAAATTATATGGGCTTTCTAAACCAAAAATGATGAAAGAAAAGAAAAAAAGTGGTAGAGAAAATTTTCACAAAATGTCAAATTTCCTGTGTCTGACTAGAAAATTTTGATAACTGTTCTCAACAAGGTGGAGCATTGTTGTATGTGTCATATAAAATATTTCTACAACAAAACATTAGGTAGAGTTTTAGGGATATATGTATGTATGTATATATGTATATATATATATATATATATATATATATATATATATATATATATATATATATATATATATATATATATATATATATATATATATATATATGCATACATATTTAATCTGATACACCATCTAATATTTCATAAGAAATTATGGAAATTTTATTTCTTCTTCCTGAACTTAATTTCTATCAAACAGAATTATCTCTATGAAAATAATTATTGTGCTTATTTTAAAAACATCAAATTAATGACCTTTAATTAAAAGTCTTGAAGTAATATAAAAATGTAACAATTTGAACTCTAGCAATAAACTAAATATTGACATTATTATGCTAGTTACTTTCCTGAATTTTAATATAAATAAATAGTAAAAAAGTTCTAGGATAAAGAAAGGAAAATATATTTCTTTTTAATTTATGTTTACAACAATTTTATTCTTATATTTTTCTGATTCAGCATCATGTTCTAAATAACTAATGTGTTTGTTTTATATGCCTTATAATGGAGATATTCTTCAAAAACATTTGAAATGGTATAAAATTTTAAGACTTCAAAAATCACAACAAAATTTGTTATTAACTTGTTATTAATTACCTCTGAAATTATATACACAGTCCAGTCATATTAATGTGACCACAGCCCATTTTTCACGTCAACGTTAAATAAATAATCGCATAAGGCACGTGTCATCAGCAAATTTTTTGAATATGAGTGTGTTGTAGGCTTTCGGAAAACATTTCAGATCTTAATGGGTGGTTTTGACTCAATAAAAAGGGAGAGTGGTATCCATTTTGTTACAGTGAAGTCGTAAGGCTAGAAAAGAAAAGATGAGAATTTGGAAATAAAAATGTTGGCTTTATTCTGGCAACCCATCTTTGGTGCTCTGAAAAATTAATTTAGTTCTCATAAAAACACATGCATGCATGGAACAAATATACAAAGTAATCCACATGAATAGCCACAAGAAATATAAGTTCGTTTTCCATTGTTAAAGGTATAGGAGTTAATCGCAAACACACAGCGAAGATGGACGATAGCTTTAAGTCATAAAAAGTTCATAATTTGTCACCACAGAGGGGAAGAAAATACGATGAGTTATAAATAGTTGATGAAAAAGGAGATTCCTGTTTTATTATTTTTTCATTTGTATTGTGTTCGAAATTCATTGTAGTTTTCTGCACAGGTTAAAGTCTATTCGCCTTTAGTGTAATGGGTTTTTGAGACCTACTGCAAACGGAAAATAGTTTCCACGTTAGATAGAATGAAATCGTGTGGCTATAAAATAGATCTTATTTGTAAATAAAAAAATTTAGTTTATTTAAGGAATCTACATTTGGCACTTCCCCATCAAGATATTTTACATTATATATATATATATATATATATATATATATATATATATATATATATATATATATATATATATATATATATTTCTGTTGGGACGCAATTGAGTAACCAATCAGAGTGTTAATATTAATTACTTGATGACGTTATTCAACTAACTTCCCTAAAAGAGTTTTATAAGAATAGTGAGATAAGCACAAATTAATTTCGGTGTTAGCAAAGTCACTTAAGTTAAAGCAGTTACGAGAAAAACAAAGGTATTTTGCCACATACTGTAATTTTTAAAGATAGAATCACTATAAATTTGTATAAGAATACAATTACAATTATCTTCGTTAGTTTGGTTAAAATATAATTACACACACACACCCATATATATATATATATATATATATATATATATATATATATATATATATATATATATATATATATATATATATAGGTATAACAAATGAATCATTATTTGTCACATGGAAGAAGTATTTATTTATAAACAATTTATAATCCTAATAAAATGACTCAGATTAAATCATTTTTTATTTTATGGTCGACGGTTGTCAAACAGGTAGGATGCAGGAAGTGCCGGTAGAACATTCACCACCGGAATCTGTCGTATCACTCTACTTAGACGAGCCTCGGTAGCCCAATCAGCAAATACATCGGTCTCGTAACAAAGATGGTAGTCAATGGTGACTGGAGCATGTAAATTACGTTCCTTGTCTAATTGCTCTCCAAATTATTAAACATTACCTCTGGGGTGGCAGGCCTACCCTGGGGGTCATTTGCTTGCTAACTGTATATAAATTACTAGGACCCACTTGATCTAAGACAATCTTGCAACCTAGTGGTGCTCATTAAAACGAAAAACGAACCCCTTCGCCTCATTTCGTAAGGCATCTGGCACACATTCTTGGTTCACCAAGTGGTATTAGCAACAACAACTTAGATGATTGCTTGTAGCCATTTAAAAACTGTTTTAAGCAGTACATAATTCTATAATTTATTATTAATAATGTAATTTATTTTTTCTAATTCAATATCACAATCCCATGATCATTGCCTTAAATGTGATAAGATTTAGCAGTTTTTAAAAAAAATATTATCCGAGATTTAAAATATATCTTCTACATTAAGAATATTTGATTGAATAATTAATTTTTAATCTAAGTGCATATAAAATTCTAAAAGAATGAAAGAAAAAGTAGATTTTTTTTCCGAAAGTATTCAATACTCAGAAAAATATTTGTAAATATAAGCATAGTAATAAACACTTGCATTTAATACACAGGGAATACAGATCTTTCAAAGGGAATACAGATCTTTGAAATCTAAACGTGCCTGGTGCTAAGTTAATGTACATTCATTCTAAGATAGGGATTTTAGCTATTTCGACAAAAGTTGGAGAAACTCATCTTTACTAGTCTTTTATTTCTCCCTATGGTTTGTTGAACTTTGGTATGAACATCAACTTTCGAATAAGAAATACTATTTTTTAAACTACTGTGGTTATTAGTATTCGTGAAAAGAAAGATATCTTCGTAATATATATTTACTCATCCGGAATCTTTGAAGAATTGATATTGAAAGACTTTAGATATATGGAATAAAAAATGGCCTCAATTATTTTTCAAAAAGTTTATTCCCGATTCTAGCAAAATATATTTGCTATATCACTTTTTAATATTGCTATTGTATGTATTTGTAGTAAAATATATGTATTATAATAAAAGGTTGTGAATATGAATTTAAAATCAGTAGCGCTGAATGTTACAATACAAAAACTCTAAATTCATTATATTATATAGTCTAATTAGATAATAATGCAATTATTAAAAAAAGAAATTATACCCCACAAGATTATAATACTTAAGAACTTCTTGTTTAGAAAAAGCCAGATCTTAACCTTCTCTTAATATCCTCTACGTTATTCCTTTAAAATAAGAACATTTGTTAATCATAGTTTTATTTTAACCGTTTTTTAAGTTGGTAAACCTAAATTAAAAATAATTCCTATATTATTAGAATACATCTTTTTAAACTTCTAAATATTAATTTAAAAAATTTAAACTGTAAAAATGAAAATTTATAGGCAAAAAAAGTCTATTTTCCAAATAACAGTACACTCAAATTTTAAAATAGTGTAATTTACTTTGCACAAAAATATCTTAACATAAAAAATTTGAAAACATTTTTGTTAGAATTTCAATCTTTTTTTTTTTAAATTAACAAATTCAAAGTTTATTTCTATTATAATCCAATAAATCTCATCAAATGATGAATGAAACTTAGATACAAAAATTAAATGTATTATCTTAATTGTTAAGAATTTTAAGAGAAAATTGTGTTAACTACATTGTTACAAGATAATAAGATCTACAAAATCATCTTTTACTTATGCTTAGTATGTGTACTTTTGACGTATGTTGCAGAATTGCAACACGATTAAGTGGTTCCTTAGTATGTGGTCTTTAAAATAGACATAACCAGCAACAGAAGCAGAAAATATTCCTACCAAGTGACAGTAAATAGTATAGGTGACATCACAAACTACACTTGAGAGTTACTATTTTAAATGATGGATAAGACATTTAGGCCTGGACAAAGTATTGTAGACTCTGAAGGTTATACGAGAGCCATCTTTAGTTTGTTAATAAACATGTTCCATTATGTGGAAAATAAATTATCTTTGATGAATCAGTCTAAGCTAAATTTAGACTTTAGACGTATATAAATGTAATATTTGTACTTGTTGGTACTGCAATACTATAACGTGACAAGTCCAAATTGAATATTTTGTGATACTTACAATTTTAAAATTTGATTTCTTTTTTGTACATTCTAAATTAGAAAAACTAATTCTAAACATTGATTCGTACATTTTGCCATGTCTACTTCAAAGTTTCAATTGCTACTCTTTAGCATAGAGTGAAAATTTAGCATAGAGTATAACTCTAGACTTAGAAAACTATAAATTACTTTTATTGAATTTGTTACGGTAAAAAGAATACATATGTAACTGGTTTTATTGTAGGAAACCCCAAGCTTTCTGGTAGAAATAATAAATTATTTACAGTTATTATTTTTAACATGCAAAAAATATCAGTATATAAATCTCCCCAATTTATCTTGAAACCGTATAACTCTAAACGAATATTACTTTTACCAGTGGAAGATAGATTGTATCACTTGAATGTTAGAATACTATATAATTATGTAAAATATAAATGTTTTTAAATGCATGTCTATTAATGAATGCGTATGTGCATAAATGCTTCACACCAGAACTGCGGCACTTTCGGTAACCCAATACCACAGGCTGGGTGAAATTCACCCCGATTAATATAAGCCTGTGTTTCTATACAAAAAGTACTCTGCATTTTTAGTGAAAAGATATTTATTCATTTTTAGATATTGAATTGTTATAATACATGAATAAAATAATAAAACATTACAGTATGGAAATCTTAAAACTGTGAATGCTTGGTAATATACTCTTTTTCACATCTGCAGAGATTCTACAGTAGTATCAGATTTTGTATACTATTAGTTTTGTTTAAGAATATTATACGTAGTACGCTACTCTTAAACGTATTGAAGATATTCTGTCATAAATTTCATTCTAGTATCTCATTTATATAAAATCCATGAAGTAATCTCAGCAATATCAAAAATATTGTAGAATACATGAACTAGCAACCACCTTGATCCTGCCTTCCCAGAATATGTCTGAGCCATTTGACAATAACGTCGACACCAAATTTTGTTGAGTTATAAAAAATATCGTTTCAGAAAGCTTTTTGAGGTGATTGTTGTCAATAACGACTGTAGGATAAAAATTGCCCAATATGACATATTTATTGTATTTTCCTCGATTAATCATCAAATTTGTACTATCATGCTTGAGTAGCAATGTAGGGTATGAAAGACATCTTTACTTCATTCACAAATACAGGTAATTATTTAAGATTCTGTTTCATTCCCAGTTAGACCAGTGTTCTTCGTTTTTAGTATTTGGAATAGATTCAGTGTTGGGAAAAATATCTGTAATAACATTTCTTTCTTTATTTCCGAAAGGTTCTATCAAACGGAAAACGACGTATTTGGAGAGAGTAAGATTTCTAGGGCGGTTCTCATCTTTACCCAGATATAAAAAATCATTAAGCATGCATTTCTTTACATCATATAAATTTAATTTGAACCCATTAGACTTCCAAATTAGCAATGGTAGCATTGCACCACGATCATGCTCTAGATTCCATCAATAGGCCAAAACCACAAGCAGCAAAATGTGCACTTCGAATACGATAACCAGAGGCATTTTCTCCCATACAAAGAGTCATAACAGGATGCCTCTCGTAGATGAAAAACAGTTATTAACCGTTTAAAAGAACGTATATTATTAAAATGTTGCAAAGATTAATTTGATCTGCAACATTGTCTACTGCTACTACAATAAAATCCTCAGCTGTTCATCTGTTATCAGTAACACACCCCTGATTCTCTTGTAATTTGTCTTGACAATTTTATCTTGAAGTATTGTTCTTGAAGTATTGTTCACAAAGAAAAAAATCATTTGCCCTCCCAGGAAACGTTGAATTTCAAAATGCGTGCTTGTGATTATAAATGGATCAAAATGCATCAGTCCATGGTTTTAAGTATAACTATTAAAAATAAAAAACTAAGTATGTGGCGTACGATATTTTCATAGATTGTTATTGATATAAAAAATAGGAAAAGTCAAGACATATATTTGATTTCCATAGGTAACTTTTCTAAAAAATCGGAAACAAACCTCCTTTTGGGTCAAAATGACCAATTCCGCAGTTCTAGTGTTAAAATAAGTGTTAAGTATACATAGTTTGGTGTAGCTAAGAGAATCAGTTAGTAAATCAAAATAAGGATTTTAATAATATAAAATATACAGCATGTTTTTAAATATGTGGTGAATGTCATTTATTAAAGATTTCGAATATTTATTGCATGTACAAATATTATCAATGTCGTATGACTGTGAAAGTTTTTAACTATTTCTTAGAATATTTTTCATTTTTTTTCTTTTACTATCTTTCTTTATAATTCCTCAGCGCGAGCAGTCATACTAATAAAAATTATATTATTTAAGAGATAGAATCTTACTCTCTTTGCAGAAATCAGAAAAGCGGAGCAGAAGAAATTACGTTTCTTTTGTCCTTACTTTTTTTTAAAATAAACTTCTTTCCTATCGTTGCTAGAAAGAACAATTTATATATATATATATATATATATATATATATATATATATATATATATATATATATATATATATATATATATATATGTGTGTGTGTGTGTGTGTGTGTGTGTGTGTGTTTAATTGCCGTTCTGTAAACCGTGCTATCGACATTTTTTTGTACAATGTTCCTATTGAAGCCAGCATAAGCTGGCTGGCAATAATGTCAATAATTAGATAGTTTACATGAAATGACAGAGACACAGAATTTTAGAAGTGAGATATCAGAAAAAAAATCAGCAAATACTAGGAATGTGTATAACAGATCGGTAATCTAATAAGTGGAAACGAAAGATATATTACACACAAATATAATACATATTCGCTTACAAATATTTTGTGTATATATATACACGTAAATAGAGCAATTATTTGAATTTCCTGGGCTTACTGGGCAATAATAGAACCTAAGTAATTTGCAGTCATGCATCCATTAAAGAAAGTGAAATCCAACATTTTGAAACTTATTTTAAATTTATTTATTATAATTATAAATGGGTCAACAGACCTCCTTTACATGGCAAGAAATTTCCATCGAAGACTCAATGGACATTTCTTTCAGAATTTTCGCAAACAAGAGCGAGTGATCAAGTGAATGTTTTCCCAAGAGGCTTAAATTTTAGATTATTCAGCGTTCTTTTTGAGTCAAGAGTGAACCCGGATCTTTTAAGTTAGCTCAAAACCACACAGAAATATATTTAATGATTGGGGGAGTGAAACTATGACTGCCAATGGACAAAAAATTAGCAATTATTCAACTGTTAGTTTGAGTAGACGAGTATAAAGAATTTAACGATTCTTCAAATGTGACATTTTATGGTTGGGAAATTTGATATTTAAAACTGTAAATGGGAAAAGGGAGAATATTAGATAGGTGTTTTAGGTGTAAGAATTTATATATATATATATATATATATATATATATATATATATATATATATATATATATATATATATATATATATATATATATATATGTCTGTGTGTGTAGACGGATCACAAAAATTACTCCCTATTAGTATTTTAAAAACAGATTATATTCATCGTGACCAATTCTCAATCACTAACACATTTCACTAAAATAACTCTTTTATTGATTTGTATCAGAGAAATATCGTAAAGAAAATCGTATGGTCTAATTTGGAGCTGAGATTTTATGTTTTGCAATCCATGGCAGTGAGGAGTTGGTGTAAGCACTAACACGAACAGCAGAGAGAGGATCCCCAAGTGTACAATAGAATGTGAAATTGGTACAAAATCTATTACAGTTGCTTCAATGCAACTTTTTCTACTCACAGATTTTGGTACATTCGGTAAGCCCTGTGTGACTCAGATACAGAATTCCTGATTCTGAGAGTTATCCGTACGGTACATTTTGCACAATAGAGTTTGAACATAATAAATAAAAAATATGTTTGGATTTAATATAGCTTCAATCGAAGGTAGCTGAATAAGATACAAATATAATACATACGCAAGTAAATACATACAGTTTCAATCGGACCGGCTCTGAGTCTTTATCATTCCTGTCCTTTACTTTCTGGTCACCCACACCCTCCTCATTCAAGAATGTCATTTAACTTTCTTTGTGTCCATTCCATCTTCCCTTTCCATTTTTAAACTCGTCAGTAATTTTATTATATTTGCAATAAAATTCAAGAAATTTTCCCCAATGTAAGTTAATCCTTACGCTGACCCATCTCGAAGACATACAACAGCAATCATACTGAAGACCAGAAGTCACAATAGTAACCACAATAGCTATTCTGCTACTGCTGACAACCGAGAGTTCCGTCATGGTTCGTGTTAATGTTGTAAAACCCGATAATGAGCAAACACTACAAAGGTAAGCTCATCTATCAAAAATAACTGAAGACCCAGAACACTCAGGTGAAACCCGGGTGCGTGAAACTCATGTATACTAAAAGGAGGTATATTGTCTCTCGTTTATCACTACCCAGAGGAGACGTGTGGCTTGAGCTCATGGCCACGGAAGCGATAGATGTTCCCCAATGTAAAGAGACAATAAGTAAGAGAAAATAAAAGGCACCATTTTTGTGCCAGACTAAATGTACAATTTAACCCTAATCAAGCAAATTTGAAATTATTAAATTTTTATTACCTCTCTTTCACATAATTCTGAGGAAAAGAGACGAAATCGAGTGGAATTTCAGGAAGGCTGCTAATAGTATTGCCAAAAGATAGCGAAAAATAGATGCCAATTCCCTAATTTCGTAAATCAAATAAAGGAAATAAGTTAAAATTATCGAATGATTTAAGAAACAAAGCAGTTTTTAGCAGTTTTGTGAATATGACTTAATCTAGGACCATAGTTACATACTCATACGCTTACTGACATCTCTTTATAATTTTGGATTTTGTTTTAGAATTTTGGTTTGTATTATTCTTTAAATTATACATGAAAAATTTTTGATGAATTCGTGTTTCTTATATTTCTTATCGGTTAATTTCATTCTAACGCAATATAGTTCTTTGTTTATATCTATTCGATGATTATCCATTCAGTTACATGACGTATTGATTTTAGACGAGAAAATGTCGTTTGTGTAACCTATATATATTAAAAATAAAAAGTTAATATACGTTTATTTCTTTTAAATAGGATACAAACCAATAGATTTTAAGCTTGTTTAAGCTTGTTTAAGTTTAGGCTTGTTAAGTTTGTTACAAGTGGAAACGACTTCGATTCATATTCCCCAAATAATCATTTAGCTCATATTGTTCGTAATGACATTGAGTCATTAAACCTCATTCAACCAGCTAATCAAATATTCACTTATACGATGAATTTCCTAGTCTCTAAAAGTAAGTTTAACCTGTACGCACTCATTAAATATTTTATTTTGTCTTTTACTATACCTTTTTACACTCTCTTATCACAAATAGTCGTACCAACTATGTATGTTGCTTACGAGATAAAATTACAGTTTCCTTGTTGGAACTGTAATAACTGAACCATAAAATTTGCGTTAACATTTTCCCTTCATCTATCTTTTTAGTAATTTTACTTTTCGTACTGTTGCTAAAATCACTCTAAGGTTAGAATAGTTATTTAATATTCCGGTCTTGCAAAGCGCGGAAACTTCATAGGTTATAAAGCAATATTATTTAGGTCAACATAAGATAAAGCAATATTATTTAGGTCAACATAAGTGATGGCAACGGTAAAGAAAAAATCATTATTGTTTAAGTAAGATAGAAAATTTATAGAAGTCGAGGATGTAATTTCCGCTACAAAAAATATGTACATAAATAAAAATATTAAATAATATTAACACACACACATATGTATATATGTGTGTGGGTGGGTGTGTGTTTTTTATACAAAAACTATAAATATTTTCAACACGAAAGGGTATAAAATACATTTAGAATATAAAATGTAATTTTTAGTGAAATAAAGTATTTAGTTTATTAAAATAATAACGCTTAAAAATATATTTCGCATAAATTCAAAATTATGTGAAATAATTATTTAATATAGAAGAATTAGTGATAAAATATTTATGATAAATATTCCATAAAATATCTCACTGCTATTTCTGCTATACCGTTCTTACACTTTCCCAAAACAAGTAGTCGTACTAACAATTTATGTTGCTTACGAGATGAAATTGCACTCTCCTTGTTGGAATCATAAAAGCTACGCTATGAAATTTGCGTTCCGTATTCCCTCTGTTTTTCTTAGTAATTTTCTTTTTCATACTGTTGCTAAAACCAGTCTGAAGAAAGAATACTTCTTTAATATTCCAGTCTTGCAGAGCGCGGGATCTGAATGTGTTATAAGATGTTATTATTTATGTCAGCATAAGTGAAAGCAACGGTAAAGAAAAAATTATTAGGTTAAAAATTAGAGTGTTCGCGTAAGATAATAGAGTTGCAAAATTCAAAAAAGCAAAGTTTCAGTTAAAAAGCAATAAATACTAGACAAAACAAATATTTTGAATAATTTGTAATTAATTTGTATATTGAATTTTTTTAAATTTGTATATTGAAATAAACGTTCAAACTATTAGACATGCAGATCTATGTTTATAATAATCCATATATGTTATATAATACATATTATTAAAATAATGAACAAATTACATAAAACAATTTTTTTCTATGTCTTAATACAAACAGATAAAAGTTTTCCCTGCTACATTTGGTAGTTGTATTCAAAATCTTTTTTTTTTTTTTTTTTTTTTTTGTCTTAGTTTCTAGTTCTGGCCCTGCTTTTGATAGATGCTTTTCTTGAAGAACTCGAATTTCCCAAACCATAGAAAGAACTGAAAAACAAGTTGCAAGAAGGGAATGTTTGTCAAATTTCTTTCTAGGCACAATACCTCCAAGGGTTCCTTAATAATTTAGAGACAACATCAATAATATATGTTAAATATGCACTACTATCTCACGGGGTCATATTCCAGACTGAGATATTGATATATCGTCTTTTGTCAAGAACTTAGTTTTGTGACTACATTTTTTATATATATCCCGATATCTCTTAAGGTAAAATCTGTTTTTTTTTTTGCTTGACATTTATCATGCTCTTTATTATGTACTTAATTTAATTTTTCTATTATTCCATGTGATCATTTATTTCAAAAATGAAACTGTTACTTAGAATTCTCAAACTGTATACATTTTCGTTTGAGTTCTGAAAAAATATACTTTAAAACTATTTTAAAAGCATTATGATACAATAATTGTAAAATGTTTTGAAAAATTAAAACGTTTTTCGTTTTTTAGGATAACATTTCTTTTTCATGGCTAATAAATAAAACTATTTTTACGTATGGGCCTTTAGAGTATCTTGAAATCTGAGTTAAAACCTACGTTTATGATTTTAAAAAGTATAATTCTTTGGCATCCATCTTTTTTGAATCCATGCCAAGGGTTAAAGACCAGCTCAATCTGTTGCATTGAATACAAGAGAAATGGAAAACAAACTATATCTTCTTTTGTGTTTTTGATTACTTACTTCAAAATGATTAAATTGTAAACACTACATCTATTCTTTGACTGAAATTTTATTGCTTGAAACACTGAGTCAGGTCAACAGTATTTCTATTTAAAAAATAATTACTTCATAAAAGAGACTAGGTTATTTAATTTGCATAACAAAATGATATGAATGCTATTTGTTCACATAGTACTTCTATTTATGTTAAATACATTTAATTTTCAAAAGCTAAACTCAATCAAAATTTTAGTTTCTTACTTTTAAAAAATTAAGAAATAGATACTGAATGGTGAATTACATATCTAGACTAATTATGAATATTATTTTCTTATTATTTAACTCAAATCGTAATGTTATGATTATTTAACTTCAATTCTTTTAAGCCTAAACTTTTACAAAAATCATAAAAATGTAAATAGAAAGAATAATAAGTTGTGCTGGATTCTTTATGAAATATTTCACTTTTATAAATAGCATCAGTCTGGTATTTTAACGAAATTTTAATTTTTTCCCTCATGCATACAATAAATCATCTCCGATAAATGCAAGTTTCATTCTAATGTAAGAGAATTAGCTTTTGCTTGTAAACCTTTTCACTACAGGGTAAAACAAAAGAAGCAAATATATTTTTTGTAGGATAGTGATATGAATTTTTATTTTTTAAATGTTGAAGATTAAAATTATTCTTAAAATGTTAACATAAAGTCTTGATAGTTGATATTTTAACTACTTTTAAATGAAAGCAAAAAACAATCCTATAGAAAAATATAATGCAAACTGTTTTTCATAAATGCAGAAAAATTATTCTGCTAGGAGTTTCTACTAACAATTTATTATAGTTATTTATTATGAAAAAGACTTGTAAAAGGTATATGTCCGTCACAACTTCAATCCAGATATTATCTTTTTAAAATTAATTTTATTTGATTGAAAATTTTCTATTCTGAAAATATCTTTATCTAAAAAGAACAATTTTTTAATTTTTAACTTCTAATGAATAATCTAAATAATTCCATACTCTAAATAGATTATTCTGGTACTCGTATAAAAAATGAATTCCGAATCACTGGGATACCTAAATGATTTTGTTTTCAGAATACAGATATAAATGTATCTATGGTAAAATTTGTTGTTACTATACTGAATAAAGAATGTTTTTATATAAATCATATTTATTTTATCTTTGTCATAGGACACGGGAAAATTTCAGTGAACTGGAAGTTGTAAACGTTTTATGTTAAAATATATATAGAACGTTTATTACCATATAATTTTTAATGAAATATTTCTACTTTTTATTCTAAATAAAATTTTTTATTCTAAATTGACTTTTTCATAAAGTGTTTCATTCAGGAAAAATATTTTTATTATTTTTTATGTAGGTATCTAAAATACATTGCACAGTAGTTATTTATGTAATACATTGACATTTTTAAATTTATTGTTTCATTTCAAAATCGATATATTAGTTGGATAACCTCATATTTCTACAATTTCCCCCACTGTCTTATTTTATTAGATGTTATAATTGTTTCCATTCAATGCACTTAAAAAAACCTATAATATATCTATATCATAAGATGTGAAAAAAACATAGTATATTAAACTCTCGCACAGAATATAGTTATTGAATTGTATAGAGATAATAAATTTTCTTGTAAAACAAATTGATAAAAATATTTATTCACCTTTAACAAAAATAATACAATTAGCATAACGTATGCATGCTCACATTCGTGCTCAAACTAATTCAATATATATAAGAGCAATATTTGGAAAAATGTAGAATGTAGTACAAAAATATACCTTTTTACAAGTGATTCTATTATGAAGTGAAAATATTAAAAAAATAAAAATGTATGTGATATTCTGTATCTTTATACATTTATATTTTATTATATTGCACAAAAATTACTCTTATTTGCTATATTTAAAGTACTAAGACAAAGAACAGAAATTTCTACTTTTCAAGACACTACTTTGTTTAACTAGTTACATACTGCAACATGACTAAACAGATCAGGAGCACAAAATAAAATTTAATCTACATGATAATCCTTAGTGTAGAAATAGTGTGTAAGTGAAACCAAAGTACTAAAAGAAGAAAGAAAACGTTGAGAAGAATATACGTCTTTTCCAAAGCTTACAAGTTTTATTAAATAAATGAGCGAAAGAAAGAATGAATCACACTGACGGAGAACTGCAGAAACGGTTATAACTCTTACAAGTTCTTTGCTGGTCAGTTTTCTAAATTCCATATGTATAACTCGAATGTAACTAGTAATTAAATTCATCAATGGGATAAATTTTCTTATAGCATAAAGCAGTCTCCAGCCATTAGAAAAAATATATTGTTAAATTTTTATATTTCAGATTTTGTTAAAGTAATATTATTTCTGATTTAGTTTCAATTGGGAATATTTGGTTTCCTACAAATATTTGTAACGTCTACACGTCAGATAAAGAGAAGAACGAATCTCAGTAATTTTTGGACACAATACATGAAGTTTACAATATAGTCTAATAGATAATTGGTTTAATACATAGTGGAGAGGTATTAAATGTACGTAGGTTGTGCTATGAAACATTTTAAATAAATTGTAATAACTTTGTATTATTTAGTGTGAAAACCTATTCTTTATTAATTAAAAGGACACATCTAGAAGAGATTCCCAAAAGCCATTAAAATAAAAGTTCCACTATTAAAATTTATTTTCATAATAATCTGTTAAAGCTAACAGACGATTAAATGACAATTAATCATGTAATAGCCAACCAGTAGGTAGCAACTTGGTTTCACAGAACCAACCGGAAAGTGCAAAGACCTTTCTCAAACGGTATCATTTTCCATGATTACTTAGCCGTCATTTATCTTATTGTCCGGTATTTAACTTTAAGCACTCCTTGTAACAAATAATTAGTAAAATTTACGATGTTATGTGAAAACATTTTCTATTTTTCAAACGTTAATGATTTAGTAGGAAACAGATTGGAGTTTCTTTTGAAGCTTTATTAAAGAATCTATTGTTTTGAATCAATATTAGTTTTTATATAATAATATTTACTGCATATTTTTAATTAAAAAGCTAGTAAATATTAAAAATGATAAAAATCTCATCTTAAATACTTATTATTTGATAGAGAATTTTATTGAGTAAATTTACAGCAAAATTTCCAGTATACGATTAGTTAATTACTGAGAGATAAAATAGTTACAGTCTACTGTTTAAAATGACCATTTAAATAAACTGCCGAACGACAACCAAATTGTCTTATCCTATTTATGGTTTTCTATATAGTTGCTTGTATAGGTGTTGGTAGACAATTGAAATTAAGTTTATGCAGTAGGTTCCGGTCTAAATTAGCTCTCATATTGTACATTAATTGATCATATTGTTATGTAACAGTCAACCAATCTATTAAAGGAATATATAATGCTTAACTTAAATGGTTTTAAGCTATTTTAGGATTTTAGTAAGTTTGTGAAATATTTTATATTTATCATCAAAGTCAGAAGAGATATTGTCTGGCGAGTTTTTAGGAAAGGAACTTCTAGTATTACAGTAAATGTTCGCTACCATTCACTTGAATAAAAAGCTGATTCGAGCAGTAACTGGAAAGTTGAAGGTTGACAGGTTTTCATTAATTACTTCCAATAACGGAGAAGGAAATATCTTAAGAGTTCCTTTAACTGTCTTTTTGGAGAGAAAACGACAAGAGATCAGCTATTGAAATAGCTATACTTGTTGAAAATGCAAAAAAAGTCTTGTAATATAATACAACTGCGTATAATACTAAAAGAATAAAAGGTGTTTGCTTTTTGAGAAAGAAAAATTGGGAAAACAATATATTATACGTATCTTGAAGACACCATATATATATGTTACTGTGAAAGACCGAAATCTGGAGAATGTCGACTTTCACCGGTGAATGTCAACATTCACGTAGTCGTTTGGTGTATGTCCGAAATATTTGCTAAATACCCTTATTTCTGACTTACACTGGTAAATGTCGACATTCACCATGCACTAATGGTGAATGTTGAACATGTCGGATATTTATATTTTCTTCTTCATAATACAGTCAAATTTATAGTAATAGCACATGTAACTGTTGAACATAAAACAAACCGAATACTCTTAGAACAGAAAATAATACCAATAATTAACTTAATTATGTGATTGACGTTATATTATCTTATTTGTTGCACCAATTTATACTATTATAGCAATTTGAATTGCACAAGAGTCCCTTACATTTATTAATGGCATTTAGTAACTAAACATTTCTTTTTGCAATGACAACGTTTATAGACATGCCATCCACATCTCGAATTAGCTTCAGCGACTTCTCTCAGAGCGACATTTCTTGAGAAGAAATCTCATCTATGGAGAATAACTTTTCTTTACAAAATATAAACTGATTACGGGTATAAAGCTGTTTGAGCGTACCATGTTTTTTTACTTATTTATCAAAATAGGAATCTTCTATTCCAACAACCACCAATACATTTCGGGCATCTGTACCACGGTCGACATCAGGGACTTGTATTCACACAGTGTCATCCATTTGAGCAGGAGGAAATTTTCTTTTTGATTTTTGTAACATTTTAGTTGCATGCATTAGAAGATTATCTTTTGCGGCCGCTTTTTTAATAGAAATAAACTTCTGATGTTTAGTCATGGCTTGATAGAAGGCGTAATAGGTTGAAGCTCTTCTATATTTTCCTTTGGAATGGATGCAGAGACATTGGAGTATTCCTTCATGATAAGTGCTATTTTAACATATATCAATATATGTTTTAATAATAAAGTATGATTTAAAAACGTAACAAAACTATTTTTTTCAACATTCACCATCAATGCAGGCGGATTGTCGACATACACCGGTGATAGTCCGAATATGTAAGAATATAATCAAATATTCTGTCTTTCACCGAGGTATTTGGTGTATGTCGACATTCACCGGTGAATGTCGACATTCTCCAATTTCGGGCATTCACAGTAACATATATATATATATATATATATATATATATATATATATATATATATATATATATATATATCTGTTTAGCACAATATGTCCCTGGTGAATTCAGTATCATAAAGCAGCAACTAATCATGTATATAATTTAGATTTAAAGTCTGAAGCATGTATTGTTCATCGTTGGACAGTAAACAAGGATATTTAATAGAAATTTCAATAAAATTTGATCAATATAGATATTTTGAAATATACTGATAAAAGTCATAGTAAATGTGTGCTGAACATCGTCAATAAAGAGAAAGAAATAGTACTTCGTTTTCTCAAAATCCACATTTTTATTCAACATACAAAAGACGACTAAAAACTTCTGCATTAGTTATTATACCTTTAGGCGGATACGAAGCAAGTGAAACCACATTTCAATTACCTGCTGTTTTGCCAAACAAGGTGGATAGTGAAAACTATCCATCTTGTTAATTATTGCTTCAAAATATCTTTTTTTTAACAAAATGAATTCCATTTAACTTGGCAAGACTTGCAAGGAAATATATGTAATCCAGGAATCATACAAATGCTGGACAAGGTGAAGCCTAATCAGCTTAGCAGTAATTTGATAAGATGCAGTCTAGTCGCATTGAAGAGAACGACACAAGTCTAATTAAAACTTTATTTTAGAGCTGCTAAAACGGACATCTTTACTCGTCAACGACAGACAAAAGAAAGACACAAAAATCACTCTGCTGGAACATAAGTGCACCCAAGAGCGAAGACAGAAAGAATTTTCCCAAAGGGACAAGGTACTTAATCAGTTAATTAAACTGTTAAAATCAGGAAAAATGTGGAGCCATTTACCGCCGACACTTGAAAAAATTCTTGAATAGACAGAAAATCTGCATCTATTGGACAGAAAGCTTTGGGAAATGTATCGAAAGAATTTTATGTCGAGGACACTCCTTTGATTAAGACATTTAGAGACTGGGAAAATGATTTTAAGGGATTAGAATGGGAGAGAGGAGGTTTTTAAGGAAATATTAAAGTTAAATAATTTTGATATATTGCATATATATTATAAAAATATGCAGGAAAGCTTGTCACGGTGCTCTATGAGTCTTCAAAACCCTATAATGTGATAAGTTTTAAATTGAAACCTATAAAACTATATTTAAATTGACCCAATAATTTTTAAATTGAAATAAATTTAATAAAAACTCAACGAGAAATAAGAAAATATATAGAGAGTATTTGTGGTATCTTAATAAGAAATAGTAGAGAAAATGGTGGCTTCAACTTTCTTTGATGATACAGTGTCTGTCAAACAAAAAGTGAGGAGGATCAAAGCATTAAAAAGATATTAACCAGGTAATTATTATTTCAATAGTTTACATTTTGATTTTAAGGAAATCATAGACTACACATACAAAGGAATATTAGGTATTTATGCGTCAAAATACAAATTATTTTTTTAATTGGTTTAAAATGTCGACCGATTTTATTACTTGTAAACGTGCGAACTGAAATCATTTCAAATATCAACATAGCATCACAATAAACAGAAATCCTAAAGTACAAAGGGAAGCTAATCAATAAATATATTTTTACTTATGATTGAGTTTGTTTATATTGCAATTCATAAAACACATTTATATATTTTAAAAATGAGTAAAGTAGAAACAAAATTGCATGTAATTTTTTAATATAAAGTTATAATTTTCATATGAATGTGATGATGCTATTAGCTTGTAGCCTTGAATGTATTAACAAGTAAGGGAAGGCATAAGAATTAGATTTCGTGCGAGACACAAATGTATTTTAGTCGGAACTTGCATGGATTCCAACTTTAAGGATAAATATCTGTTGAGAATTGTTTGAAGTAGTTGGTTCCAGCCTTATTAAAATCGATGGTTGATCTTTACTCAATCTAATAAAGCTCTTCTAAACAATGAAAAACAAAACCAACTAACAATAAAATACTTATATGAAACTGAACAGATTGTAAGGCAAAATCTAATTTTCAAAGTTCTTGGGTGCATTCATATATATGTAAATTATTAAAAATAGAAAATCTTATATTCAATAATTTACTGAAAATGAGCTAAAATAGGAATAATTTTCTGATACAAATGTTTTTACTAATCCAGAATGCATATTAATAAATATCACTAGCTGAGGTTATTTATTTCTTAAAGAAAAACATTGATATATAGCTACTGATTGGTGATTATTACAATATTATTTCCAGTAAATCCTTGAGTAATATTATTTTTTTTTTCTAAACTTCTCTTTCATTAGAAACAGGAATCAAAAGATGATACATTTCATATTTTAATTTGGGGAAGAAAATATCTTACACATGACTCCGTACAACGGACATATTGTCATCGACTTCCAACTTAAATGACGGCTCACTAATTAATATTGATTGCTAAGATATGCAGATTGAATGAAAGCTACTCATCCATGAGATAGTGTTCACCCGCATGTAATGATGTCTTTTCTGAACGTATACCATTCATTTAGAGAAAATTCCGTAACTTATTCTGAATAAACATCAGTAATTTACTCCAAGGTATATTTCCTCAGAAATATTTCTTGATATTAATCATGTTATGCTAACAAATATGAAAATATGATCAATGGTAATTACTATTAGGGATATTAAAATTTCTGTCTCAGTGCTTTTGTGTTAACTTTGTTTCTTTAAGGAAGTAGTAATTTCTGCTAACTTTTTATTGGGTTTTATCACAGGAAAGTATTATTTTCTATCGTTAGACAGGTTAATAAAAATTCATAGGTTAGAACACGTATTATGAAGTTATTAATTGTCTTCCTTCCTGTAAATGGATGCATTTCTTAAATTACATTGGGAAGACAAAACAGTAATATCAAAAGTAATTTTACTTATTAGATGCTTAAAATTTATTATATTTTTCACCATCTCGGAAACACACAAGAATTCTTAGCATAAATTATACCATTTTCGTTTTGATTAATTCTTTTGTTTTGAAATCACATTCATTCTTAAATTCGCTTCACAAAAATTAAATCCAAACAACCACCATAATTTTGCATCTATAATTGAGCGTATATAATAAATAAACTATTATATGTATTTAAAAAAGTAATTATGTGTGTAGTAATTATGTGTATTTATAAAAGGACAGAGAAATCATTATAATAAAAATGAAATTCTCTTATATGAAATAATTTTAAATGTACGTACATGTACTTAAATGTAACGATAATTTGTATTTTGTAT
This sequence comes from Pardosa pseudoannulata, assembly GCA_032207245.1. Classification (NCBI taxonomy): domain Eukaryota; kingdom Metazoa; phylum Arthropoda; class Arachnida; order Araneae; family Lycosidae; genus Pardosa; species Pardosa pseudoannulata. Next base: position 4,031,958 of record CM063503.1, on the reverse strand, counting down.
ATGCATCCATCAACGATTTTCTGTGTGAGTCACTACACGAGTTAATTACACGAGCCTTACTGCATAAAGTAGATTTATCAGAAATGGTTGTATCCTTATTGTTACCATGTTATAATTTTGCTTCATGATGATGTCTAAATTGATCAGGATCTACATCTTTTCGCATATACCTGTAGAATAAAATTTCCCTGTATGAACTACTTTTGCTATGCCAGGTCTAATTATAACTTGATATTTTTATCAAATACCGAAATAAGGGTTGTGTCCTTGAAACTGCTAATTTTTAGGAATACATTCCTGAGGCAACCGTAAATCATAAGCTATTGTCTACCGGTATAAGTTAATTCAGATTTTACAATTAAAAATTCGTTATCACAAATATAAAACCAAAGAAACTCAAACTCTATCGTTCTACCGTATCTTGTTATTTACGTGGAATACGGGTTTACTTCACCGTATTTATCAGCAACATTTCAAATGAATTATTAGTTCTTTATAAGGAAATATTTTTTTTACTACAAATCCATCTCAATACAATTTCAGGATTCAAATTAATGTAAAAACGATTAAAAATTTCTTCAAAATGTGTAAAAATTGAAGGTTAAAACACATTACTCAGCAATAATAAAATGAAGATTTTAAACTTTGACTATATGGAAAAATGATTTAATGACGACCTATTTTCTTATTTCATTTTGAGATTCCAATGCAAACATTTTCACGATAATTTCAGAAATTTAAAAAACAAAGCATATGCGTAATGTTTTACTTTATGTATGTATTTATAACTATAATTCAGATGTATTTATAATATTTAAAAAAATCAAATGAAATAGAACACTATCCTCATTCAAACCTCACAGTAGTTTAAATTATTCTGCAAAAGGAATGATATGATTATATATTTTAATTTTTAAGAATTCAACCTCGAAATTAATGCGATTTAATTTATGATCTATGCAAGTTTGTATTATAAACAGAAAAATTCCTTTCCTCTAAATTTTCTTTATTTTTAATGAGTTTTCTTTAATCACTGTACTGAGAATTTTTATGGAAATTTATAAATTGCGCCCATTAATTATAGGAACAACAGCAAATATTAAACATACTTTAACAAATTTATTTTTTATTTTTTTTATTATGCTATACGTTGAACTGCATTTTAATTTTGCTCTATTAAAATGTACTTCACATTCGTGCTGTAGAAGAATAAAATAATATAAATAGTTCATGGATAAATGCTGAATTGAAGAATCATTATATTATCGCAGTCATACGACTATTCTTCGTAAAATCATATTTATGGGCAAATAATGCTAGTCGTAACCACAGTTTTATTAACCCTAGAAAACTTGCACCATTATATTAATAAAAAATCTTTTCATTTATAACTGGAGCTAGATTTTGAAAATCTTAATTTCGTTATTTGATGCATTGGATGATTTTTGTTTGAATATATCATTTAATATCCCACTGAGTATTATAGGCAAACTAATGACATAGAAAGAAAAGATTCCCTGAAAAAAAAAGATTCGATAGAGATTAATTTGGTGCTGTTGAGTCAACAAACTAGTTGTTTAAAGTTGCATAAAACACAAGTAAGCTTTTAATATGCAAATTCATGGTTGCGTAAGTGACAGCAACGCTGGTAGTTCAGTGTATGGTGATATAAGAAAGAGAACGAAGCTCAAATGTTCAACACATACCTTAGTTTTCACTACTTGTAAAAATGATATGTCTTCAGCAATAAAATGCAGAACTGCTCTGAAATATCATTACTATACAACATTTGCCACATTAAAGTACCCTTTTGTACCCTTTCCTAGGCACTCCGTGTCAAAGAAGAAGGGTCCTATTATGAACGAACCTGTGAATCCACACCACACTGTCCCTTTTATGGAATGCAATGGTTTCTGCATGTATTCACGTGGATTAGACGTTGCCCAGGTGTGAGAGTTATGCGTATTAACGTCGTCATGAAGCGAAAAATGAGCTTGATCTGTCCACAAGATCTTAAAGACCCAGGTGGCATTCTGTCCGATTTCGGAGAAAGCCCACCCCGCAAATGCTTCCTCTGTACGGTATCCGCTGTTAAAAGTTGATGACACGACTGCAGTCTTTATGAGTACAGATCAAGGATTCCATGAGGAATATTGAGTACCGAGAATGGTAGTAAACCCAATCGTCTGGCAGCGTCACGAGCACTGCTCGTTCCTGCAGCTGATTCGGACACTAATGCTTCAATTTCGGCTGCAACACGCGGCGAACGTGCCTCATTTAAACATGGTCGTCCGGTTCTTACACGATCCTCCAACATTCCTGTTTCCTCAAACCACTGAACAAACTTTATGAGGCCTGTCATTGTTAAAGGCCCTTTTCCACTCCTGGCAATCTTCTGAATTCGGAACTTATGCAAGGCAGCAGTCGCTGATTCCTGGTTGACGTAAAACAACTTCACTAACAAAGCTTTATCCTTTGCACTCAGCATCCTTGTTTGCAGACATGGTTTGCAGCGTTGAACTGCTTGTGTATTTATAGGAGCGCAAGTTCTTATAACAGTCTCAGTTGCATATTTCCACCAAAGTCGCTCGTACCAGCGCCATCTGTCGGTTGTGCTTGTGTTACTGTTTTTTTCTGTTTTAAAAAACATCCCATGTCCTAGCTATACTAACCCTTCAAAACCGTTTTTTCTTTTGGTTATTTTTCCTGTTATTATGAATTTTTAAAGTTTATACGGACTTCATACGAATCACCTGGTATTTCTAAAAATGTAAAAATTTTACAGATTATATAATATTTTACTATACAGAACTTTTAAATAAAAATCGTGGGTGATTGCAGTAATGATTCTTTGTGGCGGTTCACTACCAAAGGGATACGTAAGCCTTTACACAGAATTGATACTTAATTTTATTATCTACAGAGCACATTAAAATTTAAATATGAATTATTTTAGGGAGAAATATATTATTAAACACAAATAAATTTTAAGAAAGTATTTTACGGTCTAGTGAAAATAAATTTCTACATAATTGAAGGTAACATTTTATATTAATCCGGTACTTTTCATTTAGAATATACAGCGAACAATTTGTTTTAAACTTAAGAATGAATTTAATGAAACACTAGAAAAACATAGAATAGAAAATATTTCTGACTAGTTTTATCTTGCGTGAATAAAACATCTGGATCAGCCGAGTTCATTACACATTTATGTGACTATATGAGTATGATTCCTATTTCCTGAACAACATGCTTGAAAGTTCTAGAAAAGTGCATGCCCTCAAGATATAAATAAATATAATCTAAATACAAAGAAAGGCATAGAAGGAAAAATAGCTGTTTTTCTTATTATATAAAGAGTTCTAATTTAAAATACTTGTTTAGCATTTGTTTTTTATTTTGTAATATTACTTAATTTTCCAAATAATTAATCAAAACAGTTTTGCTTTTATAAAAATTTTATAACCTAACGATATGATTTCTTCATTTTAAAATATTAATACCTTGAGTGATATATTGAAAAAATATCTTTCTTTGTAAAATTTCTTATTTGATCTCCAGTTTTAAATTTTCCTTGAAACAAAAATAAATAAATCTAATCAATTGATTCTTTTTACTCGGCATTGAAAACAAATTTTAATATATTTATCTGTTAAAATTTAAAAAAATATATAATTTTTGTTTGTAAGATTGAGTTATTGTAATGATCAGCTATGCTAAAGAGTTGGATTTATATGTTCTACATTGTAATTTGAAATTGACAGCTAGTGTTATATTATATTATTGTAAAATTGAAATATTGTTCATATTGCATAAAAACATAATTACATTTACTCTAATTACAGTAATGAGGTTTAATGTACATCCTACATTAAAGTAGATTCAGCTTACAATATTGAATTTTTGCCATGCAGAAACCAGATGCGTAAAATAACTGTCAATAGAAATAATTCGACACTAAACTAAGAAATAACTTTACACATGTTAAACTTTAACGACTAAAATGCAAAATGGGTTTAAAATAAACACTAATAACTGCATATATTTATTCTCGTGTAAAATAATGTATTTAGTAAATTAAAAAAGTAATATAACTTCAGAATACGAAATCGTTTAAAATCTAATTTTCAATTTAGGAATCTTACATTATGAATTCCGTATGAATTTAGTTCGTTTAATAATGATAATGACTAAAACAGATGTCAGTTAATGTGTTACATATTATTGAAAAATCAAGTAATATCTTATTAACTATTTTCTGTTAAGCTTTAATCTTATTAACCAGTGTTAACTATAAATACATACACAGTTAATAATTTCCAAGTTGTATTTGTTATAGATATTATTTCACGTATATATTATAAAATCATTAATGAAATTTTTGTTGTATATAACTAGAAATATTACATATCGAAAGTTTTTAAAAAGTTCATTCCTCAGAAAATGCCAGAAATTCAATTTCTTTGCTTCAGTAACGAGCTCTAAATGAGACTCTTCTTTCCAAATATTCCAGAAAAATTGTATGGATAGAGGTGTAGTTCTGGAGATGCATTTCACGTTTTCAAAAGTAATACAAGTAGATTAGAAAATATAAAAGTATATATTCTTATTTAAACAGGTGCATTTTAAGAGTATAAAATCTTTTTCTACTAAAATTGTAATATTTCATTAACTTTTACAGAAATATTTAAATTAATATTGTATATTGCTCTATTTTAAATTGGGTAAGAGTATTTTAATATTTATCAGAAAAATTTCTTATTTTTTAAAATTTCAATAAAATTTCAAACAAAATATATTAATAAAGAATAACTTTTGATAAATGATATATTAGTTGTATTAATTTCAGTGTCTTGTAAACGAATAAAGTTAAAAATTTATTATGTATCAATTGTAACAATAAGAGTAGGATTCAAGAAATTAATTTTTATTTTGTCACTGGAAATTATGTCCAAAAACAGTATTCAAAAGTCCTATTATAAATTGTAAGATATTATTGATATTTTGAATGATATATAAGATAATCCATGCCATACGTATCTCAAAAAAAATTCCATTCAGACACATATATATGTATGTGTACATAGACCTAAGCTAACAAACGTATGTATCTGTAGAAATATTTCAACTTTTATCCCGGGATATATTTATTCTTCAGTAAAATGGTTTTCATCAAGGTGATTTTCAACAATAAAGCTATAAATACAGGCATGAGATATTTTTTTATCTCGCCTTTTAAAACATAATTCCTATCAGAACATAAATAACCTGCTGAATTAAAAAAACATTCCATTCAACTTACCTTAACGAATGCATTTCCATATTCAGTAATCTGCCTGAATATTTATCATTTTATATCTTCTATTATGAGATAAAAGGAAAACCAAAGCGTTTATATCTGTTCTCGTTGTAATTTATGAATAAAGAAAGTATTCAAAAGTAACTTCTATTCAAATCTTTTTTAATATTTTTGACATTCCCTTTAAAAAAACCACAGATTGAATGCAAATAACGCAAAAATGAGGAAATTTTACGAAGCAAAATATTTCGTTAATGAAGTACATTGCCGACATCGCCTTAAAATAAAATTAGGATAAAAAAAATCAGTTTCTTGAGATGGAAAAATAATGATTTTTTCCACTACTACAATTTATGCAAGGAAGGTCCGTGTAAAGCAAAATTAAATTTATTTCTCATCTTGGCTTCATTTTCTTAAATCTAAAGTTTAAAAAAATCCATTGAGTATAAACATATGTTAATATTCATCATCTCCTGCATATTCTTGCTCTGCCATTCTCCTTTTTGTTAAACTTTCAAAGAAAGAAGAAAAAATACTGCTTTGTAGCGTCGGAGCAATTTGCGTGAATGTTAAACTACCAGGCACATTTTACATAAGTAAATAAGATATTTTGATTCTTCAGCAGTCAGCAGTTTTAAAAATAGTTTATGATCGTATTTGCAAGTGAAACAAAATCTAAATTTCTGGTTTTTAAATAAAACCCTTCCTCTCATGTGTTAAAACTATGTAAGTATAAAAAGTTAAAGTGCAATAAATACTAACGATGACCATATCAAAGAAAATATTTGATATTTTACTATGCTATTATAACATATCTTAAAATTAATTTATATTGTTTTAAAATAATTTGAGGGAAAATGTAATAATTAGAAATATATTTTAAAAAGGGGTTAAAATTCTATAGTAAAAATTTAACTATGTTTGGAGCTATTAAATATTTATCGTTTAAGAATAAACATTTCTGGAAATGCTTAATGCGCGTTTCTTTAACAAATAATACGACCATTTCTATTCAAATATTATTTTTGATCTTTAAACCCACTTACTTCTTATGGTAAGCATTCAAGAATTTAATTAAAAAGATAAAATAATTGGGAAAATGTCCACCGCAAATTGTCTAAAACATTACTTTAAGGATATGATGCATATATTATATATTTCAAAGTATATTTCTTTTAATTACATTTTATTATTTACATAACGATAGTAAACAACCGATAAATTTAAGAAATTTAATGGTAAGAAATGAGCCTGGAATGTTTGAAATATTTAGAAAGTATAAAACCTTTTTTAAACACCTTTAAAATTATTATTAGTAATAATTGAATTATTTTGGGATAATAAATATATTCATTATAGGACATTAGATATTAAACAGCCTTTGTTGAATATCGTTCTTAATTATATTTTTTAATCTAATAAAAAATCGCATTTTTCGCCTAATTTCGTTCAGAAAGCATTCTGCTGTCAACTTAAATAACAGGAATATTTAATTTAAAAAACTGTTCAAATGATAAAAGTGCGTGCATAAATGAGAGAGAAGGATTGTGTACGATGTTAAAACCGACAAATGTTCTTTATTTACCCGACAAACTATTATCCACGTCTAAAGATATATGCCGTATAAGATTAAATATCTAGCGTGCACAGTCAAAGCACAGGAGAGTGAAAGAATTTCAGTCTAGTTTAATAACGTCTATTACACTTTAAGTATACTTTAGTATATTTTAAGTCAAGTCAGACTATTAATAATGAAAATATGGCACAATAATCATAAAGTGTAAATCATGGTCATAAGGTGTTAAAATATTGAATAGTTTAAAAAATTATACTGGTATATTAGTCAGTTTAATAATTTTTATATTTTAACAGTTATTATTAAATAATAATGCGTTCCTTTCTTACAAAACAAAAAAAATATCACTTTTGAGGATTTCAATAATGAAAATCAAATCTTTGGAGTGACAAGAATGTTTCGTATAATTTTTCTTGGTGTATTTTAGTTATTAAATAATGCATTACATTGAATCAAATATTTCTTTTAAGTTTTGGTTCATTCTGAAAACACATTTGCTGGTCCCTGCCTAAGGCAAAAGGAATACTTATATATATATATATATATATATATATATATATATATATATATATATATATATATATATATATATATATATATATATATATATATATATATATATATATATATATATATATATATATATATATATGTGTGTGTGTGTGTGTGTGTGTGTGTTTGTAACGAATGCTACAATGCTGGTAATGAATAATAAAAAATGTTGTAGATTGATTTAGAATTTGCATATTTTATCAATAATGTAAATTTATTAAACCTAGAAAATCTTTAACGCATATTAGTAAAACTCTGACAGTCGTAATAAAATTATTTTTTTATCTGTAACACTAAAATTATCTTTCAAAAGCATTACACGAGTCTCTTTTTAACCACAGCCATGCATAAGTAAAAAGGGTAGAGAAGATTTACCAAGGGGCTTAAACAGATTTGAAAATTAATGATCTGGTGTTTACACACCTAATATATATATGAATACAAGCTAGCAGGCCATGTGTAGGTTTCCGCACTATGTGTTCTTGATTCTGAATAAATTTCTACACGGAATTAGAATCACAAATGAAAGCTAGATTTTAATAATTTATCGCGCAAAGTTTTATCATTACACATATATACACTCAGAAACATATATATTGTATATAAATTATGTATCTCAAAGTCCATAAACATTAGATATATTAGAAAGCAGTATGATGAAAAATTATTTTTACGGAGAGAAATTTATTTGTGCTTTAGAAAACATTTAGTTAACATTTTCTTTTCAATAAAGAGAGTATCCGAAAAAAATAACATAAATCATACAAAGTGGAGTTCTAATATGCAGAGTGTGGAATTAACCACTTGCCTGATTATTCCGAGTTATCTCGGGTTCGTATATATTGCAGTTAACTATTTTCTCGAGAAAACTCGGGCGAAACTGAATTTCTCAGTGCGATTTGTTTTATCACGGTTTTACTAGGCCTGGAGGAAATGAAAGGAATATTTAGCTTTGATGGTTAGTTTGCCAAGTTTTGTTGGTTACGCGATTCTTTTAGCAGGACTGTTCACGTGTTTTCCACTGATTGAAAACTAATTTCAAAGAATCATCGTGAAGAGTTTTCTGCCACATCAGAAAGACCCAGAATTAGTTCTTCACCACTGAGATTAACCTCAAGGCATTTTCAAGATGTTATTCCTGCTACTAAAAAAAATCAAATCCAACGCAACAGTGTACTATGTGCTGCCGTAAAGAAAATTCCAGAAGTAAGCCAGTAAGAAAAGAGACCAAATACTAGTGTACATAATGTCAGGTATTTCTTTGTGTTGTTCCTTGTTTAAAAAAATTTCATACATAAATTTCATACAAAATACATCATCACAGACTAATATTTAAGTTTTTTCCATTTGCCCGAGATAACTCGGGATAGTAAACTAATATTAAAACTAAATGCTTTTACACCTGTAAAAAACTTTAAATTCAACTTAAAACCGACATATTTTGTTTTGTTTCATTTCCTTGTATTTAATAATAAAATAAAAAAATGTGGGTATTTTTTGCAATTTAAAAAAAAATTGTAAGGGAAACGGTTAACAGCAACGTATTCAATTTTTTCAAATGCCCTAATTGAAAGTGATTGGAACAATGGAGGATAAAACACTATTGGGAAGCTCCTTTAACTTCAGACAAGAATTGCCAACTAAAGCTGTTTGAAATATTCGCATGAGAAGATTGAAAAAAGTATTAATCAATTCAGACCTTTACCAGCTGTAGCAAGAAATGTAAAGTTTATGTTAACGTAAATTTTCGAAATATTGTACTTTGCTATTCAGAGAAGAAAATCCTAACTTAATGTACATCCGTTGATTGTTGGTTAAAATACTACAATAGCTCACAACAGCTACAGTAAAAGAGGGACATTCATATCTAAATTTTTTGAATGGATATGCATATCCATTTCTTTAAGTTCTATGAATGTAAATTTATTTTGTATTTAGAAAGCATCCAGAATATATAAATGACAGAGGTAAAATATGTTGACCAATTTTTTAAGTCTTGACATTTGTTTTAATTATTAAAAATAATAACGATTTGGTCACCCATGGAAAGAACATTCTTAATATGCCCATTTAAGTTCCGGGCTCCTGTGGAGTCAGGTAATCACCCACATACACAAAGAAAAAAATATATATTTGAGAACCCAGAACAGATATAGTCAAAAATGATTCGTAACTAGTGAATAACATTTATCTGACTAATGCCAATGTTTGTGTGAATATAAACTTGTTTATTTAAACAATAAGAATATTTTAAAGAGAATGTTTCATCACGGTTTCAAAAACCAATATCATCGAAGTACGTTATTTACAGAAAAAGTGTGGTTCTTCCTAGGGGAATAAAGTGGTGCAAATGAAGTTTTAACAAGCTGAATTGACAAACAGATATAAGTATGAGTCTTACTCCGCCTAAGCAAAAAAATTCTCATTTATGTGTTTGTATTCAATGTTATAGACAATACTGTAAAGAAAATGATTTTATAAACGCCAAATGTATATTAAAGATATATTTTTGTTATAATGAGGTTTATTTCAGTCTCTTTCTTAAACGATCATATGTTGGCAAAATAAAACTCATGAAAACTATGTAGAAAATAATTTAAAAGATCAAAGATCTACAATCAGTCCAATGATCACAAGAGTTTCGACTCTTTTGTATGATAAGCAAATGAATATTTAATATTTTAAATTTACGAGGTATTTACGTCACTGAAAAGTGTTAGTGTAAGAATGTTCTGTACTTGGACAAAATTAATGAACGAATATCATATTTGTAGCAATTTAAAGAAATGCCTAATCTGTAAAGTAGTTTGTCGAATCTGTAAAGTAGTCATAATGTTTTGGTTCTTTGATGTGTATAGATTATAACCAAAATGGAACAAATCCATTTAGAATAATTCAGAGAGTTTTAGAACTAAGGTATCTAAATCAAAACTAATTCTTAGAAATTTGTATTAACATTAAAAAATGCTTGGCTGAAACAGTATTTCTTTAAGGTAACATTTAGAGAGAGGTATACATATTTAATAACAAGTTATTTACCCTGGTAATGAATTTGATTGCGCAAAAGAAAATATGATTCATTCTGTTTGTGTACTCATCACATATTCAGGAATTTAAAAAAGTGCGTTATACAATATTTTGACTTTTATTTATGATTAGTCTTTAATATTTTTTCAGAAAAATTTCTTGTTTTGTGTTTTTCAAATGTAACCTAACATTTAAATCTTAAAGTTATCTGGGATTGTAACTATAATCATGCTCAGAGTACTTTGTATAACCACTAGGTTAAAATTTATTTTCCTGTAAATTGCTGTTGTTTAACAAAATTATTCAGTCGGCGTGAATGAGTCATTTGTCTATATGAAGTTAGAAATTAGAAAAGGTTGCATATTTCTGTTATTTTTCATACATAGCATGTATGAAGTTAATTCAATTTTATGTTGGGGAGTTATTTATTGCAACTATATTTTTTAAACTTTGTGTTACCTTAGTACAAAAAAAAATTCTTTCATTTAGTAAATAATAACCAGAATACACATTTCATAGAAAAGTAGACATGATTTTCATAATATTATTTCATGTTTCTACACCTATTTAATCAAATTGTGTATTTAAATTATCGATTGCAGTAAACCATTTATGGGATCAAATTTCATTTTCCATAATAACCCTTTTGTTACACCTCTTTTAAAGTAAGTCTTAACGCAATATGCATAACACATCTTTACAGTGAACGGGAGAAATTGATATGCATTGGATAATATTTTAACTACCTCTGAAATATTTTAATAATAACTATTTGAGATTATAAGGAAATCCAGTAGAAGAGCAGTTTTATTAGTTATACAATAATTATTCTATTTACTTCAATTATAATTCTTATATATTTTTAGTTAAAGCATTTTACTCTTAGAAGAATATATTTTTTTACAAAAAAAGGTCACGAATATCTAATTTATAATAGTGATATATAAGTATAGCTAAATGATCACAAATTTTAGAAAATGATTAAATATCGATAGGTTTATATTGATATATGTAAATCTAAATATTTATGTGGGCAAATATATTCCGCTTGCATGTTTACTAACAACTCTACTATTGTACATTCTTTGTCAGTAAAATATGTAATTAATATTTTCAATATTAATTATTTAAGTGTTCTGATGATCTTTCATATTATTTTTAAATTTTGCTATATAAATTACAAATGAATAAGTAAAGTAATTACGTGGGAGTGCTGCGAATTTTATATAATAAATGCATATATGATACGGGAATTATTAAAATCTGTGTTTTAAATATATATTGCTTTTTAAATTATAATTAAAAAGTTTTTCTTTTGCTCCACAAAAACTATTTTGAATATTCTAAGGCATATTATAAACTCAGTTAGGTGGTCTGAATAAAATGCATTTAAAATATGGAACTTAACTTAAATATTCTTAATTAATTTCAACACCTTTCCTATAATCTTACTTTCAAGAAATAAGCACAAAATATAATATGAAATATTTTTAAGAAAATAAGCTGTTTGTAACAGGAAGCGCATATGACTAGTAATTATGATAAAAAATTATTTATGGGTATAAGTACAATCTGCAAATCTTAACATTCACTTATTTAATTTTTAATCAATTTATGAAAATTATTGCTAAGTTTTGAAAATAACAATTAAATACAATAGTTTAAATTAGCTACAATAGTTTTAATTTAATAACAATAGTTTAATTTATAATATATTAGTAAATAATTACTACGAATGATTAACATTATATCATACTAATATACTTACAATTATGATTAATGCCTAAAATTATTAGTTATTAATATTACTGAATTAGTAAAAACTTTAATAATAATACATAAAAAATTTTATTAATTTTATCAATTTTTTTGCATAAAGAAATTAAAATCTCATAGTAAAATAATATATATTTTAAGTTATAAATTACCAATTAATTCAAAAATATATTAAAATTTATCCATGTGTATATTTTTACTTACACCATTTGTATTTTATGGTGTACATTTTAGATCATAGATATACACTTAGTTCTTAGTGTAACCATTCATGGAAAATATTAACAGACAATAATCGTAAAAATATGCTTTTCTTGTACAGAAAATTTATATATCGGTGTTTTTCAACAAACAACTCATAGATTTTTCGCATTTGAATTTAAGAAATTTATGTGCTATAAGACATACAGTCGATAAACTTGAAAGGAAAACGGCAGAGAGAAATGCAACTGGAGTGTTTAAAAGATTCATAAAATAGAAAACATTTTATGATATTAATAACAACTTTGTTGCATAATATAGTAAGAAATTATATTCATTACAGAGTGACAGATATTAGAAGAATATACGTTTCTTCTTTTCATTTTCAGTTATATTTAACATTTTAATCAGTTGGATATTAATGATACTTATATCTAAACAGGTAGTGTTGCCTGAAATGTTGAAATAAAATTTTAAAAAGTATTCCAACGTTTATTTCTGAAATTTTGTAGTCAATTTAAAATAATATATTTTAAAATTTAAGTTTAGAACTTACAGTTTTTAAGAAATGAGTTTAAACAAATGTTTAATTAATTCATATGTACTAAAACACAAAGAATATGTCATTAGTTATGTGAAACTTAAAGCAATATTCTTTTATAAGAAGTGCCATGAACATTTTCCTTAAGTTTTTCTCATCTAAATTTGCATCATATGTTTCAAAGTTCTAAAACATAAGCACAATGGTGTAAAACATATTTAACTTTTGAATTAAGTATTTTATTTACTACGCATTTCATATATAATTTTAGGGTAAAGCAGTTGAATATTAAAATTAATTGTTAAAGATTTTTATGGACGAAAATTATCAATTATTTACATATTTTAAAAGAGTTTTATGTTCCAAGTTTTAAAATTATGTACTTTTTATTTTAGTTAAGATAATATATTTTAAACACAATTTCGATCTCTGCATAGAGGATATCTAAACTAAAACGTAGGAAACATATGTGTATTATTTATTCCTAGTGAATAAATTAACAACTATTGGTGTCAATTGCTTGCCCTTCTTGACGTAATCCGTACAATCTGTTCTGCAGTGTATTTTGTTTTATTCACAACGAAAGAAATACACCTTACTATCGTTCAATCTCAACAGATACGACAAAAACCATTCTTTTCATTGGACTAATGATTTCCTATTGTTTCTTGGTTCTTTGTGGACTCTACCTGTCAAATATCCAAAAAGCTTCAATGTAGGTGAATACGTTTCCAATAGCCTGTTACGTGAGCTTTTCCTCGATAAATCCCATGTGTATTTCTTCTTTATTACACTGGAGATCATATATCATTAAATTTCTTACATTATGTCACAAGTAGTTAACGTAACCCGATGAAATGGAGAGCAATTTTCCCTGGAATATCCTGCTCTTTATCTACCTTCCAGGCAGTAATTAATGATAGTAGCTGAGTACTTAAAGTCTGAATCAATTACGTTCCACAGAAGTCATTAAAACTGCAAGGAAAAAAGTTCATTATTGTTTGCGAGTTTAAAAATAGTGAAAGTAATATTTATCTGACGATATAAAATCTCTTGTATAGTTATCGCTCTATGATGATATAATTGCATGGCCTTATGAAATTTGTTTTAGAATCAGTTTAAATTTTCCACCTTTATTTTAATAAATGTGTTTTCTTCAAACAATTTATTTCATGAAAAAATAAATAAAAAAGTTTATGGAAGCATTTCATTTATATCGTAGAAATTCACAAAATAATGTTCTTTTATGACCTATTTTAAATCTGAAAAATAAATGAATGAACAAACATTTGTAAGAGATATATGGTGCATGGAAAATATAATGAACAAATATTATTTTAAAAGAAATAATGTTACTTTAATTGAATATTAAATGGTCTAGAGTGTTATTGAATTCGTATCAAGCGAAAAACTCAAAATATACAATGTTTAGAAATGCCTTAAACGTAATTTACTTTTTAGGTAATTCCAAGATTATTACTAGAAATAAAATCGGCAAGAGAGTAATGCTTTAAAATTTCTCCTGAAATGCATTAGGAAATACCGAGTTAAATGTATCTTAAGAAAATGTGTGATTTGAATAAAATTTATTAATGGATATTTATAGCAGATGCTTGAATTCAGTTACATTTTTCAAATAAATGAAATTACAACATTCGATAACAAATAATAAAACTTACGGTTTTCAATTAGTTTTTAAATCGGCTTTCCGTTTGTATTTTGCTGTAGAATAATATAAACACAGATAATGCAGATTTAATTGGTATATGTAGGATTCATTTGCTGTTCTAGTATAAAATTACGTCTAAAAATAAATAAGTTTGAAATACTAAAATTTTGTAACACATTAAGAGTTCTAAAAAATGGATTAAAATATTTGTATGAATATATATTTTATTAAATTAAAGGATATTCTGGTAAACTTGTTTTTATTAAAATATTAGAATATAATATCCAAGCGTAATTTCAAATCTTAATTTATTACAGTCCCTCTAGTTTATAATAAATTTTAATTTATGGAAGTGCATTTCTCTAACACAGTTAAATACTTCATTTGATTTGAAGTCCACTTATTTAAAACAGTTTTAATTCCACTTTTAATAAGCATATATTAAACATGCCTATATTATATTAGTTCATACTAAGATTATTATAAGTTAGAACTCGTTATTATATTTTAAATTTCCTATTATTTGTATTTTTTTATAATAAGAAAGGACGCATTTCACTTATTATTTTAATATTGATACATTGTGTACGTTAATAGTTTGCAAGAATATTAACCCTTTGTATCTCAACTACTTTAAAATGAAAAAAAAATAATTCCTAAAAAAATAGAATAAATCATCTGCACCATATAAAAATAATTTCACTCACCCTTCAATTTATGTGAATATTCGGTCCACTTAGATTTAATTCATACGAATAAAAGTCGCGTAAATTGTGACTGTTAGTGAAATAAATAAACATTGCAAATGAAAGCTCCTATATTTTTAAATACATGTATATATCTAGCCAAAAAATAATTCAGAAAAGAATAATTCAAAATAATAATTCAAAAAAATAATTCAAAAAAGAAGCGTCATGTTTTATTGTATGATATTATCGTTACTGTAAATCGAAACATTAACCTCTTTCTTTTGTTTTTTGGCATAAACTCATCTTCTTCCTTGATTAAAATACTTGAAATTTCGTCTTAATTTTCATTCTGAATGTACATTCTTTCGGATGAGTTTTTCTCAAGCTTTTCTGTTACTAAGTTTTCACAAATTTGTTGATATTCTCTGAAACATTTTATTAAAATTGTACGAAAGGTTAAGGCTTCTTGAATGTTTCGAACAGTGTTTATAATAACATATTCCAATTTTTGGGTTATTTTTAAAGCTTTTCTGAGGTGATGGAATGACTGGCAATGACTTATAAAACTGTCAATTTTAAAACTCATACTAAAATTTTATATTCTTATCTGACCGCGTAATCTAAGATCGCTTAAATCAATTCTATGTATAAAAATATCCTTGCAAATTGAAGTAAATTTTCTGCATAAAATATATTCTCACGTCAAAAAAGTGCCTCGTAAATTGAGGGGTGGGTATAAGAACTTAAAGAAGAAAAATACAATTTATTGCCACAAGAAAGTTTTTTTACAAACAAAGAAAATATAGTTAGTGTAGATACTGTAAAGTACTTTGCTGAAAATGTATCTTTGAATAAAGAATTTAAAAATACTTTTTTAAGAAATCTACTTCTGGTACGTCTAGATATTGTTTTTAATATTTAATATGATTATTTCTGTAATAATCATGTTATCTAAGCGAATAACTGTTATATGAAAGGTGAACACAGTATCGCCAGTTGGTAGTAATTCAACAGTAAAGTGTGTCAATTACTCTGTGGAAAGATAACACTCAACGAAACCATCTTTAAAAGCTCATTGTATGCATGTGTATGCTGAGTATATGTAATACAGTGATACAAAGGGTTGCTTTTAATGACGTAAATATAGTAATAACGTACCATAATTAATATAAAGTGAACTTAAATATTCACATCAATTCATTTAATCATAATCAGTGATTATCTTCACACGAATTAAAATTCCTGATTAGTTAACTCTAGAATTTTTTTAAATTTCCCACATCCTATGCTACTTATACATCTGAAACCACAACGTTATTCTTACTAATCTTCGCATTCGATATACCTGTTTTACTCATTGTTATTTACTTTTAGGTGAGAATGGACCAATTTGTCAGCCTTGCAAAAGTACAATGTCAGTAATACATATCCTTGTTGTAGACTGTCTGGTGTACGCTAATCAGCGTCTGTTTTCTAGAAACGAGTTATTTTATGGGATATTTTAAATTCTCTTAGGCATCGGACTTTTTTTACTCTCTTAAAAACAAGTTGATGTTTACTCTCACATCTGAATGCTTAAATTTTACTCATTTTTTCAAGTTTTTTTCTGTATTTGTTTCAATTTTTACCATTGCATTTATTGAAGCCATAGTTTTCATTTGTGGTTCTATAGAATTTAGTCATATCTATTAACAATGTAAACTGCATTACATCGTGTTTGGCACAATATTCCTTTTAGGATTCAGTGCCATAAAGCCTCATCAAACCAACTGACCTGCCCCAAGCTATGAGTAATCAAAATCAAGCGATCAAGTGCATACGAATTTTCGAAGTTTCGAACGCAATAGAAATGTCACATGAGAAATTTTGTAAAAACAATTAAACTAAATCTATGAAGATTTCAATTGCAATAGATAACAGAATAACAGCTGCATAAAATGTTTATTTACAAAAACACTAGATATTTTCCAATTATTTTATTTATATGATATCCTAAATAGGTAAGTACACCATAGCTGCCATCTTCACTGTCAACTCATCCTATTTTATTCTGGCCCACTATGACCCAAGCTAGGAAGGCTCCATCGCTCACTATATGTAGAGGAGGTATCCACATCTGTTGGGAGCCTATGATATATTGAAAATACCAAAACGAATTTTATTTATTTACCTATATCTCGAAATTTTGAGAGCTACAGTCAACTGTTTTGCAACACGATGACTAATGAGACCGGGATCTACTCCTTAAAGTCAGTTTTGAAATGTTACATAAGTCCACACCACACGAAACCTTACCAAAGTGGGATTCGAAACCACGAACTCCGATACTGAAGAAATGCAGTCTACCCATTCTTCTGTCGCTCGGATCGAATTTTTGAGAATCAATCTAAATCACATATTTACTGGCTTTAAAAATTAGAATAGTTTTATTTACAATGTAAAGTATTCAGCTATTATACTTTGTTTAATGTTGTTGTAAATTGATAAGATTTAATGTGTTAAAAAAGAATATTTCTCTATATAGAATGACTTAATTACTGTTTTTACTGGAGTTCAAGATGGTTCATATGATATATCCTGTTTTTCTTTTAATTTCTTGAATAAAATATTTTTCAAGAATCCTTTGCATAGAAACAACTGTGATTTTTAAAATATGTATTTTGACTCTAGACCCCATCATTTCAAACATGTATAAAATAGTATAAGGCAATAACAATATAATAATGATAATTTATTGGATAAAAAAGTTTATTTTTTTCTAACAAATAAATGTTTCTTATTTGTACTGAAAATTATTTATCAGTACAAAAAGTATTTTTTATACACAGCATACACAGTGCACAGTATTTTTTTATAATTACCTTTATATAAAGAATTTAAAAATATATTTGTAATGAAACCAATTCAGGAGTTTTCGCATTTTTAATCACTTAACATAATTAAAACATGAATGGTTAACTTTATTTTCCCAAAAAGCTAGAATCAGGTACAAAAGATTTGCACTTATCTTTTAAATCTTAAAGTCGGTCATATAAAATCAGGCTGATAAATTGCATTACAGTATGTAATATTATTGAAATATAAGGTGTTTTTGAAAATTAACACTTATTATATTACAGACGTGTTTTTTTCATTATTGTTGGACAATGTACAATTACACCTTTGAATGTTAACTGGATTAAATCCAAACTGTATTTCAGTAATTATTAATTGCATCTGATCAAACGGTGAATGAAGTTAAATTTCGTTATAATATTGATAGGAATTGTTCGTATAAGTTGTGCTGATTTCCATGCTTTGGGATGGCAATATTCATTAAACCATATATTTTTTTATAGCTGATGGTTTAAATATCATCAATTTGTGGGTACATTGCATATATATAACATGGTTATACAAAAGATGAAAAACTTATATAGCTGATTTAAGCATGTTAATAATTAATACATAAAAGTTTTCTAATTAATTCTATCTTTAGAATTCCTGTGTTCTGAAGTTAAAGTTTTGTATTTCCTTCAATTCTACTCTTAGGCATATAAACCTTTTCTGTTTTTAACTAATCTTTGCAATTGTTTCAGTTACTAATATTCCAAAATCTAACAATCCTGATCTATTTATGTTTCTTTAACCCTCTAAATGCGGATAACTTTTCTCTTTTTCTGTTTTAATTCACAGGAAAAGTGTTAATACCATGATAGAGCAGCTTGACCCTCAAATGTGTACAAGAAATACTAAACATGATTCCTACATCGGCAGTGGTTAGAGGTTGAAATACGCCTTTTAAGTTAACCCATTTCCGTCTGAGCTACGTTTTTGATCTCATATTCATGTATATCTTATTTATAAGTGTACTTACAATAAAATACAAGCGATATTTCATGCCGTGGAGTTAGATTTAAAATTGAAACCCAGTCATTATCAACGGATAGATTGTAGTTTATCAAACATAGAATATAGCGTTTGTAAAAAAAGAATAATTTGTTACTACAATTTAGCATCGTATTTTAAAGTTAAGTATTATAACAAATACAATTCTTAACTCTGATTTTAGTCCATGAACCTTATTAAAAAACAAGTACACGTGTGAAGTTTAAAAAAGTAATAAATTTTTTATCGAAATCACAAAATTATGTATAATGAAAGATATGTAAACATTTCTCTGATTCTTAATAGATGTGTCATCTATAATAGCCATAAAGAACAAAATGTTCAATGAAAGCATAAAGCACTGTTATTAAATGTCCTTAAATGAAAACGAGTAGATACCGTATCAGTAAACCTCAACCAACCAACCAAATGAGAATGCTAGACATTAAAGTATAACTTTGTGTGGAAGTGAAGCGATTTCTGCGTTCATTCAGAGGCATGTATATTAAATTGAAATTTAAATATATAACAGCTTAATAGTCTACCACAATGCCCTTTGCAATTGTGTCAAAAAAAATATCAAGTCTTTTCAAAAAGCAACTATTAAACTAACAATGTGTGTACATCGTTTAAATTGTATGAACTTTAAATCTACGAAAGAGCCATTTATTCTACCAACACAGAAATGATGCACATAATTTTCAAGATTGAATTTAAAAGAAAAGTTACTTTTATACATTAGCATATATGGTTAAATAAGGTTTCCTTACCGATACTAACTATAAATGAGGCTCTAAATCAAAGTTAAAATGTAATATTAAAATGTTTATAAACAAAAATAATAGTAATATAATTATAAGCAAGACAAAAAAAGTCAATCATATTCCTATAAAATATTTTTTATAGAACTAATTTTGTATCAAGCTACAAAATACGATTTAACTTATGTTATTCTAGAACTTAATTTTTTAAAATATATCCATGAAATTATTAGTAATTTTTTAAGACTTTTATGCAAAATAACTCTGAGAAGAAACACTGTTTTCTAATTTTTATATCAATTCTCAAGCATTAAAAAAATAATTCTTAAAAAATATTAACCATTGAAACCATCAGTCCTTTAGACAAATCATAAATAACACATAATGGCATTTTTTGAAAATTTATGACATATATGAAAAAGTATACATCATGAATGAAGAAAATTTTTTACGCTTATGTTTTCTAACAGAAATTTGATATTAAAATGAAACAAAAGTATTTTGCATAACAACAATAATTTTAAAGCAGTTTTCTTGATTTTTTATTTCAATATATACTTATATAATAGCGCATTAATTCTGATAACAAATACTCTGGGATTTTTTATAAAAATCATAATGTTTCTAAGTTCAAATATTTACCATGTTGTCTGCATTTTTGCATAAGACACAATTCAATAATATGACTATAAAATAGTTAAAAGAAATAATCATATAAAATAAATAAAAAATACGCTTATCAAAAGAATTTATTTTAAAATTTTTTATGCCGATATCATTTTATGCTTTTTAGGGCACTTATGTTCTAAAAACCTTGAGCAAATGTTTAAGTTAATAATTAACTTAAATAATTTAATAACTTAAATAATTTAAATTTTAAAACAAATTTTTAATTGTTATAAAATTGTCACTTGTACGTATCTCATTAAAATTAAATAGTGGTTCTAATACGTAAACTACCTTATCATTAATATACATAATAGCTATTTTTGCCATATTTGTGCTAAAAACTTAGAGTATTTTTGATGATAAAAGTTTTATTTTTTATATATGTTATATAGATATATTCATATGTCTTTCACTTAAAGGGACGGGGTAAACTAACAAATTGTACTTTATTTCAAGATACTGTAACAATGAGTTACACTATTGGACAACGCCAGCGCGGGAGACTGATGGAAGGACGAAAGCGATGTCAGTGACCCCTCCCCTTCGACCCCATTATACAAGAGGGGTTGCTAACGCGGGTCAGTCGTCTTTGGGCCTGGCAACAGTAGTATTTGGATTTTGCTCGGTAGATTTGAAGGCAGGCCAGGACAGAGCGAGCGGATAACTTCATCAGAGGCAGGGAGTGTTCCATTTTTTTTACTTGAACACTTAGCGTCATCAGAGGTAGGGAGTTGCTACAACAATTCCCTCAATATATGAAGACTCCATACTGATACTTAATTTGTTTTTCTTTGCATCTCCAGATTGTTCTTTATCAAAAACAGAACTGTAAAATAAAGAGTCTGCAAAAGGGTAAGTCTTTGCTCATTTGTATCGGGTAAACCCATGCATTTGTTAGACACATCACATTAAAAAAACAGATGAATTAGCTGCAACTACAACAACTACTCGAAATTTTTGGAAATACGGAAAAAAATAAAAATAAAGGAAATTAGTGGTACGGGACAAAACTGAGTAACTGTTTTCAGAACTAAGTACACTTTTTTGTGATTTGAACTCGACAAACCCAGTTGTTTGTACTGAAAATTAAGATAACGGTGATTGGAGTGCATCTGTAAGAGTGATTTGGTGGAGAGTCTACAAATAGACAATAGTAAAAAATAAAGAGAATAAGTGGAATTACGTAATTATAAAAGCTGCCGAAGCAGCGGACAAATTAGAGAAGTCCGATTTGCAAGAAACCAAAATGCGTGTAGGCAAAACTGAGAACATAAAACGAATCGAGAGATTTGTGGGCTTTTTTAAAAATAGGAGGAACAGAAAATTTTAAAGCCATCCTATTCATTTTAATATTAACATTTACTCTTCAAAACCTTAAAAAAATACGAGAAAATGATGAAAAAACATGTCAAGCTAATAAAGGCGTTTTCAGGTATATTTAATTATATATCATCAATACTATAAGAGGTATTTTCATTAAACTAAAATATTTTACAGTTTCCATTTCCAGCCGTACCATGACCGAATATGAGGGGAACTCCTCTTGGTTACCGCAGTTCAAGGGTTTAAATCCCTTTGAGAACAAGGATATTTTTAGTCGTTTGGCATCTGCTTTAAAGAGTAGGTCTCAGTATCATCTCGTCTAGAAAAACAGTAGACAACCCCACTCCAAACCACCAACCAACCTGACTTTTTAAGTGGCTCATAAATTGAATACGTATATCTCATACCGAATCGAAGAATGTAAGATGTAGAAAGATGTTAAATTTTTCATATATTTTCATTAAAATTTCTTTTGAATAATTATATTTACAGTTTGAAAATAAAAAAAAAATTATACTTCTATTCCTTACGAATAATTAAAAATATCGCACCTAAACTTGCAATTGTTAAATATTGACTCTGCTCATAGAATATGTGCAATATAATACCTGTGAAATAAATCATAAATTTCGTGAGGTTTTAACGCCTTAAAATTTGTGATGACTTGATTGTAAAAATTATACCGAAATATTTTATGCTGAAAAATATTCTTCCTAAAATTTAAGTTTTAATTAACAATTTAATTCAAATGTAAATGTTTAAAATTTTAAAGCCTGAAAATTATATATTTTTGAACTTTTTCCTAAATTGCAAAAAACTTCTTAAAATAAGTTCTTTTTCAGTTGGATGACTACGATAAGAAAAATAATTTAACAGGTTTAAAAATGGCTTATGTAAATCATTTAATATTAAGGTTAAATTTTAAAGATATCCTTAAACAGCAGCATTTATAAAAGTTGTAAAAGCAGAAAAAAATTTAATGATAATTATTCAATATTTGAAAATATACTATAAGATTGCTGTATAAAGTTAAATTAGTCAAGTTAAAAAAGTCCTCATAATTAACCATTAATATGATACACCATAGAAAGTAAAACATAGGATTCAAGAATCATTATAAGAAAATATTATGCACCATGCACTAAACGTAGGAGAAACTTTGCATAAAAATAAATGACAACTACTAATGCTAAATGTTTTGATATCTGTTTAACATATTATATTATAAAGGTAAATGCCATGGGTATTCAACGTATAATATAAGCTCTGTATATCAGGCGTTATATATATATATATATATATATATATATATATATATATATATATATATATATATATATATATATATATATATATATATATATATATATATATATATATATATATATATATATATATTATATATATATATATATATATATATATATATATATATATATATATATATATATATATATATATATATATATATATATCAGATATTATAATGCATCCGGGTTTTGTAGTCTAATATCTGATTTATATATATAGTGGTGTGTCCATATAGGTTCTTGAAAGCAGAAATTTCTTTAATTTAGTAATAAGTTACTTTCTATTAAATATTTTATTATTGATATTTTCTCTTTTTTACAACTTATAACTATAGGTTACTTTATGTTAAAATGTAAAGCTCATAAAGGTTTCTACAAAATAAAACTCGTAACACACCAAATTCATCTTTAATTACACTAAGCACTTTTGTTAAACGCTAAATTTTGAAATATATTTTCGCATAAACTACAGTGCAAATTATAAAAAAAAGTTGATTTAGAAATACAAATTAAGCACTGTTTAACTCAGGGATGCACAGACTTATTAAAACTAGGGGCCACTCGGGCAAATCATGAACTGATGGAGGGCCGCCAGAAGTATAGGTAATTAAAGACAATAAAGAATTGATATAATGTATTAAAATTGAAAAATAATTTATTAATTTAAACTTTAAATTAATTTAAATTATTTATTAAAGTATTTCACCGGCGGGACGCATGCGGCCCGCGGGCCTCGGTCTGTGCATCCCTGGTTTAACTGTATATACCGTGTGAGCAAAAAGTTCGTTAAAACTTTGAAATTGTATGAAATTGGAAAGAATAATGATAAAGATGTACGGTTTGAATGAAAAGAGTGAAATATAAGTTGTATTTTATTTAGAAGCGTAAAAAAAGTTAGTCAAAAAACTCACAAGTTGAGGGTACTGACGATTCGAAACACAATAAAAAGGAGCAGCAGTACGTTACCATCCTATATTCATATAATAACAAGTGTTCAGCATGACCGCCATCAAATCTATGACATAAGTATGCAACACCCGTTAGAGCAGCAAGCAACATGTCAGAATGAATAGCAGAAACGTTCCTCGGGATAGAATCTTTAAGCTCATTCAATGTTGAAGGGGATGGACGGTATCCTACAATTTGAAATATCCCCACAGCCAAAAATCAGCCAGACTGAGGTCAAGCGATCGTGGAGGCCATGCTATCTTGAAACCGATCACTCCTGACCAAATGTTTGCAACAGGAATAATTTCACTAGATTAGGACAGTGTATATAAAGCCTGCATAAAGGTGGTTACAGATAACATACCTCTTTGATATAATACTGGCAGGACTTGATAAAAGTTACCACTCTGCACTTTTTCCAATCAGATTCCTGACACGATTCATCACAGAATTGTCCAACGATAAATGGTGAGGTGAAACCACACCAGAATGTCTACTTGAGTGACTGTATTCGCTGTGTCATGAAAGCACGACGATTGGACGTCGCCCATATTCGAGTATTCTGGGTGGTCACATCCGCCTCATCCGTAAAGAAAATATTGAACAATCACTGAGGATTGCCTTTCATTCTTGCCGAAGCCCATTTGGCAAATTATTTCCTCATAATTGTATCTCACCTCTGTAACGCATGCTATTATAGAAATTTGTAGGCATAGAGTTGCTACATTCCATACCGGAACCATCGAATTGATGAGTGACGCACAACCAATACCCTAGAAGCTTTGTGAGAACTACTATTCCCGTGGACGATTTCGTAGCCATATCATTCATAACGGCTTTCACCGCATAAATGTGGACATCCGCCAACGAAGGTCTTCCACAACGTGGCGGATCCTTCAGCGGCATATAGATAGGTAGATAGATACAGATACATATATAGGCATAAATTAATGTAATTTAAAGAAATATATTAAGTGTTTTTTATACATAGATTCACAGGTAATACATTTCTGTATCTAATTTTATGGGAGAATTAGAGGCGTTACAAACGAGTCACGTGTTTTTTTATTTAAGAAAGCCTACGTACAAAACCTATTTTATTGCAATAAAAATAAAAACTGTAAAACTAATAAAATTTACGTACTGAACAGCTATATAATGATAGATTTCTAATGTATGATACAAAAATGAAAACTGGTTTTTATTTCTATGTTAATTCTACAACGTTACCATAGTTGCAATTTAACTTTTGAAGTAATAATAATTTGTAACCACTAAAGTAAACTACAACTAATAGTCACTGCAGTATCCACCTAACTATAAAAGACTAATCCTGAGTAATGTATAATTAGCAAATGACTGTTTATACGAAGATATTAAAAAATGATAATATTATTAAGTTTAAGAGTATTTCATACTTATGAAAAGGGTCAGTTTCATCGACATAATATTTAATTTCATAAAGAGTAATTAATTTTGAACTAATAACTATTTACTTCTATTTAAATGCAAATGTGTGTGTTATGAAAAATCTTGCTGTCTTTTCCACAAAAAAATCCTAAATATATAACTTGTGATACGACTCATTGACTATGGATGTAATAAATGGAGACAAACCATCCTCTTGGAAAATTGCCCAGCACTAAAATAGATCAAAAGATTGAAAGAGATGAGTCATATCTTTAAAATAATAGCTAAATAGTTATTTTTTTCAAAGATTCAGAAATTTTATTTCTTGTATTCAATGCTATAAAAAATTAATGATAATAGTTCTGAAATTTTACAACTTTTTTACTTTTATGTATAAAAAGTTTTTCTACTACGAATTTGAGATATATTTTTAACGTTATAAAAATTTTATTTTTTGAAATTACGCATCTATTAGTGGATCACTTTGTTCATTTAGTATATTTGCTATGTTTTTATGTACAATTTATTTTCGATAAAAAAATCGTTGTTCCTAAATAATCTTTTTAAAAATATGCCACGAAATATAGAAATAAATTAAAGATTTACAAATATTTTTTCTAAATTATCTTCTAAATAAATTTCTTAAGAAAAACCAGCTATTTATTGGAAAAAATATCTACTACATTTTAAATACATTTATTCCTTATGAAATATTGCAAAAAATTGAAAAAAAGGCTAAAAATATAATACATTTGCACTATCTATTGGTGTTTTAATTAAAGTAACTTCGAACATATTAAATATGAAATTTTATAATTCTTTGTAATGAAATTTTTACCACAGTATTGTTAAGAAGTTTAATATGAATCTAGTGAAAAGCCGAACTTGAAATTTAAGTAATTGCTGTTTGTATATGCATAATTAGGCTGATGTAAGTTTATAAAAGTCATTATTTTTTAACGAAAGCAAAAAGCGATATCAAAATATCAATTCCCTTGCATGTTCTGTTATTTCTATACCTTAATTAGTAACAAGAACTTGTTTTCAAGTATAAGAATATCAAACGTAGTTTTAGTATAATTAAAATAAAACCATATGAATCACAAGTAGGCAATTTTTAGGTGTTCTCTCTCGAGTTGTTTATATCACGCCACACTTATAGCATAATTATGCAGAATAAGAGTCCATTACTTTGCTCATCACTATACCTCATGCTAAGAAACAAGAAAAGAATTCTTAAAATATTACTTGCCTAATTGTATTTTCAGACATTTTGTAGCATAGCGTTCTTCTCAATTTATGTAATTTAAAAGTAGAATCACTGTAAATAATGGTCTTGCTTCACTACATTATGCAGTGGATAACCGCTGAAAGAGAACGTGACATTTTGTTTTCACTTAGAGTCTCCGATTATCCGAGAACACCATGGTTCGTAATGACCGTATTTACACGTTAATTTGACAGCCGCAGTGAGAATCTAAGACAAGTGAGACATATGTTTGACAATATTGCATTAGTACTTCCTTGAAATATTATGGGCTTCGCGAAAATCGCAAAGTAACCGATACAATGCTTATTTTAGAAGTAAATAAACATTCATTTTGGTCCAAATTTCTGGCCAGTCTAGCATGAGATATCCGATGTTGTGTACTATTACATATAGGATAATTATTATAACTAATTAACATAATATACGATTAGACATTTACAACTGATCAATTCATATAACTTATCTTTTACATGCATTAGTTCATTCATTTTGATTCATATGAGGTACTTCAAAAGTTTCAACGTCTATTAAATACTTTAATTATAAGTACATTATTTTGGTTAATAAATGTGAAACATGACGTATTTCATTGAAATACGAGAAATGTTAATACTCTTGTTTAATGATAAAGTATCAAATTTAAACTGTAAAAATTTTAAAATTAAATATTTTGTAATTGTAGTTAAGTAATTAAAATAATTAATTTTATTAGGTATTTGAATTCTGAGATACAAATTTCGTAATGCAAGCAGTAAAATTTTATAGATAGTAGGATAAAATACGTCTATAAATTCACTGATATAAGACTAAGAAATACTCGTGTTATTAATATGGAGTCGTCCTAAATTCATGAGAAACTACTTTTGCAATGAAAAAGTATTCTTTTATTTCGAAACAAAGATTCAATGAATGAACACAGAAAAAATATTTATAATTAATGAAGATTGTTGTCAGTGGGTCATATTTGCGACCTTTTTGAATGAAGGATTTTATCACAAAATATTTTTGCTCAATTTATGTAATCAATAAGCAGTAACTAAACTTCTGATAGATTTATTCATATTTTCCAATAATTGTGATTATAATCAATAAAAGCAATTTGTCTTTTACTTTTAAAAAAGTATTTCATCTTTTTGGGGGATTTTTACGTTAATAAACTGATATCAACCTCGTTAATATATGATAAATGCTTAAAATTATCTTCCACATTTCATCTAAACATAGATTAAAAATTATGATATTTTTATTTAAACCATGTATTTCTAAAGTGCTTTAAAAATATCTTTTTACTCGGCAAATTTTTTAAGTTGATATGCATAAATTTTTAAGGAATTTAGATGATTTTTAAAATTAAATACCGAGAAAATTAATTAAATGAAATTTTATCGCCTGTCTGTATTTGATTAATTATTTAATTTCAATTTAGGAATTACAGTTATTACCTTAATTTTTACATGTAACATTTGGTTTCTTTATGTATTTTTTATTACTAAAGTATATTGAGCTACATCGATGCGTAAATGTGAAAACTTCTTATAATAAAGAAACAAGTCGGACGTTTCAAATAATGTTTATTTTTTTACTATGAATTAAAATGCGAACTGTTTTATAATGTAAAAAAGTGTTTTTGAATTGTATCACAATTAAATAAAGTAATGGACTACGTTCAAATCATGTTTCAGTAAACATTTGAGTTCTCAGAAGAAAAAAAATCACTGTTATTGAACTTATATATATATATATATATATATATATATATATATATATATATATATATATATATATATATATATATATATATATATTATATATATATTAACAGGTATGTTAATTTAAAGGAATTTTATTACGGTAATGAATTCATTCATTAAAATGTCTAATTTTAATTTATGAAAACCTCTATTTTTTTTACTGTCTCAGCATATAACAATTCTCATAACGGCTATAACTGTTAATAAAATCAAAATTAAGCCATCTGTTTTCAATAATGTTATGCATGCATTGAACTAAAATGTTTTAACTACATTTTGTTTATGAGTTAATGAATTTATTATTAGAAATTTTACCATTTTCTTTCTATTTTTATGTTTAAATAGCTGATATGCCTGTAACTCAGCTATATTTCAAAGAATTGGCATTAATTCAGTTTATTTAATGCATAGTGTATATATTTCTATATATGTAGTAAAATGTGTGTTTCATACTTTTTCGCTAGACTGTTTCCGTAAATTAAAAATAAGTATTTTTTAGATTATCATAAAACATTTTCCGAATAATACCAACAGAAAATACATTATATAGTTAAATTTAACGTTTATCCGTGTTTTATAAAACAATTATATCACAGCTTAGAGGAAGTTACTCTAAGGCATACTGTTGTGTAATACGTCAGGTTACAAGTGCAAGCTTAATGCATATATTGATGATTCTCCATAACTTCAGCTAAATGATATTTTATTCAATTGCCAATGTATTTGGCATGAAAAAGTATATTTTGAAACAATTTATATAATATAAGGAATCGTTTAAGGGTACAATATACAATTATTAAAACCCAAAAAAGAAAACCAATTTATCATTTTGTTTAAAAATACATATAGAAAAGTATTTTCTGTAAGTATTTATCTACTCATATTCCTTTTATGTGAGACGATACTAGAGAATGAAATTTTCATTAATTATATGATTAATAGTCTTATGCAAAATAAATTAAGATACCATTTCCCTAAAGATTTTTTACCCCAAAAACATGTTTAAAAGTACTCAGCATATTAAGCGTTTAAAAAATTGATGTTTTTACATTCACATTCATTTTATATCGTTCTCTACAAGTGTTCTTTGCTGAGCGTATGATTATTCGTACATATTGTTACTTATTGAAACCTTGATACGCTCTTTTAGTATTTATTCTTTTATTGCTCTTTTACTATGTTTTGAATATTTGTGTTTGATGTTAATTATTATTTTTACTGATTCTCTTAGGTACTTAATTTATACATGTATTTGGTTATTTAATCTGTACTTAATCCACCATGAGTAAGGTACAGTATACCCCTGGCGCATTAAGTTCTATTAAGCCTCAAACAACCACCAAAGCAGCCAGAAGTTTTTTGATTTTATAATGTTTTATTTTTCTTATCAGTGAAAAATATTTTAGTCGTACTCTATGTATACAATAATATTTATTAATCTATTTAGTATTTTTTAAATATCTTATCATAATGAATAATTTTTACGAAAGTTTCACCAAAATATTTTATATTTTTGCAAATTTAAAACCTTGTTTAATATTTAACACTCCAAAAGAGTCTTAAACTGCATGCTTTGAAATCACTGAACGACCTTAAAAATAAATATTCTCATTTTCCAAACTTAATGTTTTTGCTTTTTCAGAATTTTTTCCCGTTTTCATTATTTCCAAATTCTATTAGACCCTCTGTATACCAAAGGATGACCCAATATTCTTCCATTTATGCTATACACGTCTTTTGGCCTGTTTTAACACTATAGTACGCTGAACATTATTTATTTTTGGACGTTTTCTCTCTTCTCTACAGTACAACCTAATCTCTCGAGGATTCGAAGATATACGTGAGAAAACTTTCGAAGGACCCTTTTACAACCTATTCAATTCAAGGTTTTTCTCTTGTCTCTAACGTATTGCTTCATATAATGCAACTGCCATGTAAAAATTAGTACGTAATTACAACTACAACAAAACAACAAAAAGGGACTGATTAGGATTGGGACCAAGAGAAATGGCTTCCATAAAACTTTTACAATTTGAAAATATTATTAAGAATAGTTGAATCTTTTTATATTGTTGCATAGTAATTGCACACCGAAAATAAACTGTAATTTCTAAACAGCAATAGATATATTATTCAATTCGTGGTTTTTCTCTTGTGTCTGCCGTATTTTTTAATGAAGTTGCCAAGTAATAATTAAAACGTAATTACCGGCACAACAAAAGCAGATAAACTACTGATGAGGATTAGGACCATGATTAATAGAGCTCTTAAAAATGTTCGAATATAAAATTAATATTGGGATTTTTTTAATTATTTGCTTTATTATTTACGTTGTAGACATAAAGCATGCTTTGTAACCTCGTAACCTTGTGTTTAATACACTTTATAGTATATTAATTATGCATAGTTTAATGTATTGTAATTTTCTAAACATTGAACATACCTTACGTATATTTTATTTTTTAGCTACCACAGAATATTAAATGAATGTAGGTAATGTATTTTAATCCTCTCTAAATCCTGCGTCATATTGGGGTGAATATACACATCCTATGAGTCTTTTTTTATGAGGCATATTTTGATAATATACTGTAACTAAAAATACAACCTCACACATTAATGAATGTAATACATATCGAAGATTTCGTCATCTATATCCCAATAAATGCATATTCTAAAATATGTCTCTCTTTATTAAATAAAGATTTTTGCCAGAAAACAATAACAATATAAGAGCAAAACCAACATGATTACAGCTCAAAATTGACTGAAGATTTGTAACAAAAAGCGGTTTCTCATAGCAACGAACGAGCTACTTTTTCATTCCGGATAAGAGGGTATTACTGACAAGAGCAGAACTAAGTTCAGACTGTTCTTGATAAGTTTGTGTATAAAAAAGCTGCGTGATTTTAATGTTACTTAACTTTTACGTTGGACTTCAATCTTTACGTTCAATCTTTTTCTCTCTATGTCTCTATTTGTTGTATATCTTTTTTTATGTATTTATATATTTTTTTGTATGCAAATACAATAAGTCACTAAAGTTACGAAATGGCTAAATGAAATTTGGTACATAGATTTCTCCTTTAAATTGCACTTATTCTTTAATTTTGGACATAAGAAATCGTACAGAAAACTTCCTACAAAATACTTTCTACAAGAGGATTGTCTTTGCACATTTCTGAGAAGTTGATGTCACTCGTTTGCATAATTATAAAGTGCAGAATACAGCTCTTAAAGTGGTGTAGATGTAACACCCATGCTTATTCTGAAAACCAGTAGCCGTCATTTTTTGTGCAATTCTAACCGAAAGTAACGGGGGTGGGTATTTTTTATTTTGGGAATATCACTGTTTTTAACGTATCGAAATTTACACATCATATTGTCCAAGTATTAAGTATTGTCTAAGTATTGACTCAGAGGACTGCAATATTGCAAATTACATTTGAAATCATTTTTTTTAATGCTTGAGTTTGAATTAAATTTGAAGAACATATTATTAATTAAATATGAATTTTCGTTTCGAATATAGAAGATTTATATAAAAGTTATAGCATTAATTTATAGAATCAGAAATGTAAATTTATTGAATAATTTATTTTAATACTGCATTTTTCATTAGTTCATTACGATTTTTTTAATTGCAAATTTGTCAATCATAAAAAATATGTATTTTTAAATTTCAATTATGATATATGAGATAATGGCAATAGTCAGTATTTCAAATTAGGTAGTTTAAATTACGCACGTTGTAAATTTGTAAAGTATTTATGAGATAAAACTAATAAACATTAATGAATTTCGCCAAAATGTCGCCAACACATCTAAACGTTTTATATATAAGCTACTAATATTCTTCTCAAAACTCTGAATATTTGTGTACAATAAAAACAATAGAAATCTTTGCAAAGCATTTATGGACTTCAGAATTAAACTTAAGACTTAAAAATAAAGTTACTTTATTAAATAAATTTTAGTATTCACACCACAAAGTTCAGCTTTTGAGCCAAGAGTCCATCCATCTAGCCGGCAATTTATTACCCATATTCTTCTTTTAGTTTCCTCTGCAGAAAATCTAAGCATTCAAACTTATTTCTAGTGTAGTTGGAGTAATTTATGACTGAACAACCTCCATATTTTGCAGATAAATTGTAATGCATGAATTTAATATCTAGGTAACACATGTGTAGCACTGTTACTGGCTGTATGTTTAGTAACCCATCTGTAGCATAATAGCAGATGCATCAGCTTGGATTTATGGTGCCTTTGTGGAGAGGATATACCTGTTTCTCTGACGCAGGTGTTTTCCCAAAAGTTCACTGTGGTACCAGCAATAGATTCTAGACACCATATAATCAATGGGTGATGTCGGGTAAGCTAGTTGGGTTTTTCTTGAAATTTCAGCCCAAATTGTTTATGCCTGAAATTTAAGTGACGTAATAGGTTCTCCTAAGACTCCAAGGTTCTTTCGTATTCGTTCATTGTTGAGTACAATGATTTATTTATTTAGTAAAACATTGAGTACATCGACTCTAATATGCATTCGTAATTTCATATTATTCTTTCTTTTAAGCTTTCACATATATACTTTAATTTATTTTTGGTTGTTCATAAATTAAGAACATTGATTTTTATTTTTGTGAAATCTAATATATTAAGAAAGTTATTAATTAAATGCTTCGATATATGATAAATTTTGATAATTGGCTTAGTGACACAAATTCTCCATGTGACGTAGTTAATACATAATTAAAATTACTTCTCACAATTATTGTGTGAACTTTTATTTTATAAAAAATAATTAAAATAGGCAAATTGGCCGACAGCTCAGCTCTTAAAGATATTTAATGCGGCTTATTTTGCAAAAGTTGTGATTACTAATGCAGAAGTGAATGAGTTCTCCTAAGCTGCAGTGTTAGAAGTGCTTGAGGCAAATTTTTGAAGCAGCTAGAAATTTGAGTGAGAAGTCCATATTTTCATCTCATTGAATTATTAAACCTCATATCAGAGGATATAAAACAGAAAATAGTTTTTATTATCCTTCTATGAATAGGATTATATGTAATAACTTTAAATACTTTATTCAAAATATGTTTTAAAATTCATACATATAGGAAACACTAAGTGTATTAGAATAATCATCAATGTATTTTTCTCATCAGTGTTTTGTTTGAGGGTAATGTGAACTTTTATATTTATTATTACGTTACATTTTTGTATGAATACTTGAAATAATAACTAAGTTTTATTCTAAGTTTTAAAACATGTTCTATAAGTAAAAATTGATGCTTTATACTTTAAAGGAATGCTCATGAAACCTTTTAAAGTAAGTTTATTTATAATAATAAAGTTGTATAAGTCGACAAGAAATTCATATTTTACCTTTTAATTCTAACCACTTTATCATTAACATAATGGTAATCCCTTATTAAAATTCAAGAAGATCAATTAAAAATAAACAAAATGGTCTGCTGTCCCACTTTGTTCATACAAGTAAATCTCTATGGAGTATAGTAAATAGGTAAAACCGTAATAGGTGTCCTATCAAACGGCCACAATATGAGTCATAAATGATTTTCTAATTATGGCAATTTCTATACTTAATAAAGTTTTCCCCAGTTTCTTTTGTGTTAAAACAATCCTTAATAAATTTTAAAAGACAGTTACTATCAGTCGGATACTAATAAAAAAATGCTAATTATTTTTGTTTAATGTATGCATTGAAATATTGATATCTATAGATAAAGGTGCCTATCCCTTATTTTGAAATGAAAAAAAATTATATCTTTTCTGAGGGACATGTTGAAGTTCTGTATACATTTGGCTTTATTATCACATCATATTATTATAGTATGTAGTTCACGATGTAATGCATTTTCTTCTGGCTTTGTGCTGTGGTTGCATTTGGTTTAAAGAGGAGTTTAGATGATTTACAATATATCAATGAATGTGGTCATGTATGTAAGTAAGCATTAAAACTACTATGGATCATGTTGTTTCCCATAGTTTTTAACTATTAGAGAACATAAAGTTTCTTTTTTGGGGGAGAGGGGGTTATGAGAGTTAAAACAATTAAAGATGTGTCTGACGTCATAGTCAATAAAATCAAATCTGTAATTTAAAAAAAAACCTTACTTTAAGCAGTTGAAATAGTGAAAGACTCATCACTTTAAAATATTAATATTTTTAATTAAATTAAAATTTTCAACTAAAATACTACATTGATGTAAACTCCGTGTTTATTCACTTTTACATCTTCATTATTTTTTATTTTTTAACGAAATATAGATAATGAAATAAGTACTTATCATAAACAGTTGTACAATGCCTGGAGATACATAGGTAAGCTAAAAAGTTTTTTTTAACAATTAAGTACACTCTACTACCAATAAAAATGCATTTAAGTTTGAGTGAAATAATTTTTATTTCACTCAAAATATTTTTTTAAATATTAACTGAATTTAAAATTTAAGAAATTTTAAAATTTACAGCTTGTGTTTATTAAAAGTTTCATTAATAAAAGTATAATATAGTTTACAAAAGAAATAAACTACATTCATTGATTTAACTGACGTCAGAGAAATAGTCATACAAAATTTGATGAGTTTCTAAAGCATGGAATTTTTTACAAGTGAAGTAGGGAAAGACTCAGTTTGAGATAAAACTCAAATAAATTTATACTTTTTTTTGACTATGGTTATTTACATTGTATTATCCTCTTTATCTTGGATCTAAGTCGTTAAACCTATAAAATTTAAGCAATTTACGAAGCCACCTAAAAACCTGCTATTTTTTAATATAGAAATGCAAAAATACTCTTAAAGTATTACACGTATTAAAAGTTTAATTACTGAAAAATTGAAAGCCTCATTTTTATGCCTGACTTAAATAAAATGTTTATATATCTGTCTGTCTATGTGTTTCTAATTTTATTTTAATGTACATTTTCTATTCTTATAACTGCTCTTACAACTTTACAATAAATATGCTACAACTCGTGAATTTGATTTACATATATCTTTAAAATATAAAGTGATGATTAGAGAACATTTTTTTGATTCAAATGATCCGTTTTATCGAAGTTTTATCGCTATTCCAATTTGAAGAAAACACGATCTACACAAAATTGATTACGTGGAAAATGAAAACTACACGAGAAAATGTTTAAAATGAGGAAGTAGCACACGCAAGGCACGATGAAGTTTTCATCTACATAGTAATATATCACTAGACCACTTAAAAAATACATGTTTGAAATATTGTTTATCAAATATGTAACTGCAGGAAATGCTAATCTGACACAGAAGCAATTTATTTTTACTTAAAATTATTTTCTGCAATATTTTTTGACTATTAGAAATTCAGATTTTATATTCAGTAAAAGAAAGACGAATAAAATCTTCAAAAAATGCACTAGAGTACGTAATGATGTCTTGGACATGAACTTTATCTATTGATAACAATATACTAGTTTGGGAATTTTTTAAATGTTCATTTTCTTATAGTTGATTTATCTGATGTTATTTTGAAATATAATGAGCAGATCATGATAGAAATTAAAAATAAGTGTTATGGATATATGCGTCCAATTATGTAATATGTAGGGAATATATATATATATATATATATATATATATATATATATATATATATATATATATATATTTCATCTGTATTTCATATAAATATATATACAGGTTGTTTCAAAAATGACCAGTTTATTTGAAAAATCAATACAAACTAAACGGGCAGTGATAAAAATTCACATTTTATTGCAATATGCTTGGGGCAATATTAAATTTTCATTCAGACAAATTTTAAAATTAGTTACAATATTCCACAACAGATGGCACTGCAGTCTAGAAAAATCTAAATTACGATATGTGGAGTCTCTTAAAAGACTCGGTGTACCGCCACTATCCTAAAACAATTGAATAACTGGAACATTACATCTGTTCTGCATGTGAAGCTATCCCTCCTGAGACGTTTACACGGGTTTCTGATAATTTCGTTCTGAGAATACACCATATTATTGCTGCGCATGGTGGATATCTGGAAAATATCGTAGTTTAGATTTTTCCAGATTGCAGCGTCATCTGTTGTGGAAAATTGTAAATAATTTTGAAAGTTTGTCTGCCTAAAACTTTAATATTGTCCAAAGCATATTGTAGTAAACTGTGTATTTCTATCAATGTCCGTTCAGTTTGTATTGATTTTTCAAATATACCTGTCATTTTTTAAACAACCTGTATATAGACAGAAGTGCCAGTGAATTAGGGTTAGCAAGAGCTATGCAAATTGTGTAGAGCTGCGCATCATTTATGCCCAAGTGGATGAGCTGTGGTAACTGCATATATATCGTGTAGTGTAGTTGTTCTGAATTAGTTGTTGGAATTGCCAGTATGGGTAATACATGTAGAAAACATACATGTAGAAAAATCTTCCATATAAAACATTAATCCTGAAGGCAATACACTAATAATTCAGTCCTAAAAATTAAGTTTTATAATTTATGGTATAATACTGAAATATATGTGATCATTATTTAGTTTTATTACTTAAAACCTATAAAGTTCGTGATACGATGTGTAACGTGAATGAGAAATTTACTCCTATAGGAATCGAATTTTATGGGTATTTTGAATCAAAACTGTTTTAAGTGAGTTATGTCTTTGTATAATATTAGAAATAAAATTTAAATGCCTTTTTTTTTACTTTTGAATTTCTGTTAGATGGTTTCAAGTGTTAGGATCTACTATTTTGCTATTCGAGAGATAACAAGACCGGGATCCATTGCTAAAAGTGATTTCGAACAGCTGGAAGCTTCCATACCATTAGGGAGATTCGAAATCAAGAACTCTTGTAAAGAAGAGCAGCACCCTACCCATTTAGTTATCTTTCAGAGTTTTCGACATTTTAATCTACCACGACTGTTATAAAAAATATTGTTTATATTATTAAAGATTGGCTGTAAATTATGGGCTCATCTTACAAAAAAATTTTAATCATATTCCCTTCTTGTGTAGTTTACGCTGTTGTTAATACAGTTTGGAAGAGCCAAGAACGTGAGCCGGAGGCTATTCGAATTAAGGCGAACGGGTGCGCCTTTCATTTAAAGATAATCGTTAAGGTTAGAGAATAACTGTGCTCAAGTGTAACCTCGTAATTAAGATGCAGTGACCAAGCAGAACCCCCCCCCCCATGGATGGCCTTCCATTTTCAAAGATACCGCTTGGGAACTGGACGAAAATTTCAACCAGAAATTTTTTTTATGAGTCTCAGCCACCATTAAGGAACACGACGGATCTTTTTATGCGTCGAGCCTAGATCCCGGTACTTTCCTGTTACGAGATCATTTCCTTTGCCGACTGAGCCACCGTGACTCATGTAGTTTATTTTGTGTATGGACTGGTACATTGAATTCCTATGTTGAATTAAATGATAAGTTCCAATGTAGTGTATAAATGCCTCATATGTTTCCTTAGTGAGAGTTCTATAATTCCCTTTTAGACGATGTTTTTTCAGTTTGCTTTATTTATTCAGAATATAATTAGCCCCTGTAGAAAGTAAATCAAGTTTCCTTAAATGTTGCAACTTATTTACCTCTGTAAAGAGAGCAATCATAAATCTATAGTTTCTGCTTCTATAAAGCTAACAATTTAACGATTAAAGCAGGGACAAAATGTATCAACGCCAACATCCATTAGTCAAACAATGAATTTCACATAAAAAACCCTCAAAAAGCAGTTTTCTGAAAGAATTTTCATCGATAAAACTTATTCATGTTTTATATTCTAGCGTGAATAAAATGAATATTTTAATACTTGCGATTGATAATGGCATGGCAGAGAAAGATTGCCCATTTTTATTTGACAAACTACTGCAGAGTGAGAATATAACATCATAGGACTGGTTCTGGACTACAAAAACTGTTAAGAGCGACAGAAGAAAGGGTTGTTGAGGATTATTATCTATATACTAATATATCCCTAAAATGAAGGATTGTAAATCTTTTGAAAGAAAAATATGACGCAGCCTTAAAATAAACTTTTTATTATTCTAAAAAAACTTGACACTCTACCGTTTAAAAATATATTTGTTTTTTTTAATTAAAAAATAACAGTGCTAAAAATACAGCAGTAAAGTGAAAGGAAGCTCACTAGCAAGTCTAAACTTTAATCCATAGTGCTTCTATATAATACCAATTTCTCAGTAAGCTAATGAAAGAATTAAACAACCAGTGTTAGTTCTAAAAAATCTCATTTCTGTTCTCGACTATATAAGTAGCTACATCTATTTAGACTCTCTTTATACCCTTCATTCCTACGGGTCATATAGTCAAATTCATTTACAAATAGTTGCATTAATACTACATATATACCAAACATTCTTATAAATGGTTTAAAAATTACTTTCGTTTATCACAAGAATAACATCGAATAAGATTATCATGTAACTATATATATTATTTAAAGTCTAAACTTAAAGTATCATGCTAAAGTATAAGAAATATTTCATTCACAATTTCAATAGCTACAAGACTAAATTTTTCATGTTCATGAACCGTCAAGAATTTATTTTAACGAGTTTTATCGTATGGCATATAAGAATAACACCAACTTTCTATATACGGTGATTAAGAATTACTGCATATAACATTAAAATATATTGCGTTGTTAACCACAGATTTGATGTAGGAACGAATTTATACCTCGTATTATTTATCGATGAAACTTAAATCGAAACACAAAACCTATACTCATTTTTCCTTTTCATTGAAATTTCAAATTATGTTTTTCATCTTTTTTCGGACTTGAAGGTGGTGTTTCTACATCACACGCTATTTCGCATAATCTAATACCATAACCTTAGCCTTGATGACAGAAACATCACTTTACATCACTTTGTGTTCCTTCCTTCTGGTGTACTTTGTCTCTGACTCACGAATCAACGATATTTGCTGTAGATCTACGAACTAACCTCATTTGTTAGGTATTTATTTTACAAAAGGTTAAGTGTTTCCGTTTCTATTCTCGGCTGTACCACCGTATGTTTTTAATTCTGTAATAAATTAAATTATTATAGCTGATTACTGCCTTACTATAAGCTTCCACGTGTACACTCTACATACCACTTAGTATTATACAAGTATTAAAAATATGGTAGAATCGATTATTTTTTAGTTTTACCTTCCACTCTACGTTACCACAAGAGATTCAGGTATCCCCACTGGAGAAAAATGCTGTGAAACGTTAATTAATGAGAAACATCCGGAAGAATCATATCGCTTTACGATAACGCACGTACGAGTGACGCAGAGTTTGTAATGCAGAAGTTACACTCTTTAAAGTGAGAAACACTTGAGCCTGGTCTTATAGTTCTTAACTCACCTTATGAGCTTTTCAAGCTTGTTTCCCTTAAAATAAATAGTCCTTAAATTCCTTGAAAAACTCCCACCGGCTCCTGTCGGATGTAACAGGCTGTTTAGTACATTTTCAATCAGAGGAAAAAGAAATTCTTCCAAAAGTATATATCCAACCAGGTGAAGTTGAGGAATGATTGTCTCAGTGCTAAAAACCATTTTGCATAACTAGCATACCGATATTATACTGTACAGCTTTCTTTATTTCTAAAGATATTTTATGTTTTTACGAAATTTTTTTCATACCTTTCACCAATCCTTAAATATTTTAATTTTTAGTTATTTTTAACACAATAAAATTAAGAAACTTTAATGTTCTCGAAAGCATAAAAATGAAAGAAAAGTCAAACTGAAACAAAAAAATATTTTTGTAAACATTTTTATTTTCTAAAGTATTTTTCCTCTTTAAGTATAAAGTTTAATATAAGAATTTAAACCAATCACAGTGATGAGGCAATTACAGCTAATGAGCAACACTTAAAAACCATACATATTTTCGTATTTTATTAAATTACTGAACCTGGACAATAAATAACAATTTTTTACCACTCTTAATTCAATAAGCTTCTCTCTGAAATCATAAACTCTCATATTATTCTATTAATGAGGGCTTTAAACTGAAACGCATGTTAGAAGAATAAGTACTTTTGAAATACTGATTGAAAAGAAAATCTCTATGTTAGTAATGAAATTTTAAACACATTTACGAATATTTTAGCTTAATATTTTCAAAATTGATAAGTATCTTTAATATAGTGAGGCAATTGAGTAATTTGATAAGTCTTTATAGATTATATCTTAAAATACCTTGATCAAGAATATATAATGGAATATTTCATAAAATTTTCAAAAGGAACGTAAAGAAACAAGTATGGAGTTTTATAATTCTTAAAGAGTTTAGAAAAAAATAGTTTAAAAATAACTGTATTTATGCAATTATTTTAAAGCCAGAATTAGATATAAATGAAATCATCCATAATAAGTCTTTAAGTAGGTTCATGTAATTATTCCTTGAGATTATTTATTGTTGAGAAAATTTGACTGCTAAATGTAGTAATAACGACAAAGGTTATTTAGAAATATATATTTAAATTCTCTTTTGAGTAACAAGCAGTTAATGTTGGCAATTAAGTGGTTTACTCCCTCATTTATTTCTTCTTTTAAGACTAATATTTTGTACCCATTAATAACAACTGCCAAAGCTTTTAAAAATTACTCCCAGGAGAAGATATATGATGAGCTGAAGCTTACTTTGCTGATCAGTTTTTAAAAATGTAAATGCAATAAATATGATAAGTACATCCCCTGCATGTTATCACTGTTTTGCGTTTAGATAATAGAGAGTTGAAAATTAAATGTAGTGAAATGTATCAAAATTATAACCTTTGAACGAATTCTGTAGCTATATGTAGTTAAAAAAACATTTTTAAACCTTTAGCACAATAAAGGAATTTTGAATTTATTTATTAGAAGTAATATATGTGTTTTGAAAACAAACTATTCAGTATTTATTTTTATTTGGTTCATTTAAACATTTTTATACAGTTATATTCTGTTCATTTGTTTATGATCTTCAATAAATAGTATTCATGCTCATAACTTGGTTGTATTTGTTTAATTATGACTTTTGTTAAATCTACTCCATTCTCAGCAATATGTTTAACAATCTTTTCGTGTAACTTCCATTTTGTAAATAACAACACTGTTTTGAACTTAATATTGGACACAACTAAAAGTTTTTACACTATATTTGCCAAAATAAGCAATATTTTCATTTGTCCTCTTTTAATCAGTTAATTAATAAATGTTCGTACATAAAATAGCGGTATGCTATTAAATAAACCTTGTAAAAATAGAACGTTAAATAAATAAACTGGCCGAATATATTTTTTTAAGTGTGCACAGATTTGCTAACAATATATTTCTATCAACTAATATTTTTGAAAATTCCTTTCTTTTTCTATTACATAAAGTTTATAACTTCAAATTGTTTTGCAAGATGGTAATAAACAATCCAAAAATTAAAATTTTTTTTAAAATATTTCCTTTCATTGTTATTAAACAATGTACAAATATTCCTCATGAGCTTTAACCAGCAATTTAAACCATATAAATAAAACTATTCCAGTCAACCTCGAAAATAAATATAAAGGTAATTAACG
The DNA here is from genome assembly GCA_032207245.1 of Pardosa pseudoannulata. NCBI lineage: Eukaryota > Metazoa > Arthropoda > Arachnida > Araneae > Lycosidae > Pardosa > Pardosa pseudoannulata. The sequence goes on along the minus strand of CM063503.1, from coordinate 3,989,732 downwards.
TTGTAGCGATGTTAGCTTTAACCAGTTAAGAGGACAAAACACCCTAAAAACAAGAACAAAAGCAGTTTTCTTCCCCAGAACACCAAGCTATGTGTATAATACCATAATTAAATCATCTATCTTTAATTTAATAATATTTTATCCCATTTACACATAATTGTTTAACCATTTTTATATCAAAGCTTCAAAGTCATATATTTTTCTATTGTGATGTTTTCTACCTTATCAAAACCTCAAAATATTTCAGGTCACTATTTATTTCAGGATAAATTCCATATATATTAGCCAATGTCTGAATACGTAAGACGTAAATATTTTATACGGTAATGGTGGCTATTATAAGTGTTATTATTTTCTCTTGATTGCGTGTGACTGCTTTCAATAACAACTAAATTTTATATTCCGGATCAAATTGTATCCGATGTATAGAAATGACCATAATATACATGAAGATTGATCAAAATAAAATAAATTAGTTTACAAAGTATGTCCCTACATGTTTAGCACTCGTGCAGCAAGAAAAGGAGACTGTATTTCTGCAAACAAAATCAAATCGAAATCTGAAAATATTGTTTCTTAGGTTTGCCGTAAAAGCAAAAAGGTTTTTTTTAACAATGTGAAGTAATTTTTGATTTGCACAATGTGCTATAAAGTAAAAAATTAAAAATAAATCTGTAGCATTATTCAGCTTTTAATGATAGATTTCGAAATATCGTATTTAATGAAAGAAACTCCATGGACAATTTCGTCTCTTTATAAATGCTGAACCTACACTCAATTGATTAGTATGTACTACACTAAAAAATTTAAAAGAAATATTTTTCCACAGTCAAATTGCTGAGAAATATTTTCTATTTTATTATAAAATTATTTTCTATATTTTAATGTCCTATAGGTTTTGTATTACAACACTATCAATCTTTATATTAATAAACCAGTTTATAATCAGATATTTAAAAATGAAGATTGCAGATCTCCATATGTCCCAAAGAATGTTTTGATTGCGTATAAAACTATTAAAAGCATAACAACTTGGCAGATTATGCAAAAACTGTAGTTTATCATACTATCATACTTTCTATATACTCACAAACACGCATCCCGCATAAAATACGTATCAAATATTGTACAATCCTCTTTATTAAAATCTAATATTTAATAGGTAACTCATTTTAAACACACATCAAATGAATAAAAATAAAATGTAATAATACCAAATTTTATAATTAGAGCAGAATATATTTTTATCCAACCTTTATAATACAGTTAGTTATCTTTCGAGAATTGCTTTATGATTCGACTCTAGTTGTAGTGGAAAAAATATAATTGCATTTGGTATTTTATACTTGTCTGTAAACATTAAAAACAGTTTTCAAATATTTTTCCTGTTTGAGTTAGGTATTAAACGAAGACTATTTATTTATATACATGGAGCTATTTTTTCGCCTGAAAAAAATGTAGTAATTAAAACAATTAAAATTATTCGTCAGAATTGGAGCGTTTTTCTGTATTTTCACAGCATAAGGAATTTATGGAAAATCAGCCTTTAATTTATTGAGTTGTGTTTTATAACTATTTACATACAAAAAAGTATAAAGAGAGGGTAGATATAATATAAAACTTTAAACGAAGCCTTTAAATTATGACTATTTTTAAACACGCCTCATATTGATTTTGTTAAACAAATTTTCCGTTTTATGAAACGTATCCCCGTGAGATACAGAGCTGCTACTGCATTTATGTCAAAACGTTTTTGAGTTGCCTTCAAATTTTCTGCAACACGATCTTTGATGAATACTTTAAGCATAATAGATAAAAAAAATCACGTCAATAAGGATTTTAAAAGTATATTGTAAGATTTTTTATTAAATGTTGAAACTATTTTTCCAAACAGATGCACGCTTGTAAAAAAATGGTACAACTAAAAAGCATACATTCATTACCCTATATATATAGATATATTCGTATGTGTGTTTGTTTTAAATTTTTTAACATAGTTATTAGGAATTGTGCAAATATGCATAAAATATAACTTTATTAATAACATTATTTTTTAAATAAGAATTTAAATTAATGAATTTTTAATTATTTTTAATTGTTTTGTTGTATTCTGTATTTCATAAATTACATGAAACCTTTTTATTAAAGAGTATATACATTAAAATTATATGTGTATATCCAATTTAAGGCTTGACTGATTTTAGACTAAAAAAAGGCAATTTAAACTTACGAAAGCAGAAATTTTCCCCCGAAAACTTCCTATAAAGTAACTAGTTAATTAATGAGCATTTTTAATATAAATAGAAAAAACTTAAATTTAAGCAACATTTTAAAAAATTAACAAGATATCTGGGATAATTGTATTTTAAAATTTTATTTTAAAACATAATAGCATTGATCTTCTTGTATTTCTATGCATATACGTACAAAGTTTCATAGTTATAAATTTAAAATTTACAAAAAGGTCTTTGTAATGACCTTATCCCGTTGGGAACATTTTATAAATTTACAGAATGCACGCAGTTCCAAACATATATGCTATCTTACTCGAACTGGGTGATTTTCACAAATTTTGATCTTGAATAGGCTTATATTATTATTATTACAACCAGATTTTACACTTTGTTTGACATTATCAACTATTTTGTTTAACCTTGAAATATAAATTATGAATCAGCAAAACGATGATTTATCTTTATTAGTATTAAATGAATGATGAATTATCAGAAGAAACGATGATTTACCTTTTTCATTACGTATCATTATGAGTATCATTTTATGAAATTTAGGTATAATTTTCGCTTTCCTTAGTGATTGCACTCATAGTTGATCACAGTTGATAGTTGATTCATAATTGAAATTTTCTTATAAATTAAAAGTTTCAAATATAAAGCAAAATATTATAATAGAATTATTAATTATTTGTTTTTTGTAAATTTGTTTAACAATTTTTCCATTTATCAAGTATTTCTATTATATTTAATTATTCAAATTTATTTGAAAGAGCAAATCTGCGAACTATTTTGTAAATATATATCCTCTAGAATAATTAAAACTGAAATCTTTGATTATCACCTTGAATTTTAATCATTTACTTGTTTGATCCATGTTCATGTTATCTAACATTGCAATTGTATATAGATGGTCATAAAATTTACCTCATTAAACTTTTCAGAATCAGTAGTATGCTGCTATGGTCGCAGTTAAAAATTAGACTTCATTTTTCAATAAACCTAATCAAGTGAAGCATGTTGTGGAAAAGTCTATATGTTCAAACACAATGGTTTAAATTTAAATGCAAACAAACATTTAAGTAGCACACGAAGTAGACATAGTAACATGTAGTAGTAATGTGATATCTAAGTAGCTAGATATTTTATTAATGTGAAAAATTCAAATTGTAAGTGAAATCTAAAATAATACAGATTTTTTATCTTAAATTTATTCAAAAATATTTGCAAGTTTACATTTTAAATTTTTAAATTAATAATAATTTTTTAATAAATAATGTATATGAAAATCGTTGATACAGAAAAATTATGTAAACCATGATATAATCTAATATGCTCCCCTGCGTTACTTTTACGAAAACTTTTAAAAGCTTGCTTTATTAATTGCTTCATTTCAATGAAATTAGAAATTTCTTAAACATTTTGATAAATTCGTATCGTCAGTTAAGGCGAATTTTATCATATTTACAGGTAGAACATTCTCTGAAAACTAAATTAAAGAGTAGGGAATAAAGATTAGAATATAATGCACTCTAACATTGTTTCAATGCCTAACAAATGTTTAACTTGTAAACCCAGGTGTTCTTGATTTCATCGCATTAATATTAATTAGTCTTTCCACACCATGTGATTAGATCATGTATATTTTCCTTTCAAAATGAAAGCTCATAAACTAAATTGAGTATTCAACTATTTAATTATTTTGATGCAAGAATACATATTTAAACTTAAAAATGAGTTATAAATTTTCTAACATAATTTCAATTTAATGAGAAATTATAAAATTTTATATTTTACATTTACATTTTTCTTCGAATAAAAAGTAGTTTTCCTAGTATACAACGGCTGATAAAAGATTATAACGTAAACTATAATAACTAAAATAATATAAATATTAATACATTAATATTGTTTGGGATAAAGGAAACATATCCTGGAAGCAACAGATGATTATCAAATTATCTCTAACCTTATATTTGTACAAATTCTAGTTGGCTTTGTTTTTAATATTCTAGGAAAAATATAAATTGAATATCAAAGTTAAAAATCGAGGTATTTTAATACTTATTCCGGTTTTTAAATACCAGCAAAGATGCTTTCAGTATCATGAAAATATGTATGTTTAATCAGCTATAAATATACTACATATGAAAATTGGCGCTTGAAAGTCATTTTACTTTTAATTGATATAAAACACAAACACACACACACACACATATATATATATATATATATATATATATATATATATATATATATATATATATATATACATACACATAGATACACATATATGTAATGTAAGTTAAGGGGACGTTGAACGATACTAAAGTTATTCCGAAGAAAAGTTTTCAATCTTTGTTATGCATTATAACTAAATCATTTACATTATTTCTCTAATCATGTTTTATATATCAAATAATGTTTAAAAAATTTGATTAAAGACTCTCGTTGCGCTCTAAATTTATAATTTTGATTTTTACAAATTTTAATTTTTGGTCTAAAATAACAAAATATACAATTCCAACATATTTGTGTGCGATTTTATACGATTAAAATGTTAATTTATAGAAAATATTTTGATAGTCTATGCTTTGAATATCTGTGGAGAACTATGGAGAACTGTCTAAGGAAACTTTTTAAAATGAAGTATTTAGAAGCTTTCGTGTGATATGAAAATGAAAATAGATTTATTTTTAGAAAACTCTATTTTAGAGGGGGGAGTTTACTATCTTTGATAATTTTTTAGTCAGCTGTTTGTAACTTTTTAATCACTCAAGATATAGATATGCAGTTTTCTGCACACGATATTGTATAAAACCTTATATTTTATCCATAAAAATTTAGCAAATTTGGTTGATTTCTAATAGTTGAAAAGTTTACTGATCAATTAAAGTTTATGAAGTTTCTTCAACATTCACTGAATAAGCGCGTTCTCTTATATTTGAAGAGATATAAACACTATAATGTAAAATGTTTTCATACCTATTTTATATTATATCCTAATTTTGAACATATATATTTTAAACAAACTAAACGAGATATTATTATAAAATGTAGATACTAGGCATATTTTAAAACATTAACATGTAAATAAATTAAATATTTTTCACATGTAATGTTATTTGATGAAAGAGATAATTTAAACCTTTAATATTTGGAGTAGCATGAATAAGAAAACTATGAATAGTATTAATTCTATATATTCTATAAACATAAAAGAAACTTTTTTTAATTATAAATAAATTTTATGCATATTTAATAAATTTAATCCTTTTTTCTTTTCATAAATATTCTGCAAAATATAGCTAGTAAATATATAACTGCAATGTTAGATGAAATTCACTATATCCAGATATTAATAGTAATAATTTATATAAGGTGTTTAAGAAATAAGTGTTGCAAGTGTGGTTAATTCAGTAAATAGTTTTTTGATTTTTAACTTAAATGAAAAAGGAATTATAACTGAATACTTCTTGTAATATAATTAACATTACACACTCACATCCGTACACACAAACACAAACTATATATATATATATATATATATATATATATATATATATATATATATATATATATATAGATAGATAGATATAGATATAGATAGGTAGATAGATATATGCATGTATATATGTGTATATATACATATATATGCGTGTGTGTGTATACATAAGTTATAACATTTACTAAGTCATTGCATTATAAATATACGTAGAAAAGTAAATTTATTATATTAAATGCATAACGATGTATTTATCAAAAAACAATTATTATGTCTAAAACATTCACATGATAAACCTATTAAAAGTTAGATATTGAGAGCATTTCTTTGTGAAATACATTTATACACATTCAAATGACATTTTGGCTTACATCACAGAATAAACAGCTCTTGATATTAAAAACTATAAGGCGGATCTTTAAGCATAGCTATTACAGGACTTATAGGAGCTTCTTATAAGTTGAATTTATTTATTCTCTCTTAAATATAGTAGAATAAAAATCGTTTTTCTTTTGTGATAAATTAAAAAAAATTCCATATTTTTTTAATTTGGTGGTTTGTACAGGAAACTGAAATTAGTCTCAACCCCGGACTGAGATTCCGATCTGTTTATTAGGTATACATATTTATTAGATTTTTCTTGACTGTAAAAACATTTTAACGGCGCATTTTTGTGTTATGAAAATCTTCGTGTTCTTTCCTAAGATTTTGTATTTCAGTTTAAGTTAAATATTTTTTATACTACGTGGCTAAATACAAGTACTAGTAAGTTTGTTTCCAATAAATATATTAATTTCTGTTTTCATTTTTATATTGTGTATAGAAGATATTACAAGCAACAGAATATGCATTACTTATTTGTATAATAGCTGCGTTAGATAATTTTAAATTTTTACAAATATGATATTATTTTAAGCTCATTTACAGGTATTTCAAATATTTTTCAGAAGATTCTTAATGACTTTCTTTTAATTAAATGAAAATGAACATACGAATTTATATATGTAAGTTTTTCCATATGTTACATATAATTTATTTCGATGGAAAATAAAGATTATTAAATTAAATTTGAATATAATTATTTTCACGAGGTTCCTAAACCTTTTGAAAATATTTTATTACGTCTTTTTCCATTTCAGCTTTCCTACAGCTTAATATTTCCAGTAGTATTTGGAAAAAATTCAAATACAAAGCGAAAAACTCTTGCTTTCTGAAAGTTTTATAGGTAATAAGATATTAAAAGCACTGTTGCTTATTCTTACTTAGATGCTTTTTATAGTCTACTTTCAACATATATGTTACTATGTTTAAAAGCTTTTTTCTATATCTCTGTTCAAGACTGGACTTTAAATATCCTAAATGTTATTTATATTTATTTCTGTTTTTTTCAGATGTATGAAATGCAATTTTATTGCTTCTGCCAAAAATACAGTAATAACATATGTTGAAATATATATGCACCTGTTCTTAGTACCATCCAGTTCTCTTATATTATTAATGCGATCGTAACATGAACTTCGGGAAACAACTTGGAGTGAAACATTGAAGTATGTGTATCTGGGTGATTTGCTCTGTATTATATTAATGATAGCATAATTATTCTCTGCGAAGATGTATCACGAATGATTAAGTTCAAGACCATTAGTCATGCAATCATGATTCTCTCAACAGTGCGCGTTCGATTGTAGCACATAAATGTATCATATTTACAATACATATGACACTGAGAAGGAGTCACATATATATGTAATATTATTGTACAGTAAGCGAACATAGAAACAATGCTCAAATCAGATTCTACGCTTTATTTTAACTTTTATAAGACTTTTTAGCTTTAAAAGTGCTATTCCGATATCCTACTTTTAAATAAAACCTAATTTAGCTTTCATAAGCAAAAATATGTTCAAATATGTTTAATATAATTTGAAAAATAGAAATTTCAATAATGTATCTTTCAATTAAAATTTTTAAATAATTATTAAAAAAAATTATATGAAGACCATGGGGCGTTTAATCTAATCACGGTTTAAACAGTTATCAACAGTTTGGTAAATTACGAAAATTTAACGCAGACAAATTTAAATTTTCTGTAAAATATATTTCTTTAAAATGTCGGATGGAAAATTTTGCGCCATCATTACTTTTTATATGTTTTATTTAGAATAAATGCAAAATTATTTATTTATACCAAACTTTCTTACATTTTTTGTGTAACTTATTAATTATAGTTTTCATAGCCAAAAAAAGTGTAGCGATTCCCATCCTGTTTTATTTTCTATATAATTATATATTTATATATTTCTGAAATAGTATGTCATCATTTGCAGGAAAACATTGTCAAACTACAGAGTTTAATACTAATTAAAAAAGACTTACCTATCGTATGGGTGAGCATAAGTAAGAAAACTTTTAATAGTTTTATATTTGCCATAACTTATAAGTTGCGGCCACGACCGCACAGTATAATACTAAAAGTTTATTAGTGCTTATAAAATGTTTTCTTGAAAACAATAGAAAAATACTTCTCAAGTTATACTAGACGCCAGCCTAAATATATACATTGTCCAGTAGTAATTTTGTCCATGATTTACTTTTTTATTCTACTCCTTCTAATTAGCCCAAAAGCAAAATAAAATTGTGCAAAATTTTCTCTGATAACTTTCCATATTCAAAAACGTCTTGTCCTCTAAAGTTGTAAAGTTTCCAGGTTCCTTCAAGGAGTAGAAACTTGCCTTTGAGTGGTATTTTCGCTGCGCGGTTCCAAGTTTCTAGACTTTGTTTGCGGCATGGGGACGCGCTAGTATTGGAACGAGGGTGAACGAGCGGAGAACGACTGCTTGCGAAACCTCGCTTCAGAATGAGGGGAATACTGTTGAGGCAGGCTCCTTTACTTCTCCAAGCCTATTGATTTCAGCGCCACCGTCGGTTGGGAGAGGCTGCACATCGTGGGCTTTCTCTTTGAAAAACTTCATATGAAGAGTGCGGACAACTTGCAGAATAAAGCTGCTTAAAATATTAGACACAAGAAACTCATCAAATATTTGCGTTGTTAAGTGATGTTGTTAGTTTGCGCTATTTAGACAGAATTCTCTGCAACTCTTAATTCATGGAAACATATATTATGTATTTATTTATGATGTAATGTAATTTAGTTTGTTAAATATGACATCATTTAAAATAATGTTCTAACAGCTTTATCCAAATCAATTTGCGAGAGCCAATTTCAACAAATGTCTCTACTTCTAAGTCACATGCGGGTTATGCTTATTTGATTTTATTATTCGAATACTCGAGTCTATAAACGCAGATTAATTGAGAATTTCATGTTTTTAGAAACCATTAAATAGAATAAAGAGGCTTTTTTGAAAATCGATATAATGCACACAATTTACACAATAAAATTGTTTAAAATATTAAACTCAAGAAAAGGGGGGGGAGAACTTAAAATGTTTTGATTAAATGATGGGAGTACTTTGTCGTGTGTAGATATAATTTGCTTCTATTTTGAATCCACAGATAGGTACATATATTGTGTTTTTATTTATTATATTATTTAATTTTGGTTGTTTAATAAGATTTAATTTTAAATAATTACTCAACATACTTATATCAAATTGCGGTAGTCATTTCTAACAAATTTCGCAACCTTTATGTGTCAAGTGGGTTACTGATCAAGAAAAAATAGTCATGTATATTCTATTTTTTTGTGTCTATATCATTGAGAAGTAATTAAGCTTTTCTTCTTTTTGGAAACCTTTAAAGTAAAAAAAGGATATTTTTATAAATTGTAGTACGTGCACAAATTACAGAATAAAGCTGCTCAAAATATTAGTCTCAAAATGGATGAAATTCATGAAATATTTGTGTTGTTAACTGGAGGAGTTAGTGTACAATTATGTAGAAAAAATTTATAGCTACTATAAACTCACAAAGACTTAAGTTATGTCTTTCTGCATGCTAGAGTCTAATTCTATTATAAGAATCTAAGGTTTTATTCACTGCATAAGAAACCTTTAAAATATTAAAACTTACAAAATATATAAATCATGGTGTACTAAGTTCATTTAAGAGTAATGTAACTGAAATGTCATTAAAAATGCTTTTAAAATAATGTTTAATGAAATTAAAAAGACTGAAACCAAATAAATTAAATTGACAAAACTGACTTAAGAATTAAGTTAGACTAACAAAAACAACATTAACTAAAACAAATGGAAATACCATTATTTGTTTTTTTCTGTTTTGATACAGAAATAATCGGTAACCTTCCAATGACGTAATGTAAATTCCAAGAAATTTTTATGAATCCATTGCGTAATACAAGAAAAGGCAAAGTGTTTTATTCCACATTTTGTGTGAACAAAAACTTATATATTTAACAGATTTAGGTAAAAAATTACAAAAGGGATACAGTTTTCACACAAGCAAAATGTTTCAAATAAATACCACTGAAAAAAAATCAATGGACAAAAAAAAATTTCTTATATCCAATTTCTAACAATTTAGATGTCGTTATAAATGAAAAAGTTATCAATAAATACAACTAAATAGTTAGACGGATACAATAGGAAAAAATTGGGCCAAAATTTCGTTCCTTATATCCGGTAGTAGGATATATGCAAGATTTGTTATAACGGAGTTCCACTGTATTATGTAATTTTAATTTTAATATGGTATAATCCCCTATATAATATAGCTTAAGTTATCTGTCCGTCTGTCCTTGAAATTATGAAGCGGTTGGACCTGGAATGGATAGAGGCATCATATTGGATTCTTGATGAGTTAGGGTTAACAAAGTTTAAAGCGATTACAGTTTATCTTCTCCTAAACTATTGATCCGATTCTAAAATAAAATTTTTATAAATATGCATCATATAACAGCGAAAAATACAGTAGAAACTTTCAGTCTTTAAAACGTTCTAAATCCACCCCTTCCTTCCTTTTAGAGCGATTAATGCCATTATTTCAAGTCCTATTTTCCCCGGTTAAAAGCAGGCGATTAAATTTATAAATTTTTCACATTATAAGTAGATAAAAATAACATTTTTTCTAGCATTATGACGTCATTTCTCTCATTTAATCATTTCTTATTTTAAATTATTTAAATATCGTCTGCATTATTTTCATACGTTTTTATCACTGAACTACGTTGTTATGTAAGGGAATTCCTATGCTGACCCGGCCTAAGCCATACAGCCACTAATAACTGATCGCTTTGACAGCTCTCCAAACTCAGAACAGAAGTTCCACAGTTCAGAAGCACATCATCCGTTCTAGTCAGTTCAACTCCTCCGCTCACTCCTCGCCCGCCTCGGGGGACCGCCACGAACCGGACCAACCAGGAAGACTCCTAACAGCAACCAATTAGACGACACTTGTCTGGGCTCGCAAACACTAAACTTCAAATTTAGGACCGTTTTCCTGTGCCTGGTGTCTCTGCCTTTATTAATAAAAATGTTACAATTAATACGAAAAAATATACAAAGTGAAACAAACAATAGAATACAAAGAAATGGGTATATACAATATGTACAATTAGACAGCTTCTTCTGTCGAGAGAGTCTTGCATCTGTCCACCAGTTCAATAAGTCCAGTTCTTGAAAGATCTGAGTTTATCAAGTTTTGAAGTCCCACAGAGTGGAAGTTGTAGGGGAAGTGCCTAATCCTGATGTCCTCCATAAGCTTGCATTCATACAAAAGGTGATTCACATCTCCTTTCTCTTCTCTACACCAGCAGACGTCCGGAAGATCGAAGAACCTGTTCAGATAACTCGGGAAAGCTCCATGTTGGGTGAGCAGCTGGTTGAGTTGGAAGCAGCCATGAACTCTGTTGAAGTTCACCTTGGGGATGATCTTGTGAACAACTCTGCCATTGGTTGATTGATCCCAGGAAATTTGCCAGGAATTGAAGACTTCAGACTTTAACTTCTTCTGGACTTTACCAATTGAAGTCTTGCAGAAATGGTCCACTTTATCTCTTCTTGTAGCTTCCTTGGCTAATCCGTCCACAATTTCGTTGAAGTGTTCGCCTGGGTGGGCCCGAACCCATTGAAGATCGATCTTCTTACAAGAATGACGAATGGCGTATTGCAGATCTTCAATCGCCTTTGTTCTGTCTGGATTATGTTATGTAAATCATTTTCTTTTATATTTGGCTTAAATAATAGATTGGGCACATATGGGATAGTTTTAAATTTAATCGTCGATTATTTTTTATTGCAATGAAACCGGTATTAAGAAATCATTATTATCCCCGATTATTAACAAATTCATTTCATAAAAGTCTAGGAGTCTATTTCACAGACTAATATATATCTATTATTTAAGTTATATATGTTTGATAATTAAGAACATCATTCATATATACCGCCAAATAATCACTGTCTTTAAAACCTATGAAGTCCATCCTATAAATTTAGTATGACAAGATAAATTAAAGTTGGCATCCAACATACGGTCAGTAAAGATAAACAAATTATTGAGAGAGTACCAGATAATTCTAAGCCAAAAAATAAACATTTTTTTACCTGCCTCATAGGGTACTTTACAATTTTAGAAAATTAAAAATTTTACTGATTCTGTCATATGATTGGCTATATGCTAGTTTTCAATATTTTCTTAACAACTGTGACAATATTGAAGTAGTATATAAACGTACCCATTTCCAATAAACTACTTTAACTTCTTTTATATAAATTCATGGACGTATAGTTTTATTGCGCCTTTGTTAATGCGAATTAATAATTTTACGTTTTTGTAAACCATTAAATTTAAAAAGGATAGAAAAATGGGGAGCTCATCAAATATTTGTAATGCTAATTGAAAGTAATTGAAAGTTTTATCTATTTGAATAGAATTCGTTACTATTATTTTACTGCACATACATTTATTATATTTTTCTTTAACTAATTTTATGTAATTATGTTTGTTTAATATTATACAATATACATTAAACTTTTCCTAAATAGCTACTAAGAACTGTAACCATATTTGATAAAGCCAAAAAATTACAAACAGCCGACACTCTTCAGTTTCTATCAATGCAAACTTAAGCATTTCATATCTTTTAAAAACTCTGCATCAAAAATGAGATATTTTTTAAGATATTTGATTTAAAATTACACTGCAAATAAAAAAACAATGTTTTTTTAATCTTTTTTTTGTTTTGTTTTACAATTGGGCTAAAATATTTGCTGAGTTTTACACAAGAATCATTTCCGATTTTTCACATTTTTTAAGTACTGAATTTTTAAAAACTTCTGATCTACACGAAGTAAATTTTTACTATAAACTCCTTAAATCAATTTAAAGATTTTTTTAAAAATCAAATGTATGATATTATGATTAATTGCTGTGGAAATTTAAATTTTAACTTTAACATATATAAACAAGTATTATGTAAAGCACAAAAATTTAAATTTCAGATTCATATATAATCATTGTATTAAATGTACTAAGGGTTAAACATGGAATTTAATTGCGCTGATTGGAAATGCGAAAACTACTGTTTCCCTTTTGTGTACTTACATAGTTTTAAAAGCGATTGTTTGTCAAGTAATTTTGACCATCTTTACTTTTTAAACAAATGTGATTTTTTGTGTTTTTAAACACTTTTAGCTATTTCTATAAAACATTTTCAGTACAATTCAGAAACAATATATCGATAAAATAATTCATTGAAATGAAGTTTAATTTATATTACGTAAATATAAAATTATTATAATTTGTTTTTAAAAATAGATTTTATTTATCTTGTTTAAGATATCCTGTGTACGTCTATTCTTCATATTTTGTATGTATCGTAATAAAGATTATGACAAATTTGTAAAAAAATTAAGATGTAAAATGAAAGTATAAATTTTTCACACATATTTCAGAGTTATGTCAGCAAAGGCATAAATAACATGGCTGTGAGATCGAGAGTGCTCGACCTGGTAGAAAATCCGTCATGAAGTGGCTGGGACACATAAAATTGGTGTGTGGTAACAATGTCCTCCATGTTCAAATGATTCTTCTGGAGGCGTCTGGTCAAGGCTGGGAGTCTTCTGCTTGGTTCATGCTTCTAAATTCCAAGAACCAACTTTGAGGAATGTTGTTCTTCCATCCTAACTGTGCTGTATAAATAGTCTTAAAACTTTCCCTTAATTCATCAAGCATTCAGCTCACGTTCTTAAATAGTCCAATTTGTATTTGGAGTAACAAAATAATGCCATAAAGTTGCTGAACACCTTTCGTGCTCTTAAAAAAGATTTCCCTCATTTATTGTGTGTTGCTTAACTAGCTCCAGAAACAACAACCCACTGATTTATTTTTCTTTCCGTTTCACATGTTCCAAAATAAAGGCTGTAATATGCCATTAAAATTTGTTTCTTTGTTAAAGGGAAGAAGGCATTCTAACACATTGCTGCTGTAGTTCAGTAAATATAGGATTATAAAACTCAGTTTCATAAAACCGATTTTATTAATTTTCTTTTACATGAGATAACAAGCCAATTCCGATTTCAGTTACTAACTGATTCACGCGTATCAGATACTATTTCATACATTTTTAGAGCCAATTAGCATGTTTAGCCCGTTACGAATTTGAGGGCTTGAAAAAAGAAAAAAAAATAGTAAAGTAGGTGATAATTCAAAAATACCAAAAAAAAAAATGCTTTCCACACCAAAATATACTAAATATAGTGCAAAAATACTTTTAATTATTAGTTATACGGGTTGCTATAATTTCAGTCTGCTTCTTACCTCTTTTGCCTTGTACCGTGCATCAATTATTGACATTCTTCTATGCAACCACTATATTACTCAGTAGTCTGTTCACCAACTTTATAAGCTATCAATTAAGATCTAATTTATATATTTCACTTAAATTTAATAAAGAATTATTAGACAACTTTAACCCAAAATATCCCAGGAAAAATATTAATCAAAATCAGTTGTATAATTATTTTACCTGTAAAAAAATAGAAATATAAAATTGGTAAATCAAACGCAGTTATGAATATAATTATTGCATAATCAGATTCAAAATTGATTTCTAGAACAAAGAGTATTCTTAACATATTACCAACAAAATCCTTCTATAAATAAAAAATAATTAGAATAAAATAATGTAAAAAATAAAATAAACAATAGATTTAAAAAATATTTAAAGAGTAAACTATGTTTTCTGGAAACTTTTATTGAACAAATATAATATAAAATCTCTTTTACCGTTGAGACTTTTACCGTCAGATTTTTACCGTTGAGAAGTAAAAATCCCTTTCTTCATATAAAAATGAATTTTAATTTCTCAGCTGAAGGAATATTGAACTAATGATTTACCAAAAATAGGACTGAATATTATCCAAAAGGTCAGTTTGGGAATACCAGGGTAAAAATGTCTCTAAAATAGTAATAATGCATCAAAATCTCAAATGAAGCCAAAATAGGAAAAATTTTACATCTGGAAACTTACATGATAAAATTAAAGTCATGAAGTTAACTGCTGTTAACACCAGAACAAATTCATTTTGTATGTGTACTTTACATTATAAAAGTGTTGTGTGAAAAATAGAAAAAAAAATTTAATTCACAAGTAAAAAAAATAATTATATGACAAAAGGATTTGGACGTCTTTTTGCTAAGTCTGAAAGAATTAAGATTTCGACTTTTTCGAAGGAATTAAGTGATACACGAATGAAGGAGTTTCACTTTTTTGTCATGGAAAAATCTTATTTGCTTTTACCTTTTCAATATGAAATAGATGTATTGCACGGTCCTTTTGGAGACTCATTTTCCGTTGGAGAATTGTTATTCGCAAACGCAAATGGTATCTTCCTGAACATTTTCTACAATTTGAAAACAAAATGGCTTTATACTAGATTTTTTAACTATTTAAACACAACTTTCATCAATTTTGTTAGATAAAATGTTATTTCAAATTTTCGCATAATAATTTTATGCAGATGCTGGAATTTGAACGTATGAAAATAAATCTCATCTAGAAAGGTAAATCCGTGAATCTAAAATATCCTCAATTATAAAAATTGTAAATATCTTAATTTAGAAATAAATTTATAGTGAGTCTTACCTCCGTAATATCGAGTTGATTTTAAATAGATTTGTACTTAATAATTTAGTATTAAAATCATTCTTTTTTAATTGAATACACTTAAAAGAAAAGAATGTGACTCGGACAAAAAAAATGTGATCTAAATAAAAATATATAACAAATTTAACAATGACAAAAAATAACAGAAGCATACAAAAAATTCTTCAAATTAGCAAAAATGCGGCAAATCCGGAAACACGCCTACAGACGGGGTGAGTAATATATCTGTATCTCATATTTTCGTTGAAATATGATTGTGCAGTTTTTAATAAAATATTCTCAAAATAAGTAAATATGAAATGTTTTAAAAATCATAAAAAAAGAGTAGAAATTTAACAAATAAGTTTTAGAAATGAAATCCAAATACACCATGCTTATCGGTATGAATATTTAGAATTAGTAATGCATTACTGTGGATTAGTCAAATTTCTATTCTAAGAAACAATAATAGAGTGGAGAAGATATCAAATATATAATAAAAGGTACCAATTCAAAGAGAAAAGTTAATGTTTGAGAAATAAAGAAACAGAATTTATCAATAATAAGCTACATAGATAGAATAACAAATATGTTTTTTTTATTATTCTCTCAAAAGAAAAAAAGTCAACTGAAATCGATGCCAAATACAATTTTAGATAATTAGAGCAGAGATATAATACTATCTGTAAAATTTATTTCCTAAACAATTTAATAGAGATACCATAACTAATACCATGGCCTTTTTCTCATCGAGACGGTGAAATTGTTTGCTCATTTATACCCAAAATTAAACATTTTGTATAGTCATTATTTAATACAACTGCTAATTGTGGTTTTAAAAAGATAAAACATACAGACAAATCAGTTTCCTAAAATATTCCAAATCTGTGAATATTTCATTCAATCTTAAAAATCCCTATTTTTAGTGCTTCACCTATAACGTCATAAATATCTAATTGCGTTATTTCCCCTTAATAGCACATAATTCGACCCAAAATAATAATACATTTTTATGGTTTTTAATTAATATATGCATTAATTTTGGTTCTACTATGATAGAACTTTGTAAAATAAAAATCCCAGAATTTTTAAACCCTTTGATAGCTGTCTCGACCCCCAAACTCTCAGCCAGATAAAAGATCTGGTTGTAGAATTCATATATGAAATAATTTATTTATGACAACATAAACAGTAGATTCTTGCGATAACTTTCTTATCAAAACATAAATTTTGACGATAATAATTAGCATTTTTGTGGTTTTTAATTAATATATTTTTTTATGTATGGTTCTAAGATAAAACTTGTCGAAATAAGTTTTGAGAATTTTCCAAATCCGTGGATGCCTAACTCTCAGCCGTTTTTGAGGAGTTCTAGGACAGACAAAAGGTGCAGATTTCAATACATGTAAGAAGACAGAAGCGAGAGCAATGTGGCCGCTTTTAATTTTATAGCTTCCTTTGCAAAAAAAAATTCAATTGTAAACTATACGTTACAGAATTATTACTCATAATTTTCTTCACAAGAACAGTTTTAATGGGTAAGGTAAGAGCAGTCACAAAATTTATAAACATGGCTAAATTCTTTCTGAGACTGATTCTCTATAACAATAAGCAAAAAAAATATGGATGTTTCACCTGCAAAAGTTATTGATAAATATTCATGACATGTTATAGAAACAAGGTAAATGCATATCAGAATTACGTAACATTTCGTAACCGTGCATTCAAACTATTTTAAACATACACTTACGATCCAAACATTATAAATGCGTTGCAGATATTCGTTTAAATTTATAAAACATATTAAATAATTCATTATCTCCCTTCGTTCCTTTTAAGAACATTCTTAAATTCAGACTCTCCAGTGAAATTCCGGGAACTTGTGGAGTTAGAGGACCACCCGAAAAGAGTCCTCTGTCGTTAAAAATTAAAACTAACTCAATATTTCTTACATAAAAATATTCGTGGTACGAAAATAATTTTTCGCAGTCTGAATTCAAATATACGAATTCTTTCGAATTCTATGAATTTTAATACTAATATTGAAATTATGAGACACAGAGAATATATACTTGAGCTAAAATATAAGCATCACTTTAAAGTTTAGACATTTCTTTAATTTTTTTTAAAAATAATAATCATTTGTTCCCTAACTTAAGCATTGTAAAGGATTTTCTTTAAACTTCCCTTTCAGTGAACTATAGGAAGCTTGTGCAGTAAAAAAATCAAAGGAAAAAAATATATATTTGATAACCCTATTATAAATCGCTGGAATTGATTTGTAACTTTTGAATAACAAGTTAAAACTGAATTAATCACAAGATATGAGTATGTAAAGAAAATACTCGTCATTCTATAATGTAATTTCCGAACGATAGCAGAAGGGTTAGGATGCAGATCCTCGGTACCATAGTCCACTGTTTCGAATCACACTATGGTATGGATGTTCGTAGCAGTTCGGAATTAACTTTAAGCAATAGGTCCCGGTGTCATTAACCTTCATGTTGTAAAAGAGTAGTCCACAGAGTCCCAAACAAAACTCTTATTTAATTATGCAAGTCAACCTATTAAAAATAGTCTAAGAATTCATTATGAAATTTTAAAAATATATCATCGTTGTATTGAGGTGTATTTCCGTTTCTCTCTCCGAAAATTGATTTGAAAAAGGAGTGTTCTGGATGTAAATCAAATACATCTCTTAAGCATATCTTTGTAATACAATTCGTCTTTTTTAGTGAAAGACTGAAATTTTGCACACACACAGGTGGTAATCACTGGTGGTAATTAATAAAAAAGTATAATTGAGGAATAAAAGACTTATTTGCTACATGTTTCGCTTGGTTTGGAGTGCAAAATTCTACTGTTTTACTACATGAAGTCTAATGAGACCAAGACCGTCTGCATAATGCCAATACCAAACGGCCTCGAACATTCAAGACAAGAACTTGAATTGAACCGCGAACTCCAGTACGGAGAGTAGTGCCCTACCATTTGAACATCGGTTAGTTAAATTGCTGAGAGAATTGGTAAAGAAAAAGATAATAAAGACCCTGGTCCTGGGGCTATTCCATCAGTATTACTAAACAGTGGCGGCGTAGAATTTATAATCTTATACCTACATAAAAGCAAGAAAAATCCACGATATATTGATATTTGCTACGTGTTAAAAAGTATTATAAAATGAAATTTTGTAATAGATAGAGATATTTATCCCTATTCCAGATTAAATGATTGTCAAAAAATTAAATTTATGTGCGAGGCTTCGGAAATTTTAAAATTTCAATCCAATTTGTAAAATTATAAATATAGGACTTCCAACCACCTTCGTTGTAAAGAAAAATTCTAAGAAATCCTAAATGATCTGCAAACTATTTTAAATGTCTCTAAATAGAGACGCTAGGCAAATAGGTAGATTAATAATTTAATCTTCCAATATTTTTTAAGTTTTACTTTATAAATGCATGAAGCGCTTATCAGATACAACAAAACAGTTTTAAAACAAGACACTCTAAATATTTTTTTTCTTTTATGCATGATAATCAAACCATACTTTTTTTAACAGAAGAGTAATCCTGTAAGACATAGTTTGAACATGAAAAACGTTAAATAGTGTGAAATCATTGTTTTTACAAATTTTACGAAATAACACTTTTAAGCAATGACAGTCACGTGAGATTACTGCAATGAGCATAATAATATAGGAATTAAAGGAAAGGAAAATCATACTACTGTTTCAAAACTTAGGATCCTTCTCCAATGCGTAGTAGGAAAATGTTTACTTCAGCACCGGAAACAATCTCTTGCAATAAGTGTTAGCTCACCGTTACGGTTTTATGTCATTGAATTTGTTCTTTCCTTCCTGAACTGAGTATATGCTCTTCTTACGATTTCAAACAAATGTAGTAGAATATCCATCGGCTTTTACTTTTGTATTTTTAACGTTTCTTCATAAACAAAGCTTTTTTTATTTGGTGACTATTTATTTTTTATTTATATTACAGATTAGGGAATTTTAATAAGATCTACTATTTTCACTACGAATTGTAAATCCTCAAATAATTTTAATACATTAGGTTTACATCTTTGTGTGACAGAAAAAGGAAAAGTTAGAGCTAAGCATGATTGTACTTAATATTATTTTACAAAGATATTAAAGAAATGAAAAACGTTTTGTAAATATTCTTAATTTTAATTATAACGTCGAATACATAATAAAAGGAATCCATTGTGAAACTCCTCAAACCACATTAAAAGGGTTTGAATATTTCTGTATGATATTTACTCGGTTAGCTGTTTACAATGCAACAAATGTTGAAAATTTTTAAGTCCAATGACACTAATATTTTTATCTGTAGGGAGGAGAGATTTAGACTATTGTTTCGAAATATACAGTAAGTAACTCAATACATTTTATGGATCCAATTCATTCATTAAGAAATCTTCCATGCATACTTCAGTAAACCTGAAGGATTATAAAAATTATATTCTGGCACACTCCTGTTATACACATTTTAAATAAATATACCGACGTAACTTAAGTCTATCTCTTTGTATTTCATCGTTTGATAAAAACAATATGTAATTCTTTATCAATTCGCGTTAATATATAGATTGTCTTGTAATAAATTTAATAAATTTTCCTAAAAAAATGATATTTATACCATTTTAATTATTTTTGTACCATTTAATCCATTTTTATACCATATTATTTGCGACATTCTTTAATGATGTATTTCTCTTTTTCCATAATCTCTATATCTCGTTTCAGGTGCTACATTGCTTTATAATGATTGCCAGCTATTAACATATAGAAAATCAATTCTTCTATACGGTATAAGTATAGGGAATGTTAAAATAAATCATTCCTTCTTTTATAACGCTCGGAAAACATTTATTATATTATGATAAAAGAATCACCAAGAATTGTTTTTTGTTCTATTATAATATTTTTCTATAATTGTTATAATTTTCATAACTTGTTATAATTTTTATAAATCTCCAAGTATTTAATAGATTTTTGTCGAGATAATATTTTTTACTATTGAAATATTCGGTACTGGTTGCTTTTGTATTTAAATTTGTACAGTTACAATGATATGTTTGTAAATCCAGCTGTTAAATTTAAATTTATATTAGAAAACTCTTACTTTTACTATAGCATTACATACAAAAATTGGAAAGTTACCCATAGACATTATTGATGCCTATGCATTATATTGTTTCTAAACAAAGTTTACGAGTTTAAAAAATATAACACTAAGCATAAAGCATTTGTACACAAAAAAATAAAACTATATTATCCAATCTATAAAAATAAATAAACCCTTCTTATGAGTGTCATGAGATTTTAGTTTAAATATTGAAACCTTATTTGCTCATATTTAGAAGCTTATCATATCTACTTTCCAAGAAAACCTTTCATTTGTATTTAAAAGTTTCATTTTTAGTAACTAATGATAAAATTAAAAGTGAGTACTCAAACTCACGATGCCATCTTAGATTTATAGAATGTGTTCGGAGAAAGATACACCACGATTTTAAATATCATATCTTTGTATATTATATTCAATTTATAAAAATAAATATTTAATTAAAACTGTTAGATAAGTTTTTTCTGTGTTTGTTTTTCCTTTACAGCTAGTTAAAAATGGAAGCTATATTTTCTCTCTTAATCTCAAATCGTGACTTGAAGAATTATAATTGAAGTTTCTTAAGTCAAACGTATATAAATGCAGTATTATCTTGCGTATTCCAGAAAAATGAATTACAAGATATATTGTGGGGTTTCATATCACCCAGTGCAATGGTTTTCAACGGGGGCGGTGGGACGATGCTGAGGGTAGTAAACTTGTTTAAGGCGGGAATGTGGGTAAGTTTCGGCTTTCAAACTTAATTTTAAAATACTAAATAAATTTATTACTATAATCTAATTTACACGATTTTTACCAGTAATAAAACAAACTTAAGCGGAGGTTAAAGAACGAGTCATTTACATTCCATGTATTCTGCGGGAAATTGGGCCTATATATTTAATCATCAGCATTCGTTTGATTTGCTTTGTCACCACGAGGTTGAGACCGAGACCTACTACTTAAAGTCGATTCCGAACACCTATGCCCCAGTGGGATTCAAACTTAGGAACCAAAGGTCAGCGCCCTAACCACTTGGCCATAGCAGTCTTTTGAGCGTTTCTTTAGAGCGTATCAGAAACAAAAATTTGATTTGTAATTCTATTGAAGAAAATTACTTAAAATTTTTACCTCTTATAATTGAGTTTTTATCTTACTCTACAGGTGAAATTACGGGATTTTTATAAAAGGGGGCTTTGGACACATTTCGGCTCCGTAGGGGAACGGTAGTTTAAAAAAAGATTGAGAATCACTGACCTAGTGATCAACATACTAGGATGAAATGTCATAGTGACATGTCCCAATCTTGGAGGCGGCTGAAACATCTCAGTGTAATTCAAGAATAGCAATATAATTTTTCGGATCTGAATATCCTTTAACTCCGAACCGCGGTATTGCAGTCACAGAATGATAGTCAATAACACAGTCTGAGAATGATGCTTGAGTCAGCTAGACACCATCAGTAATAGCAATAATCAACATCACAATGTCTTCTAAATTCAAACGAGTTATATAATGTAATCACAAGACTTGACGTTAAACACACCTGGTTCACTACCACCTTCTTGCTTACGAAGATGCTCTAGAACTGATTTACTGCAATTGTACCTTAAACCATTTCACATATTTATTCTTGCTTATGTTTTCGTTACTTCATGTGTTAATGTTATGCTACATTATCTCTTTTACTTAATTTGGAAGATTTATTTGGAAAATAACCCGCCAGATTTCTTTTTGCATGTCAGCACGCTTATAGTCTCTTTTATTATAACTAAATCATACTTCAATAATGAAGTGCACCATTTTTTATGATAGCTACAACTGCACTACGTGATTTTATGCTCCGTTAACGATCTTTCTTTAAATTTTACTAGTTTTACATGTTATTACATAAATTTTTAGAACCTCATTTTTAGAAGCTTTTGTATTTTACTGTGTATTTATTATAGTATATACATGATGATTTTGAAAATAAAAAATCGTAATAATTCTTAAGCAGTAGGTCCCAGTTTGATTAGTTCTCGGGTGTCAAAAGAGTAGACCATAGCTTAATTATGTTAAATCAAACTACATTCGTAGCCAAAAATTAAAAATGAAACAAACCGATGACTGTAATACAAGCCCTAAGCTTTCTCCCATCCCCTGTCAAGACTCACATTTGACAGAATGAAGAAACGGGAATTACTTTAGTGATAGGTCTTTATGTTATGGCTCACGTGATAACGTGTTGTTCGGTAAAAGCTTTTGCTACTCGACACTCGGAGTCTTTAGCCCTTCAACAACACTAAGTCATGAATTGGAATACTAAAAAACTTTCTCCACTTTTCTCATAGATGCATATTCTTTAAGTACTTCCGATTCCACGCTATTCAAAACAAATTCTTCAAATTGTTAGGACAACCTATACTAAAATTTAAAACTTTAAATTTAAGAGTATATTTATTTTGTGTCATCTATATTATATCGTCCGGGCATCTAAAAACGTCACTGCCAATGTTGATGACATACATGAAGACGTGCAAAAATAAGACAACGGCCTGATTACTACAACTTTATTTTATTTTGTATAATCATTTAACAGAAAATAAACATGAGCTGACTTGTATTTATAACAACCTTTTAACTTACATTCGTTGTTACAATCTTGAAATACTGCGATAATTTAGTGACCGGACACCGAAGAGAGTACACTAAACAATGTATCTGCTAAAAAAGTAAATTAAATGTTATGTTTAAAAAATATTAAAATTTCGATCCACATTAAAAAATTAAAATTAAAAATACTTAATTGGCATTGTTTCCAATTTTTCACTATAGATCCTTAATATTGAGTTCATAATAATGTCTAGCGTCCTTTTTGGGGTCAGATATTAAAACAATTCCTAGATTTTTTTCTTTTTCTTTAGAATGAGTTTTTGTTTTAACGGAGGCACACAGAAATCCTATAAACAATCTACCAAATCTATCATTGTCATTTAGATGCACATTTTCTGATATTTCGAACTTGGAACAGAAATTGACTTATTCAATAGGTACATCGACTCATATCATAATGACTGATATAATTCTGAATTATCATAAATGACTCATATCATGATACCATAATGTTATGTGTTATGAAGCTTCACTTTCCAGTACAATGTTTACATGTAATGATAAAAGTGATGATAAAAAGGTTTTTTTTTTCAGAATTTTTTTTTTGTTATAAATTTGCTTCATATGATGTTTTACAATGGCAGCTTATCACTGAGAAAGACACGCTGCCATGTTCAAAGTTGTTTAAATTTCCTACTTGTTTTACACTGTACAGTCCATAGTAACTTTTTTCAATGCAGTTGGCATTACATAATGACTGAGAAGCTGTTACTCATATAGAAACTTCGGAAGTGCATAAGTAGCTTAAGGAATGCTACGAACGCACGTAATACCCCCCAAGATCCTCTCAATTTAGAAGCAGGTATATACATAATACAGTATATGTATATACATAGCTGATTTTTAACAATAAAAAATCTTCGGTAAGTATTCGGATTTAAGCAGTAGGTCCCAGTCTGATTAGTCCTCGCCCCCCTGGCTTAACTTAAAACCTCCAAAGGTATTGTTTAAAACCTTAGTAGATATTACAATCAGGAGTCTGTTTTACGTGTCTTAGCCGCCGTTAATGAACAAGGCAAATCTTTGGCCGCTCGAGTATCCAACTCAAAACCCTCCAGTTATGAGATCGAAACCTTTAGCGATTGACATACCACGACTCTGTGCATTAACTTAATTTAAAATACTCATTAATATATATTAGGAAGAAATTATGTGGGCATTAATGGTTTAGAATTTATGGACTTGTGTATTTGATTACTATCTGCCGTCACTAGTAAAAATTATTCCAAGAAATTATACAAGTTCTGCATTTTTTTTTATTTGCCCTCTTCTCAAGCGGATATTTGTTAATGACTTACACGTTGTATATTTTCTACAGATATTCTTATGTTCCTTACATTTTCCCCATTTTTGAAATTTTATATTATTCTATAAAATACCAGCTTTTATTCTTTTTAAACTGTCTTTACCGTAAATGGTATAACTTAGGAGTTATATCAATATAGAAAAAGTTATACTGGAATTTTTTATCTTACTGAAAGACATGGTCTTGTGAGTCTTGACTGCGACAAAACTAGCTAGATGAACTATCATTAAAGGATTAATGCTTTCCGTACCTGCACCATGATGTAGTTTTATCACCAAAACATAAAGTGCACAACTCTCAGAAAAATATATGCCCAATAAACTGTTGTTTTTTATCCACCCGTGATAAGTCAGTTAGCAAAGACATCGATCTCATAACCGGAGGGTTACAAGTTCGAGGTTTGATCCAGACAAAGATTTGTCTTGTTCATTAATGGCGACTGGGACCCGTAAAATAGGATTGTGGTCACAATGTCCTATAAGTTCCCAAGCAATACCTCTGGAGCCGGGAGACTATGCCCGGATATGTTCTGAATACTCTCCGGTTTTAAATTGAAATTTAATGGCATGAATTACACAAGGGACAGAATGTGCCATACACAAGGTTACGCAAGAGACTTTAACGTCAACGTCATGACTTGACGTTAAATTGAGAAAATTACGTATCTCTGTATATATACATTATTTTGTAATTTCTTGATAAATATTCATTTATGTATTTATTTAATTATCAGACTAAGATAAAATAATTTTTGTTAGCTAATTTTTGCAAATTTTATTGAAACGTAATAAACGTAATAAAATGTCAAGAACTATTTGAAGTATTAAATTGTATAAAATTCAAAGCATTATTTTATATTGGAAAAGGAAAAATGTATGTTTTACTTTATACAATTAAAAACTACGGATTTCATTTTCTCTCTGCATACTTGAATTATTTTAACTTATTGTTCAGTTTATTTATTTAATTTTATTTATTCTGCAATAATAAAAAATTGCCTTATATTTTATAATTTATCTGGGCTTAAAACAGTGTGGGAGAAAATAATATGTTATATTTAAAATTTCACTTAATCTAATAAAATATCCTTCAGTCTTTATTACTTTCTGGATTCTTCGCTTTAACTATATTCTCTGAAACTAACAAATAAATGTTTTAATTGTTAAAGAATCTTACAAGTCTTATTATTTCATCATAGATGGATGATTTTCTTTTATTTCCTCGTACTTAAAACCTTGATCATTATAAAGCATTTATCTCTTATATACTCTTCTTTTTTATTAACTATAACTGTTTCATTGTTTAAGAACTAATGTTTGTCATTATAACAAATTAAGTCCTTCCCAAAATTTCTGAAATAAAAAACTCACATGAGATTTGTAGAAAAATATATTTTTGAAAAAAAATTACAGCTTATATTTATAAAAGAACTATTATAAACTATAATGTATATTCATATAGATATACTAAAAATATAATGTAAAATGACAGAAGATCCGGGAAATGTAGGAGAAAAACTCTGGTACAGAAAAATTAATAATCAATAGATTAGTAAAACAAGCATAATAGAATTATATTACATATTAATATTACGCAAATATTAAACAGAAACTTACAAAATATGTTTTTCTATTATAAAAAAAAAGTGAGATTCTTCAACAAGATAATGAAATTCTTTTCCATTTTTGAATTTGAGTTCTGTTAAATATGGATTAAATATGAAATAATTTAATATATTCTGAGTTCTGTTGAATAAAGATTAAAAATGAAATAATTTAATATATTCTGAACTTTAATTTCACTACTTTTATTGGGGTGTAGGAAGCTTCATAACACTACTACTAACAATTATAAATTGAAAAATATATTTCAGACTTACGTCTGTATTGAGATAAATTATGAAACCAAGCTACACTTTAGATAATTCAGATAATTTTAGATGATCATACATTTTTACTAGCCGGCAATATAAAATTTATTTCTTAAGATAACCGCAGACATCGATTTGCTTATACTTATTTTATAACTAAATATTTCATTAGAGAATTTAATAAAACTGAATCAATTTTAGATCATTTTGTATTTAACCATTAGTAGTTTTGTATAGGATTTATCTGATAATTTATGTACTAATATTTTAAAAGCTTTATGGGATACTGTGCATTTAGGATCAAAATTTAGACTGTGCAAAAGGAAAAACTATTAAAAATAATTTGTTTTTCTCTCGAAAACACAGTGTTCATTTAAAGGGATTTTTGTTTTCATGGCTTAATTACTGATACAATAAATGCTGTAGGTTTAGTTAAAAATTTCAAGTGATCCTTAAATAAAAGAAATTTCATACAAAATGTTTCTAAAAAGATTAAAGGTAGAAATAAAACATTTAAATGCAGTTTTGATCTTGAAATAATAGATGAAAATCCCTATTTAATACTACTTTTTTCATCATCTTATTTTGTCTCATACAATTCAAACTGTTAAATAAAGTAGATATTACAGTCAAAATCATTGATTTACAAATACAAAATCGCGAAATCTGTTCAACGCAATGACCCTTTTTGCTTTAAAAGATCTCATGCAATTTTTGCTTAGTAATGAAATTGTTGTATTATTGTTATAGTTTCTCGACATAAAGGAGATGGATTTTTTTATACACCTGAATTATTGCAGCTATCTATTAATTCCATCATTTATGATCTATTTTTTAAATTAAGACCAAGAACTTTCTATTTAGAACTGAAAGTTTTCGGGAGAGCTGCTTTGTATAAGGTATATTAATATATTAACGCATAAAGTCATTAGAAATAGCGGTCTTTTAAAAGTCAGTTTTATAAATTACCACACAAAAGCAAACTTCTTAAGTTATAATTTTTTAAAATTTCTGTTTATGGCTATAAAGTCAAAGGTAAAAACATAAAGATGAAATAAACCATGAATTACTGAGCAAAATTTACCGTTAGAAATTAGCATTAGTAAATTCTCAAAGTTTTGTTTATCTTTAAATTTGCACTTTTGACTCCAAATTCATGTTACTTTCAAAACTATTTGTCAAGACAGTTTTTTTGGAACAACATACAGCATACTTTATACAAGGTTATCTATCTATGGGTTTAGGAATGCATGTGGCTTGTAAAATAACGAGCCTTTGATCCCAAAGAATTGAAAATAGAACTCGATCTTTCACATAAACAGCTCTTTATTTATACTCTCAAGTTAAAAAAAAACACACTATAAAAAGATAGACTTAGCATTAAAGTAAATGAAAATATATCTATAAGCGTGCGAATCAAAAGGAGTGAGATGTTTAATAAAATGTTATTTTTTAAATTTATGAACATATTCGATAAATCTTCTATATGGTCTATGCCAGAGAGTCATGATACTAGTTAATGTCTACTTAATAATATTACTTTATAGTATGATAATTTATTGTATAGAATTTAAATTTTCCTTTTAAGAGTAAATTAATAGATTATTCTTTTTATAGTCTTTATGTTATTTAAGAGATATTTGTTATTTACAGCTGTATAGTCTTATTATAGCAGTCTAAATATACAAGATGAAATTATAGTTTAATGAAAATGTACCTAGATAGATGGGAATCAAGAGATAAATGGACTTAAGATTAATAAAATAGCAATGATTTTGAATATTTTTACAAAATAGGTATAAATTCAAACTTATGAGTTTCATAAATTAGTTCAATTTAATCAGAATATTTACTTTATCAAGTTTTCTTGTTATAAATTATTTTGTTTTTCTTCATTTTATTCAAAATTTCACGTATATCAAATGGATGTCTATAATGTTTTTTAAATCTGCTAATATATATATTCTTAAGCAATTAAATATTTCTAATTCGGAAGATTTTATATTTGACTGAATGTATAAAGCATTTATTTTCCTTTATGGATTGACAATAACGTAATACAACTTTTATAATATAATAACACCTAAACCTCAAAAATCCCGTTCATGTCTCCATCTATAGGTATTCAATCAGTAACAGGGTGTCTTTTCCATTTTGATGAAGAGAAATTTCAAGCATGCTGCTTTCTATAAACTTATCCTATTGGCCCTTCATCATTAATTTTCTCCTGTGATTATGAACGGAAGAGGAGGGGGTACTAAAGACATCACGTGGCATGACTCCCAAGTAACTAATCACTATCAACATCGGACCAGTGCGTCTATGTCCTACAAAACGTTATCGATTAATTTACATTCCTAGATCTCATTGTTAATCCTGGAATTCTAAGGTCACGCAATGACGTCATAAACCAGTTAGAATTCTGATGTAGACATTTGACTGCAACAGCCGTTTACGGTGAATGAATATGATAGACAACAATCCTGCTACATGCCAACCCATGAAAACGATTTTCGCAGGGAGATACAGAATAATTTATCTCCCATACTTATTTGATGTAGTCACACTAATGTTTGAATTACGTTAAAACAAAAGGTTTTCTCTTCAATTATAGTGGAGATTGTTCTGCGCATTTTAGCTGATAATTAACTCCTCAAGAACATCTTATCTCACAAATAGAAAAGAATATGTGAATCAGCTTTAAGTTTAATATAATAACAAGAAAGAAACAAATAAAATATTATTTTTATTATTTACAATGATGACAAACACTTTATTCAAATACAACTATGACTTGAAGATGTTCCAGACAGCCGACGATATAATAATAACCACAACACAGGAAAAGCTAAATCATTTTAAATTAAAGTAATACAATCAGTACCATGTTTTAAAAATAGTTTTGTGGTTTAAGAAATTTTAATATAACTATTTAGATACTAAAAAAGTCAATTAAAATCCATAATAGAAGCAATTACGGTCCCAAGAATAAGCTAATAGATTAAACAGAAATACATTATACAAATGCCTGATTATGGATAAAGTAACTTATTAAAATTGAAGTTACTTTTATATGTATAAACAGAGTGAGAAACCTCAATTGGGAGTAGTGGAATATTTTTAAAGGAGGGCGGAGAGAAAAGATGTGTCACCGACTTCCTGAAATCGTTTGATGCTATTCTTTCAAGTGTAAATATTTTTTACATCATAAGAGCAGCTTTTACAACGTTAGACAGACATTTCTAATATAAATATTTTTAGAGACGTGCGTATTTTAAATGCAGTATTGGGCGAGTAAGTAACATGTCTGTATTACACAGTTTAGAATTGTATGCTGTATAGATCTTCAATTATTCGACTAAAATTTTCCGTAAAATTGCGTACTCACAATTAGACTTTGAAACAATTCCATTTGAAAAAAGTAATGAAAATTTTCTAACAGATGACACAAAAGCATCGATACTCTTCTTGCAAACTATTTCCGAATCCTCTTTTTCGATATTGATTACCAAGTTCCTGTTGGTTTTCTGGTAACTTTTATATTCATTTATTTATTTACATTTACGTTGGAAGATGATCAAATAGAAACAGTTCTGCCTTTAGCAGAAAGTTCTAATCTCTGAGTAGCAAATAATTGAGTATAGCACTCCCAATTAAAACTGAATCATCTTTTATCCTTTTTTCATTTTTTAATTGTTTTAATTTTTTACTCTTCTGTTTTCTTATATATGCTGTATAAGTTCAATACCTGAAATAAATGCATTACCCATTGATACCTCAAAGGTAGGCATTACTCTTTATTTAATGCTAGTAGATATGAGTTATATGTAATTTTTTTGGTGCAAATAACAAAATTATTGTTTGTTGCTTTGTTGAAGAATTTTTAATTTTCAACTTATAATGTAGAAGTTAACGTTTTTCTTCTAATATTTTTTTTTTGTAATCAGCCAGTCTTCATGTTATAACTATAATGAAAAGCATATTTCATCATATTTTAACCTAGAAATATTTATCAGTGCTTTGCTTTTACAAACAAACATATATTTTCTTAACTTATGTTTTTATACAGAGACAGCAGTTTCGTAGCAAATGAAAAAAAGTACTTGGACACTAGGTAGGCTTTCTGAATGCTAAAATTAAAAAGAAAACACATTAGCAAAATGAGAGAGAATTCCTCATACACATAATTTCCGTGTTAAATATTTCAACTACAGGGAATAAAACGTCAAATTTGCTCTTTAATTCCATTTACAAGACTTATTCTTTACTCTAAATACAATTTTAAGCTTCAGATCATCTTTTTGCTTCAGAGATTTTTGATCTCTCTGGTGTAGATAAAGAACATTTCAGTAGAATTTTTTCCTTCTAATTTTCAACCTTTAAATTTTGAATTTTGAGTACCTTTTCCAATTTTGTTGTTGGTAACACATCGACACATTCAAAGCAATACGTCTCAGTAGTATCCTCAAATTGAGGTCGTATTGCAAACTAATTATACGTCTTGATTGTGTGCTCCTTACTCTCCTCTGTGGCTTTGCAGTTGCTTCCCTTTGAGATGGAAGGCAGAGATTTCTACGTACTAGATCTATTACTGGAATAAATGGGGTCGACTACAGCGATATCCTACTATCAAATGGGATTTTCACTGCCAAACCTTGTAACTATCATAGTCCTGTCTGACGCATCCAATTAGTTACCTAGATCATTACGAAAACGTCTCTATTGGTGAAACTTATGTAAGCATGAGGTTTCAGAATTGCCTTCTTTTAGCTAAGCTCTTGATGAATATACATATACTAGCATATAGCCCCTCATATGACTTGATCAGTAATTTATTTAATTTTCCAGAATTGTAAAGTACCCAATGAGGCAGGTAAAAAAAGGGTTTGTTTTTTGGCTGAGAATTATCTGGTACATGTTCAATAATTTGTTTATCTTCATACTCCTCTAAAGTCTCCCGATACTGTGAATGCAGTTTAGAATCACGTTGAATTCATTTAGAAAGATAATTCAAAGTTTTCTTAGCTACGTCGAAATTATCGTTAAGTTCTTCCCAATTTTTCCCCAATAATTAATGAAAGTAAAGGTATGAAACTATTACATATGTACCTTATTTAACCTAAATATAAAAGTAAATTATTTACGTAATATCTAAGTTCAGTGATAAAACATATGAAAATAATGCAGACGATATTTAAATAATTTAAAACAATAAATGATTAAATGTGATGGTATGACGTCAAAATGCTAGAAAAAAATGTTATTTTCATCTACTTATAATGTGACAAATTGATAAATTTAAACGCCTACTCTTAAACGGGAAAAAGAGGGTTTGAAATAATGGCATTAAACGCTCGAAAAGGAGGGAAGGGGTGGATTTCGAACGTTGCTAATCCTAAGTTATCAAGAATCCAATATGGATGCCTCTATCCACTCCAGGTACAACCGCTTCATAAATTCGAGGACAGACGGACAGATAACTTGGGCTAATATTATAAAAGGGATATGTGATATTTGAAAAACTTAGAATGTATACACACACTCACATACATATTTACGAATTTATTGCGCTTCTTCATTACGATTTTGCGAAGAACCAACATATTGCTTCTGCAAGGCTTAATGAATGAAATTGATCATGTGAGGTAATGCTCTAAAGTAAATAAGTTGAGAATATATATTCATTCCTTTTTAATAAATAAAGATACATAGTCCATAAAAAGTTTGAAGACTTAAATTGAATAAAGAGTAATATCTGTAATTCTCATTAAATTGATGAGAGTAAAAGTGCATTTTATCAGTTTAAATAATGAGCAGAAAGTGGGTCGAACAAGACAAATTATATGAGAAATTCTTTCCTTTTATTTTTTAGTTACTAATTATTTTCGGACATGTGTGTAGTACATAAAATTCTACTAATAAATACTAAGTGGTTTGGTTTGGAACGCTACGGTCTCCTGTTTTGCACACGAGGGCTAATGAGACCGGGACCTACAACTTAAAGCCGATTCCGAAAAGCTACGAGCATCCATGCCATAGTAGGATTCGAACCCACAAACTCTGGTACCGACGATCAGCTAAATACTGAGTGGGAAATATATATAATTTTTATAACAATTATAGTAGTGTGCGTTCTTTGCTATAAGAGCAAAAAAATTACCAGAAACTTTAAAATTCAGTATATTTATTTCGTTCAGTGTGTCAAATCAATCATTTTTTTTCAGCGAAATAAAGTTTTCATAAATGCATAACATGCTAAACCAATATTTGGTAATCTGTCGATTGGACACAATTTTATTAACCTTAATCAATTATAACTTACATAAGTGCTAATAAATTTTAATCTTTTATTAGAATTTACATTGTTATAAGTGGTACTTTAAAAATATTTAGTAGAAAAGAGGCAAAAGTCAAACACAAATATTTATTTCGTTTAGTATTTATTCACTTCTTCAACAATTTTGAAGCAGCAAGTTATCAAATTTCTGTGCATTTGAAATAAAGTGCACTATGTTCATTAAAAAAAAAGTTTTTCAAATTTATGTTTAATTTGCTCTTTTACTTTATGTTATAAAAGCATTGACTCCATTTCACAAACTTGTAAGATTTAGAGAAGTCGTGATATCTCTATGATCAAACACGATTTCGAGATAAAGAACCCCCACACACACACACTGCAAAAAACTTCTTATTTCTTCTATTTTCATAAGTTTACATATACTATATCTTCCTTTTTTACATTGGTTGGTTAGTTGGTGTCGTGTCTATTTAGATGTCCTGTGACTTCTCAAGATAGTTGCTATTGCTTCAAGAAATTGGTCTTCCAATAGTGGGTATCCCTATATTTGAAACATGTTTATAAAGCTTTTTACTTGGAAAGGCTCGAGTCAAATAAGTCTGTACAGACTCTCAATCATACTTTTCTGTAAAACTCTAAATTTGTGGCATAGTACTCTTTACTTTCCGTGTACTAAATTGTTTTCCAGAACTAAATCAAATTTGAAGCTCCATCTTACATTTTGGAGTACAAAATATATCCCTGAATATAACATTTTGTTGAAAAATTACTGTAAACTATTTTGTTTACTATATAAATGAAGAGACTCATATGATGTTCAAGTAAACGAGAGGGTTATAATCTTCTATCAATCTACATTTTCTACTTTTGCTGCTGTCTCATTATCTATTTTTTTGCAGTCAATAAAGAACTAATTACGGCTGTAAACGGTAATATTTCAGTACTTCAGTGCGGTGCAGCCCTGCATAAATACAATAATCACACCGAAAATTAATTAAAATTTTAAAAAAGTAAGATTTAAATATTTTTTTTTAAATTTTGAAATTTAAATTGTTTTCCCTGTACGACTGACAGGTTTATAGACCAATCTCATTTATAGTTGATTAAGTATTCAAAAAATTGTTCTACTCTACTTT
The DNA here is from genome assembly GCA_032207245.1 of Pardosa pseudoannulata. Taxonomy (NCBI): domain Eukaryota; kingdom Metazoa; phylum Arthropoda; class Arachnida; order Araneae; family Lycosidae; genus Pardosa; species Pardosa pseudoannulata. The sequence goes on along the minus strand of CM063503.1, from coordinate 3,955,533 downwards.
TCGGCATAAAAAAATTAAATTGCGTACTTGTGCTTTTAAAACAATAAACAGATTTCATGTCTCCAAAGACAGATAGTGAAATTAATATAATTCATATTTCTGCACTGTGACACTTTCAAGCTAAGCTTTTCATACTGATACATAAAACCTAACATTTTTCAATGCAATAAAGGATAATCTTTCAATAAATTAGTTAATTAAATACAAGTATATTGTTTATATTTTAAATAAGTGTACCGTAAACATATGGTGTTAAATCCATAATTTACATAAAACAATTTTGGCCTAGTTATCGGACCTGGGAGTACTATTATAATTGTTAAAATTTCGTCTACTTTACTTAATTAAAAAATATTTGATATAATTTTGCCTCATCTAATAAAAAACTGAATTGAATTTAAAATGTATTTCTAAATCCTCAATATACCTGATAAAAAAAATTGAAATCCTCTTATGTATAAAAATCTTTATCTTTATATATTTGTCTATTAATAACATTCAAACTTAACAAGGTTACTCATAATTTCTTACTTTGTAATACTTCTCCATTCATTCACAAATTTTGCTTTTGCATATGTTTTTACATTATTATTTTACATATAAGAATTAAATATTCATATGCATATGAATGTAAATAAAATATTATTTGTATCTAGATTATATTTATATAGATTAGTTACCACGAATACGTGAGTATAAAAATAGTAAATAAACAGAAATAATTACTCATATACCCTTTGATATATTGCTATTTTCTACACTTAGTGTCAAAACAGAATCAAATTTATTCGTTGAGAAAATATTTATAATTTGTAAGAAAAGCAAGTTTGAGTTTGTCTTTAAAGAAAAAAATCAGAAACATAATTTAAAAAATTTTTCTCAGATTTCCTCTGGCATTGTTTGCACGAATTGCACGCGGGAAGTTAATAGCAAATGTAATAGACAATAAAAATATATAACGCTATTTAAATAGACATAGAATATATCTCATTTTGAATTAGGTGTATTAAAAATTTATCTCAAGAGTTTAGTGTTATTGCTCTATAGCCCGAAGAATATTTATGCTATACTTTTCCTTTCTATTTTGCATTATAGCTACACGGAGCGTTTGGCTTTACAGTCACACTGCAAAGAGTTCATTTCTTTGGGCTTTTATTGCATAGAGATGCAGAAGAATTGATTGTGTCTCCTCCCTGTATCGATTTCCGGATGAAATCCTTTAAAAAAAAGAAATCTTGTAAGAGATCTTTGCTATGTCGTAGATTTAAGAGAGATTTAAGAATGAAACTCTCTTATGGAGTAGCATCTACTTCAGATGAGAGAGCTGGATGGCTATTATTCAAAATTTTATTTTTTAAAAACATGTCTAATGAAATTACAAGCTGAAAAGCTTTCGGAATTTAACGTATTCTTAGAAAACTTTTTAAAAAAGTAGATAAATTCTTAATTATGAGATTAGTGCTTAGCATAACTTAAGTAATTACCCAAGTAATTAAATGTCTTTTATACATAATTCAATAAAATAACAACTGTTACTTTTTACTCTGAAAAAATAATCATTCATCACAAAAATTCTAAATTAAATATTTTTAAAATATACTTTTACGAAGCCAAAATGATTTTCTTGCACGTTTTTGCTTTCAAAAACCTGTTTTATTTTTTACTTTTTAATTATTTAGGAAGGATCCACTTTTAATTTTCTAGAAAAACGATTTTATTGATGACCAATTATCTCGAAGTTTCCCTAGTTTCAGATAAACAGAATTCGAGTAGCCTGCTTTCTCAAATTTTAGTCTAAGTTTTTAAAACTCGTTAATTCTCTCTCTCTCTCTCTCTCACTCTCTCTCTCTATATCTCTCTATATATATATATATATATACATATATATATATATATATGTGTGTGTGTGTGTGTGTGTGTGTGTACACATATATTTATTTAATTATTTATTTATTTAAGCATTTCGTTTTTAAAACCCACCACAATTAGAAAAAGGTTATTCAAAATTAATCCCTACCAGTCGAGTGGCCTCAGAATAAAAGAATCCGAAAAAATATTCGATTTTATTTTAGCTTTTTCTCTTAGACATTATTTTCACGAAACACAAGAACCTCATAATATATAGTGGTGTGAGTCAGCCAATCAGATTGTTAACAGTTAGTTATGTGATGAAACAAAACTAAGTTATATAAAATTGTTGTATATGGATTGTTGATCTAAACAATAATTAACTTTGGTTTATGGAAATTCAGCAATTTCCTATAATGAGGGGGAAGAACTAAATAGTTTCACAAAAATTTGCAATTTAAGGATAGAAGAGCCAAAGGCTTATTTTAAAATACAATTATAGTTAATTTAGTTAACATTAAGTTAAAATATCACGACCCATACATATGCATATATATATACATACGCACATATGTATTATATATATATAGACCTACACACACACATATAATTATATATAAATATATATATATAATTTGATTTCAAAAATGGGAGTACATGCACGCACATGTAGAATTTTTGTGTTATGTTTCATTATGTAAAAATTTGTTTTTAAAAGTTTTATTTTTTTTTCACTAGAAGCATTTGTTGTGTTTCAATATGATACTTGCTGATCTTATTTCTATATAAACTTTAAATGTAGTGCAATTGTGGAAACTTCAATGTATACCAGTAGATTATTAAATAAATATCTGATAATCATTTGGTGTACACCAATTTGGTGATCATCTATCTCAGAATTATATGTCAATCATCGGTTATCTTTACGCGACAACGGTCAGGCTGAGTGTTATAATTATCCCCTATCGTATTACTCCAAGTCATATCATTTTGGCAATCGTATGAAATGAAAGAAAAAAATGCATTATATTTCGAAGCAAATGTGCGATAGATTTTATTCATTTTTTCTTATCTGGTATAAATAAATGTTCTAAAGGAAATTCAAAGAAAAAAGATATATATTAATATTTTCCTTAAATTGTGAAGCAAAATAATGTTATTTTATTAAAGGTAATTTACAATTTGAAAACTTTAACAAAATTGAGTTTCATAAAATCATTCGAATAATTACTGTCAATAAATTTACAGCCATTTCTTTTGTCTTTTGAACTGTAATATTTTAGCTAATATGTTACAACTTTACAAAAAAATCTTGTAATGAGTTAAATTTATGAAAAGCTAAAACTGGCTATATCAACTAAATAAGCAAAAAGATAGTAACTGCATAATAGGATATTATTTCCATGAAGACTATTTTTTTTCTCAAATTGTGATGCAAAAAAGTGTGAAGTGATAAGTGTTTTCAATTGAAAAACTTTGACAAAATTTCATTATAAAATCATTCGGATAAATTGTATGCATAAACTCACATTTCTTTAATCTGAAATGTAGCAGTCATCCAATTTATTACAACGTGACAAGAAATCGTGTAATGAATTAAACAGACGAAAAGATAAAATTACATATAACAACTAAGAAAACTAAAAGAATTTATCTGCTTAATGGGAATATACTCTCCATGGAGAATTTTCTGAAGGAAAGCATACGTTTACGTGATATTCTTGTAAAAGAGAATAAAAAAAAGTTCACTTACAGCATCATAAGAATAAGCCCTACGTAGTTCAATGATTCGCATCGATATTGGGTAAGTGAAATTGGTGGAAAATGCTGAACCAGAAATTTTCTCAATCGTCAAACTCACTCTACATAGGATGATAAACCTTTCTTTTGGAAATTTTATCTTGAAAGTAACAATTTTGCAATTTGAAACTAATGAATCCTCTGAATTTTGCATTACATGAAAAGGAATGCAGACATCAGGTTTTTAAGATCACAAGAGCTCGCATTCAATTGAGGAATTTAAACTACTCCAAAGGTAACTATTATTTTTGATTCAATATTATTTATATAGAATATAAATTTAATTGTAAAAAATAATAGCAGTATTTTTATTATTTTTGTATATGTACAATGGAAATTGAAATTGTTATTCTGTCCATATATACTCCTGAAATTATTTTAGACACTTTATAAATTTGAATGCACAATTTTATATACAGTTATAAATTAGTAAATGTATAGATTCATTTTCTTTATAGATAAGTTAATAGTTGAAGTTTGTAAACATGATTAATGTTTTATGTGCACATAATCTATATCCTGATAACAATAAGCATATTGTAACTCAAAAAAAAAACTAATCTTGCTTCTTTATCATATTTTCCTAAATTGTTTCTGTCAATTCATGAGGAAAAATTTATTACATGCAGTGAAAATAAGCATTTAAAGAAATATAAAACACACGACTTGTAATTTAGTGCAAATAACAATTTTAATAAAAAAATATATACTAATCTTTTAAAAGAATTTCTTTTTATAAATTTTAGATAATCATAAAAGTAAATTTATTCACATAATTTTTCATTTTTATTATTTACAATTAAAAAAATATTTTATTAACAAAGAATTTTCTAAAAATAAAAATTTTTTAATTTGGCTTTCAGCATGCTTTTAAAATGGAATCATTCCTGCTTAATAAGTCTTTTAAATTACAGACCACTTTCTACTTTAATTCTGTAGATTTAGAATGATGGTTTATGTCATTGATTGAACATCTGTCTATCTCTAGAGGTTTTATTGTTCACTAAAGCAGCAGAAAATTGAAAATATTTTGTCATCGCAAGGCTTCTGTTGACTAATGTTTATTGTATTCTTAAAATACCTGAAACTATAATATAAAACAATTGTACATTCTCCATAAAAATTTGAAATCAACAAAAGCCAGGATTATAACTCGAATCCTTTGGGTACATATAGAAAAGAATGTCTGGTCTATCTTGGCTCAGAATATAAACACTAAAGCAGTTTTCTTCCTTTGGGAAATTATTTTTCTACCAATATCAAAAGTGGCAAGATCTGAAGAAAGCTCTTACTTATCTGCAAGATCAATTTTATTTTTCTTTCCATAAAATTAAATTATTGCAGGCATAAAAGTTGCAATAAAATTTTTAAAAATTTTACAAAAATCTCAGAAAAAATGTTTATAAGAGTTACTTTTTCTTAAATTATTATTTTATACAATTATGCTAAAAACAAAATTTTCTACTAATTGTTTTATTTTAATTCTTATTTTTATCTGATTGTAATCCTTTTGTCAAAGTATATGGGATAATTTTTTTTTTAAATTCCCTGACACATAAACTTTTATTTCATCACACTGTTCAGCTATTATACCTCTTACTCGTAATTCCACACGTAAATGCAATAACTGTATTGTTGACAGGTCCTATCAACATGCTCTCATCGACAGTCTCCTCTTCAATTATCAACGTCTCCATTATTTTAACACTTAGACATCTAATATCAAAGATCTGTTAAATGCATCGCCACATCCTGAAGATGTTTTTATTTAAAAGTCGTTGGTTTTTATTCACATATCTAACATTAAATTTTCATTTTTTACCCTATTTATTTCTTCAAACGTTTCTCTTCGTTTCACCTATATTTAGTTTATATTTTTTAACTTTTTAATATTACTACATTCAATGCTTTGGCACTATATATCACAGGAGGATATAGTGTCAAAAATCTCCAACCAACCAACCATCAACAAGTACGTTTTTTCAGTATCTACAAAAATATCCATCATCTATAGATTTCGAATCCTTGATTTATATTTATAATTTTCTCCTGTATTGGTATATAAGTAGTGTTTAAGCTAACACTCAGGGTCTGATCACGCTAATATTTGACTGTGGGTCAAAAGGTTACTCATAATAAAGCACTAGTATCTTTATCATGTTATATGTAAGTCTACAGTGGATAATATTTATTTGTCAAATTTAAAATACCTTTGAGAAAAATAATTCATTTAAAAACTATAAGTTTTATTGACAATTTACATATAACTACGAATAGCATTTTGTCAAAACAGAGTATTCATATTCATAAAAAGAGATATATTGTCTGTTTTATTGAGACCCTGTGAAATGTTACCCTTCTGGCAAACATAGTCATTATTTTCCCCTTGATTTTGGCCAGTTAACAAATGAAAAAAAATTTTACCATTTCTTATTGCTGTTTATTTGTTTATGCTTTCTGAAGTTTCATATTACCAACCAATCACAAAATATATTTGAATAGAAAACTCCTGAAATTTTGTTTATATTGATGGAAATTTAAAAATGTCATACCTTGTGTCACAAAACTTTACATATTTTTATATAAAAGACTTGAATATTGCATTTTCTCTCTTTCTCTCTCTGTATATATATATATATATATATATATATATATATATATATATATATATATATATATATATAAATAATTGTCACTAAATTTCTTCAAAATTATCCCAGTTCACGATCTACTTTTATTAACCTTAACATTTACAACCACCCAAAATGCGTTATGAATCATTGTAATTATATTCCTGCCACACTTCCCAAAACTAACAATTGAATTAATATTTCATACATTTAGCTTCTTTTTACCAATCTCAAACCCACTTTTTAATTCTCCGAGGAAAAATTGAAGAATTCTGTGAAAAACTGCAATATCATATTTTTCTCAAAATGTAAACTTACAACTGATAAAAAATGTAAAAATTCGTAGGAAAATGGACGTTGCATCACGTTCAGTTTTGCAAAGTGTAGGGTTTTGTTTCCTTTTCGATTACTCCTTTTTTGGGGTTGTGATTCCTTTGGCCTCCAGTATTTTCTATATGACAGTTAATGAGACCGGGACTTACTGCTTAGACTTAGGTCAACTCCATTCACATCTAACTCTAGGGTTTATTGAAGACAAATCTTAAGCGGAAGGGGATTTAAAGTCGATTCCGACGGGATTCGAACATCCATTCCGGCAACAGAATTTGAAACTAAGAACTTCGATACCGCAGGGTCCGCTTCTTGTCACAACGTCAACTTTTTTGGGCTTGGGTCATTAAACTCGAAATTCATTCCCTAACTAATTTGGCACTACGTTTGTTAGACTCACCCTCTGAAGAATTAATGTTTTTACATTCATTAATTTTGATTTTGCTAATATAAGCTTTGTTCAGAACTTTTTGAATCCGAAAAAAAGGTAATATTGTCTCCTATTTACAGGTCTATAATTTTAAAATATTAAAATAAATTAATATTGTATGTATATATGTGAAATGACTAAAAGTATACATTTTAACGTTACTATTCAAAATAAAATTCTTTGAGACTCTCTCATAATAAAATTCTTTCAAACACTTCTAGGGCCCGCACATAGATTGTACATTTAGGTAATTACGCAGTTTTTGTTTAATTTTCTTCTAGAGGTATTGCTCTTATAATTCGTTTTTAGCTGATACGGCATTCAAAAACCAAAGGCTTTAAATAAGTTAGAAGCATTTATAAACAAATAAACGATCATATACACAGATGCCAGCACAAATAAATATCATTAGCCTACACATGTATGCAGTATGATCAGTTAAATAATTATTGTAGTTTGTCTTTTATATTTTCCTGAATTCATATTCAAAGTTATTACATAATATACACTGCGTTAACAGTAAGCTAAAGCACTAGAAAACTTAAAATTCAATCCAAATATATTCCTCTTTCGAAATTTTTATTTAACAATTTGTTTTAAGAAATTAAATAGAATTAAAAATATACTAGGTATAAATAGAAATGAACTAATAATGTGCATTTAAACAATTTTTATTCTTGAAAAGTAATAGATTCTAGGGAACGTGTACTTTTAATAGCCCTCATAAGCACACATTTTGTTCAGTTAGATAACTATTTGTTTTTTATTTTCCTTCGGTAGTATCAACTGCAAGGTTTATACATCACTGACACTGAGTTAATAAACTACGGTTTTGCATCAGTGGAAGAGCCCAAAAGCAAATAAGAAGTTCCAAATATATTCTTGTGATGAAAGCTTTATATCGCAATTGGTTTGAAGGTAATAAAATAGAATAAATTCAACAGCTGCGTCCTAAAGAGATTACATTGCTGACAACTAAGAAAGTAATTGGGAAGCTCGCTGAAGTACGTGACCAGTGGTATAATTCTTGAAGATTACACTCAGTGAATGGATTGTTTCAACAAAACATCCTCATACATCCATAATAAGATGAAATTAATTTGAAATTGATTACGAATTCAGATTTTTCTTTTCCTTTTAATCACTATGCTATAAAAACTGGAAAAAATAGCATTCTAGAATTTCGAATGTTCCATAAGATGATTTCAATCGGGAAACCTCATACTAAGAAAATATTACTACTTATATACTTTAAACATTGCAAAAGTACAAACTTTTATGCTGATTTTTTACTTCTTGCATTTGTTTTAGTTTCCCAAATAAATATTTAATTATATTTGATTGTATACTCATAATGACAAAATAATAAAAAGTTTATCATTATAATAATCTAAAGAAATAATTGTTTGCAATTCTGTTATAAACACATTTTTGCATCTGCTAGTAAGGTTTTTATTAATATCCATTATAAAATAAACTACTTTATAATCAATAAACAGTCTAATTACAGATTTTGAAGGTGGGTAAAATGTATAATTTAAAATTTGAAAGGAAAACAATTTTCTTGATTATCTTAAATATTTTTGCTATAATTAAACTCCATACCCACTACTTCTTAACTACAAAAAATTCAAATAAACAAAATACCAAAAACTCATAATAAAAATGTTTTATTTAGACTTAATTCATGCTTATATAGTTATTGATGTTTCAAAAAAGATGCACAACTTACAGTATGAATAACACTTACATAAACATATATGATTGTAATAAATAGTGAACAAAGAATTAAAGATTAAAATAAATGATCAAAATATATTTATTTGAGTTAACAATACAAAGAAAAATCCCAATGAAATCATTTAAATATATCTTTAGCTAATATGTGCCAAAATCTGAAGAGATACTAAGCACTTTTCACGTTATCTAAACTTTGTTGTCGAATGGGCTAAATTTCAGTATTTTTGTCTAAGGGTTAAAATTATTTTACTAATATTGATGTTTATAGCCTTTTAGAATGCGTTTTAAGCAGTAGTTTCCGGTCTCGTTTTCCTTCATGCAGCAATGTAATATCTCTAATGTAATCACACGGATAAAAATTGTATACACATTTAAATCTATACACAGATACAATACACGCGCGTTTAACTGAGATTAGATAATTATAAAGTATAGATGAGTTACAACCAATGAATTTTTTTAAAGGAACATTCAAGAAAATGTAACGTTTCCAAGGAAAATATTTATTAACTTAATTAATTCTAAATAAATATATCCCAATATCGCAGTAAAACGGGCACATAACAATATTATAAACAAACACATAATGTTTAATTAAATTCACTAAATATTTATAACAATTGTGGCGGTGACGTAAAAAGTGTAGCTTTTTCGAAATTTAATTTAATTTTTTTAATGCAACAGTTCAGTACAATAATATACCAACGGTGAGATAAAATTTTCAGCCTTGTAACATATAACTTCACTCAGGTCAGGAAAGGGTTATCTTTTCTTACTGAATATTTTCTCTCTAAATTTGTTATATGGTGGTTTGAATGTGCTTAATTGCATTAACAATAAATTATTTAACCGGTATATAATGTCTAATTACAAAACAAAAATTCATTGAAATCCTACAAAATGTTATTTCACAGAGCTAATATAAAACAACATGGGATACTCTAAAACAGAAAATGGGGAAATTCAAATATCTTTGTTAATTACAGATAACCGCACTTTATATGTATATCATTAACATTCATAATTTAATTTATCGTACTAATCATTTTCTTAACATGTATGACTTTTATGCTGTATTAAGATCCATATCATATTGAAGCTTTTTTTTGCATACCTTTGTATACAGAAATGTTTTTTAATCTTTATTTATATTTTATGCTGTATATATTTTGAGCCTTAACTGATGACATTACATTCTAGCAAGCGTGTTTTGGTGATCTCTAAATTCCATGGCATCATGTAACGCTTGATGCACCTTTTGATAATATTTATCATAATAATATAATTTTTAGACATATGTTTGACAGCTTTTATACAAAGCATAAGGCAGTATAAATTATTCAATTTTGTGATCTATAATAATCGAACAGTAAAGCATTTAATAAATCACACTACATTGTTTGCCTTTATTTTTTATTTTCTAATCCTTCTAGCTTCTCGTCTAACTATTAGCAAACAAAAAAAAAATCTTATGGAAAAAGTTTGATGAATTTTCGCAAAGTAATTAGATTCAATAACCTTTGCCATTCGATAAAATCTACCACTATTTATTATTTTTATCAAATCATATTTAAAATAGTTTTAATAAGCGAGCAGGATATAAACTAATTCGTTCATCTACTTATTTGAAATACTTTTTCTGTGTTACATTGAAGCATGAAATCACAGCTCTATGAAAATGAGTCCCGAAAAACCAGAATCCCTATTACATTATTCTTTATTTTTAACGCTAGCATGAATTTATTTTTTACGAATCGAAAAAAAAAATATTCTGACGTTGGAATGAAGAAAAAATATTTTAATTAATAGTTTTTGTGGTTCAGATTATCTAGTCAGCTTTTGTTATAATGAAGGTTGAAATTAATTTTAACACAAGTAAAAAAATTAGAAAGAAAAAGAAAATATGTTTTAAAACAAGTTCGAAAAGAGAAACTGACACATAAAGTATGCCTTCCATTTGTAATTCGTTTAATTAGGAATCTAACACTCGAGTATGCAAAAAAAGAAACAAGTAATAGATAGGATTCAAGAGTAAGTTCAAATTCATCAATGTATTGAATCTCTTTGTTTTGACATGTTTCTAAATTAACCTCCTATCTACTTCTTGTTTAAAGAGAAATAAACACTTTAAATTTCTGTGTGGTACGAAAAATAAACTGTATAAAGAGAAATAAACATTTTTCAGAAAATATCTATTTAATGAATGTAAAACGCTACAGAATACTAATTTAATGTTTAGAATTTCCGTGTTTAATGGTATTAAACTTCAAATTCTTTTGGTTTGAAAGAAGTAGTCTTTGCAAAAGGCATTAAAAAAACCCAGTGAATAGTAATAAAAATTAGCAAATTTATAGGAATATCCAAAATAAGTTTTAGCAATAAAATGGATTTTGTAGTATTACATTTTCTTACATCAAAATAAAATACTCTAAAATATTCATAATTAAAAATATCTTTTTAATTAAATCTTTTTCGGGGTACACTGCAAAATTTTTGTGTCTTAAAATATTATGTCACAAATATTAAGAGTTATTTCAGTCGGAATAATATGGAATAAAGGAGTAGAATCAGAAAATTTCTAAAAATTGAAGAAATTATGCTATTTCAAAGTTAATTATTAAGAACTCGATTCCTGGGGCAATAAAATTGTCGTAGAAGTGATATTGAGTTAAAACTGGAATTTCTTCTGGTTGCAAATGTCACGTTTTCGTTTTTTAATGAGATAGGTCAATGATTTTGCATCTGATTTCTCGGAGTGAATATATTTCGTGATGTACTTAAAATTCATGAATACTTGAAAAAAGATCATCTATGCCAACGTCAAAAGAGCATGAAATAGGTAGTATTTTTGATAGCACAAAATTTTTAGTTCTGAATTTCTTGTAAAAAAAGTATCAATTTATTGATTAAGTGAGGATATCAAAAGTAGTAGTAAATTCTATCTTGAAACGTCAAAATTTTGAATATGAGGTTCAAGACTGAAAATTAAAATTTATTTTTCATAAAAGGCATTTTTGCGTATTTAAAAGCCAATGTAATACAGCTAAAGTTTACAAATTTATAAGTTTTGTAAAATTTTATAAACAGTAGTATTCAATTAGGAACGAAACATTTTCCCCCCATAGAAAAACTGGTTATCTATGAGTTAATGTAAAGGTAAATGACGTAAAAATGTCAACAGTAATTCAAATTCGTTCACTATATGAATTTCTTTAGTTCAAAAAAATACATTACAGTGTCTGAAAAGTTTTTTCTAATTCCTTTATATTTATAAAGAAAACATAGTGTGTAATCGATAATTTGTTGTGATAAATCCCAATGTTAATCCTTCATTACAGTGTGACATCTACTCGACTTATTTTAACACATGTTGACTAGTTTTATAAAAAATCTAAAAAATATGACGTTTACTCTGTATATACAAAATGTTCTTGCAAAAAGGCAAAAATTATTCAGAGGAATGTTTATGTCCAGTGTGCATAAAAATTTATTTAACAACGAATAACTCTATGATCTTCTATATATGTGTGTGTGTGTTAAATTACCCTGGCTTATCTGACAATGTAGTCTATTACGAAGCTTTCCTGTGAATAAAGGCAATTCCCTGGAACACTAAGACCAGTCAATACTTTAAAAAATCCTTTATTTTATCTTGAACTCTAAAAATCAAAGACAACGTTTGTTAAAATGCTGCAGAGGAGTGGGTCATCAAGTGGCCAGCTTCTCAAAACAATTAATAATGTGGAGGGTTAGAAATATTCATGGAGGAACATATGTATACAATGCCATAAATGTAGCAAAAAAGCACAATTTTTACTGAAAGAAATGACAAATGGTTTTTCCTCTGTATATATGAAGACAAGTCTAAAATCAGAATTCAAACAATATCTGGAATCGTCAGTTAACAATACTCACACAGTCTTCCTGGCTCCAATGAACAGGATAGAGGCTCTAATTTAAACGTGACCTTCTGAAAGCTTAAGTTTGTGGGACACAACTCATTGGTTTCCGTGTATACAGTACAACTTCGTTAAGCGTTTATGCAGCAGTAGAATGGCTAATTCGATATCCTGTGACAACTTGAAGTATTAAAACAGAATCACTACTAGTCGCTTCATGATTTCTTTGAGCCTACAGTGGAAGAAAACTGTCTTCTAATTGAGATTTTACTCTTTGCATAAAAGTGGTTCCAAACTCTTGATATGAAACTTTGAAGCATTTTCAAATCGTGGTCGACTTCCACTTGTGTTTGACCTCCCTCTATTCTACAAATTATTTGTCATCTTTGATCTTCCCTTATAAAACCTTTTATAACCACAACTGATGGATACAAATCTTTCTCAGAAACCATTTACTTTAAAAAAGACTACAGGCCTGAATTCTAACATGCATTCATTGAGCACCACATTATCAATCACCGAATTTGGACATTTTCGAAGCTAACGAATGAGCATAAGTGCAATTTTTTGTTCAACTGTACATAATTAGCAGCAATAATTACAGTATCGGGCATTGGTTATAACATTAAATTATAAATGTTTTTCACATTATCCATTAATTAAAAAATGAACTTATCGATATTTTTGTTTTTCCATCTTTAATTCGCTGTTGTATACATTATGAACAGAAAATTTCTTAAAGCGCATGTCATAGTTAAAGCAAATTTACTTTACAAATGTCAAGCAATTAGCTTATGACTCGAATAAAATGCTTACGTTGAACCATATTTTAATTTATATTTACAAAAAGCAAAGTTACTAAGATTTGAATTTTATCTCTCACGTGTACTAACATAATAAAGATAAATTGGTGTATCGAAGGGTTAACTTGCATCAATAGAAGCATCAATCTGCACAGATATTTTTTTGTTTCCCTTTAATCAGATAGTATCATAATGTATTAAGAGTGTAAAACATCAATCCGAGTTTGATAGCAAAATGATTAAAACTGTATTAGACATTAAAAGCAGATTTAAAAATAAGCGGCAAATATTTGAGTGGAAAGAAAAGATAAAGGGTATAAAAGACTACGATGGAGAACATAAATCAGATATAAGCCTAGTGTTACAGAAAGTATTATTAGCTGAATACGATAGCTATGGTGTCGATTTTATGACTAGTATTATAGAGAAATACAGTTGAAGGATAGCGGAGGGGAGATAACCAATTTGAAAATATTTAAATTAATTCTATATGTTGTGAAAGAAATTTGGGAAGTAAAACTTTCCTTAAAATTTAATTAGACAACTGAAATATTTATGAAATCTCTATTGTTATTTATAATGTATTAAATTTATAAAAGAATCACTTGGAATTAGAAAATATTTCAGTTTGTACTTTTTAAAAGTCGTTAATGGTTATATTTGTAAGATAGTGTCGGTCTCAAGAAGAATTCTTTATGTCGCATATTTCCCTTATAAATAAAGCAAACGGTTATATATAAATGCGTTGAATACAAAATTATGCGTCTTATTTAAATATTTAAGTCTTCAAGGTATTTCTAACAAGCAAACAGCAGGATATTACAAAACCCCATTAAACAAAACGTGGTATTTTATTTTTAGTTGATAATAAACACATTCAAGTGTTATAATACACAGATAATACACAGTGAAATTGGGTTTTATTGCAACTTAAGTATTATTTAAATGTTGTATCCAACAATTTGCAATATTCATGAAATGGCGTTTGTGATTATTTATGGTATTTGAACTATTCATTTAAGTGAACTGCTCATTCTCTGTATTACATTACATCCATGAACAGTTCGTTTAGTGAAACTTAATTACAAAATTTCTGAAGTGCAAATTAATTGCATGTCATATAAATTGAATAAATACCTATACATGCATAAAATTAGATTTGATTTACTTTTTTAAGTACGTTATATTCCATTTCCCGAAGGTCTAAGCATTAAAAATATGTTCTGTAAAAGTATTTAAGTGCAGAATTTAAATAATTATGCTATTAATGAGTTCTAAGCAATACAAACTTTTTAGAATTTTTCAAATTACGAAGACTTTATTTATTTAGCTCTGTAAAATCTAATTGTTTATATACGCATGAAAATATATATATTTCATATTCTATCATAACAAATGAGAATTATATTTTTCAGATAATAAGTAAAAGACATAAAGTTATATTTAAACAGAAAATTAATTTTCTGTATAATCCGATAAATTCCAATCAGGTTATTTAACTTAATTTATACATAATTTAAACAATGTCTTAAAATATACAAAAATGATAAATCTCTTACTATAAAACAATTTTCGTTCATAATATACTTAATATCTGAAAGCTTTCAGCCCACTACCTCACCTAAAATAAAAGACTTAATGCTGACAAAGTCGTTATAAATAAGCATATTTCTTAACCTAAGTGTTGTCATCTTATAAATAAATTTAATCTAAGAGGACAAATGCAATCCTTGTAATTTTTGCTAGTATACCAATTATGTGACCGTATAATCAAAATGTTTCAGGAATTCCTAATTAAAATTCCACGTATTTCGAGAGTGTAGAAAGTAAAATAAAATCATTAAATTACAATTAATAACTACGAAAGCTCTTTCATAAATCTGTTTTTAAGTTACATATATCGCAGTTACTAAAAAGTATTATGTTGAAAACACGTTAATATATATAACTCTCTCTGTATATATATCCGGAAAAATGACTGAACCGGTAAGTCAAAGCTGTCTGGAACAGGAGATGGTTTGAATCTCACTATTTGCATGGATGTTCATAGTCATTTGGTATCACTTTAAACAGCATCTCCTTATCTCGTTAGTTTTCATACGGCAAAAATGTAAAATGTAGCGCAAGTCAAACTAAATCTGTGTAAAGATATATATGCTTACACACACACACACACACACACACACACACATATATATATATATATATATATATATATATATATATATATATATATATATATATATATATGAACATGTAATTAGTGAAAATATCCTTCACCGAATATACCGAAGATTAGCTCTTATGCTTTGATTTGCCCAGGCTTACTGGGAAAAGGGATCTATTAGAAATTAAATCTTGAATATATCAAAGTCCAACTTTAGGAAACTTCATATTTATTTACAATCACAATGCATCGATTTACGCATAGTCTATACCACTGGTTCTCAACATTTTGAAGATGTGGTTCTCCTAGGGGTCTAAAGTGTGTTTAACTCACGCTTTGTAAAAATCCCGTCCTTTAAAGTATAGGAATGAAGCAGTACTCAATCATATAAAACAAAATGTTTAAATAATTTTCTTCAATAGAGTCACGCTACGTATTATTGTTAATGAGACACTTTCAAGCAACGCTTATGAATACAGTTCATTAATGTTGATAATTTTCTGAGTGTCGACTCAATTTCACACATGAGGATAAAAAATACTGGTTCTCGTACCGTCGTGTTAAGTTTATTTTATTACTGGTAAAATAGTGTAAGTTATATAATAAATGTAATAAATTTATTTGATATTTTTAAAATTAAGTTTGACAGTCAAAATATGCTCATATCGTTCCAATAAAAAAAGGTAAAGTCAAAATAAGTTTACTGCTCATCAGCATAATCCATCCTCTCCCTTTGAGAACCAATGGTCTATAAAGGACAAGTATTTACGTATTTGTCGTTGATATCGGTCAAACAGTAAGCAAGACACGGGATTTTATTCCCATGAGGCTTAAGGCGGTTCAGCACTTTTGGGGAGGCCAGAGTGAGTCTTGATCATTTAATCTAGCTCGAAAGCCATACAGGCAGCAATTTCATTAAACAATACCATTTTCCAAATCAGCTAAATAATGTAGCATGTGAAGAGATAATTAGAAGATTTTCAGCATTAGTTTCGAGTGATCAGCAGAAAGAGTTTATGTCGGAGAACACTTTCCCTTATCTAACATTTTATGGAAAATTAGGTATTAAAATTATGAGTATTACTATATGTGTCTCGAATATCTAGATCTGGCATTTTCACGGCTGATATAGAAAAATTTTTATCAACGCAGATAGCAATATAGAGAGATATCTTTATGCCAAACACAGGTTCAAAGTTGTTACTCATTTAGAACAATCCGAAAAGCACGTGTGGCTTAAGGAACGCTATGGACGAAGAGTAAAATTGACCCAGTTGAGTCCTCATAATTTAGAAGTAGGGACCTAGAAGACGTTATCCCAGTCATAACCTGCCACCTACAGAGGTGTCGTTTGAACATGGAGGATTGCAACCAAGAATCTGTATTACTTCCCTAGTCACCATTAATGAATACGATGGATAGTTTGCTGGCTTGGGGCTTAAACTCACAACCCTCAAGTCATAAGATCAACACTTTTGTCTACGTAAAAGTTAAATTAGTAAAAGTTAAAATCAACAAGTTCTTGAACGGTACTGTCTCAATTCAGTAACTCATATAAAACTAGCAAAGGAATAAAGTTCCCCGACATGAACCGAAACTGGTAATATAAGCCACAGTTAATCACAATAAATGAAAATATATTCTTATGGTAATTTCCAAAACAATTCGACAAAAAGGCCTTTAAATTCACTGCGAAATCTTCAATAAAGTCTCAATATTATTTCCTAGACCGATTGACAAGATAATGCTTCCTTAAAAACATAACAAACTTTGCATTCGGAAAATTGATCATTCTTTTAAAATTTACCTGTTTCCTGAGGAAAAACGCTTGCTGACAGAACACACTTTACGTTTAGAGGCGGATATCTAGTAAGTATATAGTAAAATGTAGTAAATCTATAATAATTATATAGTAAAATGTATTGTATTCTAGAATTTGCTAGGTTGTATTCTTGATATATAATATATTTACAAAGGATCCTTTCAAATGTTTTTATCTCCAAAAAATATAATTCTATCCCAGAAAAATAAGAATTAATAATCCATGAAAGAAAGCAGGATGACTCTTTTATTTTTTTAACCAGTCGCCGGTATTATTTATTTGCCTGCCTTAAAAATACATCTTCTATTTCACTTCTTTCTACACTCATGTCCATAAATTAAGGATAATGAAGTTGAGGCAATAAAAGAGACAAAAGCAAAACAAATTTGACTTATTTGTAAAGTCTATTTATTAAACAAAAGGTAAAGAGCAAAAAAGATGCTATATGTTTGACATAATTAATAAAAATTGCGATTTTTACTCCCTGGAGCAAATTTTAAAAAAGAACCAATTTACAGAAAACAGTATAACATGGTTAGTATGATGGTTAATACGGAGTATGTCTCCCGGACGATGCAATACAAGCGTTACAACGCCTACGCATGCTGAGTATCAGATTATCAATCTGATCTTGGGGAAAATTACACCACTCATCAAGCAATACCCTCCGAAGTTCCGATAGACAGTTGGGAGGGGGTTGACGGGCTGCAATTCGTCGGCCAAGCATGTCCCACACATGCTCTATTGGATTCAAGTCCGGTGAGTATGCTGGCCAATCCATACGGGTGATATCCTCCGATTGAAGACATTCGTCTACAATGTTTGCACGGTGAGGTCGGGCGCTGTCATCCATATACAGAAATTCAGGACCCATGGCGCCCCGTAACAAACGTACATGTTGTTCCAGAATGACATCCCGATAGATGTGGCCTGTCATCGTTACACTCTGAACATGCAGGTCAGTTCTGGAACCAAGAATAATTCCTCCCCAAACGAGCCATCCTGCACCACCGTAACGGTGTCGTTCAATGGTGTTCTCTTGGTGGTAACGGGTACCTGGCGCTCTCCATATGAAAGTCCGGCGAGAATCAGAATGTAAACTGAACCTGGACTCGTCGGAAAACATCACACAAGACCACTGTTCCGGTGTCCACAATGCATGCTCTCTAGCCCAGCATAATCGCAGGCGACAGTGAGTTGCGGTAAGGGGAACACATCTGACAGGCCTACGAGCATATAGACCAATGTTTCCTAAGCGTCTGTACACGGTCTGCCTTGAAACTGTCGTACCGGTAGCTGAAGAGAGCTGACGAGACAGGTCTGATGCTGTGCTCCTTTTGTTTTTTTTTTGGCAGTAACTGCCAAATACCGGTCATCATTCGGCGTAGTAACTCGGGGGCGACCTGTGCTGTAACATCTACTCACATTACCATCATGTTTGAATCGTTGCCAAAGCCTGGAGATGACACTCTGGGCGATTCCAAGTTCCTCGGATACTTGCAGCTGGGTACGTCCACATTCCAGTCGTCCGATAATTCTACCACGTAAAAAATCATCTAAATGCTTCCTTTGTGCCATAACTATGCGGTTATTGCACTCAAAGGCTTTTAAAGCGCTTGTGAACAATTTTACTTCTTTGCTACCATTTTTTATATACCCCTTTCATACACTCTCGTCATTGTGACGTACTATCCGCGCCATCTGGTGGTTTCCTGCAATTTGCATATTCTTCTTCAAGATGTGTGTAATAATTCTACAGGTGAAATTTTTATTTTAGAGCTCAATTTCTGTGTGATTCTGAATTATCCTTAATTTATGGACATGAGTGTAGTAAGTTGAAAAAGCAACGAATATTTTTGCTTCCAGCCAATTAAATTTACTCTAATTCTTCTACTATTTAGGTATCTTCAGGTAAGGATATTATTATTTGTTATTATTTGTTTTACACACGAAACTGTTAACAATCTTATTATACTACTTTAATAGTCTGCTAGTAACATTAGGAAAAGTCAAAACTTTTATCAAACTATAATAGTAATTTCATTACAGTCCTAGAAACTAAATTATACTGGAATCAAATTGATTAAAGCAGCGATTGTAATATTAATGGAAACTAATTTAAAATGAAAGATTATATAAATGACATTCGAAAAATATACATTTTACGATTTTTATTTCATGGATAACTATCGGTAAATTTTATTAAAAAAAGAAATACTATATATACAAGAATAATAAAGTTAGAAACACTGTCAGGATCAGTACCACATTTTTAAGCATTATATTTTGATCTATTTGATTTTAAAGTAGCGAAAGTTTAAAGTAGAGCACTTCAAAAATAGCTTTGCAAAGTGGATTTTTTTCAACAAATTAACCATTTTATTATCATAGATAATTGAATGAATTGGGTAGTTAAAAGTTATACAGCTCAACAAGGACCTTCTCTTATCCTTGACACGCATTTAACGTCGAAACGTTAAATATTTTTCTTCAAAATTGTATTAAAAAGGGAAAAAATATGAAAAATTCGAAAAAAAAAATGGAACACTATTATTTTTTATTACATGAAAATACATTGTAAAATATATTTATAATTTAACTTTTATCCAAAGATCTTAAATTTTAAACATATCATTTCTATCAAACCACAAGTCAAAAATATAACATAGATTTTCCTTAAAAGGTGATTTTAATATCCAGTTAAATTTACATTTTTGAGTAAAAAAGACAACGAATAACATCTTAGGTTCATAATGATAAAGAAACGAAAATAGTTATTTAAACCATTATATTGAATGAAGTTAAAATCTTATCATAAATTTAACACAAAAAAATGATTGAATTTATTATTTGAATCATAGTATCCTGTATACGTAGTTAATTCATACTAAGTTGCTGGATATACATTTGTATACACTTATTTCCTTCATACTTTCGAAAAATTTAATCTGAATGAAATGTTGCATAAAATAGAATCAAAAGTTATGGATATATCTTTAAAAAATAATTCAAAGAAATCTGAGGTGAAATGTTTCTATTTCGTTGTCAGTGATTTTAGCATTTTGAATGAAAGCCAATATCGTGCATTTAATTTTTCTCAATATTCAACTTCTGATTGTAATGCTATATGCAAAGTCACTACAACCGACACTGAAATGTTGAAAGATGAAGTAAAATTCTATACCTTTTTGCAGTTTCTTATAAAATTTATGGAACAAAAAGCTTTTTCATCGTTTTAAGAGAAAAATTCTCATTGAAATAAAAGTTGTACCTAAAATAATTTTTAGAAGTTCTGTCTGTTGAAATGCTTTTCCTCAAAGACAAAAAGAAAGATACATTTGAAAGTGCGATAAAAATAAAGGATAATTTTTCCATCGATATTCTTTGAAAAAATGAGACGCTAGAAGTACTTATATGCGTGCTCATATTTGAATGTATATAAATGTATATTTCTGCGTTCCAGTATTTCATTATTTTCATTTATTACGCAATATTAATTTCCTGTCGGTATCAGTTTTTGTAATGGTATGAATGTTCTCTCTTATATACACAAGAAACACAGTCGAAAAGTAATGAATAACAAATATTATTTATATGTACATAATCTACATTATTATACAGTGGCCTGTTGGACTCCCACACAATGGGCTTGGGTTCAATTACCGAGTAAGACTTTATATGTGAATACTTTAATTAAAGTCAAGTGCTCCGCAATGGAAAAAAGGCATTTTTTGAACAAATTGACTTAGTTTTTTTTTAGTATTTATACTAGTATCATTATTATCGATTTTGTTATGCATAAGTCCAAGTATTTGGAGTCAAATTTCAAATAAGTGAGTTATGGTGATCGTTTGTTAAAAACTTTTGTTCTCGAAATTCTTTTATTTCAGTATGAGCAAATGTTAGACGTGCCCCAAAGAAAAGGCAAAGCCATAAAAATGTTGTTACTTTATTCTAAAATTCTAAAGTGGACATACCAACTCTTGTAAGCGTTTTTAAGTCTGTCTTTAACCGAACTGACACGAAAACAAACTCATGTAAACTTACCACGCAGAAAGATTTGGTTAGAAGATCATCACTAACCGTTAAACTAAAGATACATTCCCCCTCCTCCACACACAAAAAATATTGTAAAATGAGTATGATGTGTCTAATATGTGACTACGATGATAAACGACAAGAGAACTAAAATTTTCAATTGGACACTCCTTGGTGATTGAATATAAAATACTCACGTCCTACCTTGGCCCATAAAGAAGCAACTGCATTAGGTCAGACAACACGGATATGACTGCTGGAGACTAGAATGTAGTAAAATTGTTTTTTTTTTTTTTAATAATGTAGTTCGAAAATAACGGTTTGTTATCATTATTGTAAATTTTACAGTTATGTCTCCCTGGAGAATAAAAATTTTAAATTTTGTGTCCTCATTTTTTGTTCTCTTATCTAGTTAAATGGCATGTATACGTGCATCATGGAAGTAACCATGAAGCAAGATCAGTAAGTATTACTGAGTACTAGGGACTCAATTACTGAAAGAGATAAGAATGGTTTTGTGATGATGAAGAGTGAATCTGTATGAAGAATATCGCAATGTACCAAAAAGCCAGAAGGATTTCTGTATTTCCAGACCTAAAAAGTATGACAAATTTACCCTGGTCTTGGGATTTACTTGGAATTAGAGATTATGTAGAATGTCCCTAAAAGGGAATAACTATAGAAATGATCACCACAAATTGCCAGTTGATTAAAACTTTCATCAGAAAGACATTCAAACACATAAATCTAATAAAAATATCGGCATAGAGAAAGTTTTCCAGCGTATAGAAGTTTTAACTGCAACAAAGAAATATATTATTAAACAATAATGTTATCATATTTAGTTTCAGGTGTCCAGTTGAGGGCAGTACTGTGTATTTCGTTTAAATGTATTCGTAGGATATAGTCGGTGAAACGCCATCGACTTGCATTAATGTCTTATTTTATGCTTTTTGATTCGAACTTCTGCAGAGGATCTTTATTAGTTATGAGATGTCGCCAAAAGTTTTTAATAATTATACTTAAACATTTATTTTGAAAGAAATTTAGTTTCATTGTTTGAGTGACAATTAACTTCCAAATTTCGGATCCATATTGAAAAAAAACTAATTTAACTAGAAATTTAAAAAAAATTCGTTTTATACTTATTTCTATATTAGCAGAACTTCAGACTTTGTTAAAACTATTTAAAAGTGTTATAAGATTTTATGATTTTATCTTAAATGTTTTCATTTGTTCCACCTTGAGTTCTTAAAGTTTTCCAAGAGATAGAAAAGAATTTAAAATGTCAATGAGTTCATTTTTTATAAACAAATTACTTGTTTTGCTATTTATTCATATATTTATTGTTTTAGATTTATGAATATGCAATCTCATTCTTTTAGCATTTTTGGCTAGATTATCTGCTACAATTAGTTAAATCTCGATTAAACAATACTATGTTATCAGCAAACTCTAAATCTTCTAGAGTGGGTGAAAAAACTTCCTAATGCCTATTTTCTATTCTTTGATAGTTTCTCTCATTAACCAATCCACTCTGATGATGAATAAGAGACCAGATAGAATATATCCTTGCATGTCAACTGTTTCTATAAGTAACAGTTCATTTAATTTCCCCTCTATATTGTAGTATAATTCTGTAATGGTGCCATTTGTGTACATTTCAAACCTATAAAACTTACCGTAACATTTCTGATGATGGAATGAAATTCTTCTTTAAAGACAATGAATCTCAAATAGTGTTGCATTCTATTCCATACACTTAAAGATTATGTTAAAGAGGGTAAAAATAGGATGGACTGTATGGCAGTAGAAAATTTAATCTGCTATTTCCTTAGTGTGTTCTCATCTACATACCTTAATCTGTTAACTAGAACTTTTTCAAATATTTTTGTGGGAATTAAGAGTTTTTACAATTTTAGAAAATATCTTATTCCTATACTTAGAACTATCTCATTTTCCTAATAAATTTATTATTTCAACTTCTTTTCCATTAGTCCGGTAATTTTTCGGTGTTCCATATTAATTTATATAGCTTGTGTAAATATTTGATGGGCATATCTTCATCAGTCCTTAGCAGATTGACTGCTATATTATTATTTATGCATACCTTATTTCTTTTGTGTGATCTCAGCGCTCAACTTAAGTATCGTTCACTGATAATGGTTTTACAGAAATGTTTGAATTTTGGTATTTGGTAGAGATTGCAAAAAATCATTTTGAAGAACATTTAAAACCTCATCAAATACATTTTCCTTGTATCTTTGATTTCGGCCTCTGAGGTAAGAATTTTTCCGTTCTTATGCTTTACTGGGTAATTTAATATCCATTTATAACCGTTAATTTTTTTTATTTTTTTAAAAGTGTTTTTGTCTAGCCTTTACCCGCTGCTTCTTGTCCATCTTTTGCTAAATCATCAAAAACATATTCTCTAATCAGCCTCACCTTCGGGGGTTCACTTTCTAAAGGTGAACACGGGCGTCAGAACCCCGAGGCACTTCAGTGTCCTTTTCACTTTCTCCGTGGGGTTTACTTCCTTTTGGTAAAGGTGAACGGCGATACCCCAGCGTTTCATAGATGTTTGTCTCTTTTCCCACTCGACTTTTCATCATCTTTGTTTTCAGCTCTCTTTTTATTAACGCTGTTTAATTTGATAGCTAATTTCTGTGTTGTGCTTACCAACGATACTTATAAACGATGAACACTTTAGTTTTTCATTCATCCCCTATATAATAATAGCCAAAGTTATCTGCCCATCTCTCCTTGAATTTATGCAGCGGTTGTATCTGGAATAGATAGAGGCATCCATATTGGATCCTTGATGAGTTCCAGTTAGCAAAGTTAGAAATTCATCCCTTCCCCCCTTTTCTAGCATTTAATGCCATTACTTCAAGCCCTGTTTTCCCCAGTTAAGAGTAGTTGATTAAATTTATCAATATATCATATAATAAATATGTAAAAACAACACATTTTCTAGCATTATGACGTCATTCCTTTAACCATCTCATTTATCATTTCTTAATTTAAATTACTTAAATATCGTCTGGATTATTTTCATACATTTAATCACTGAACTTAGATATTATGCAAATAATTTTCTTTTATATTTGGCTTAAATAATAGATTAGGTACATATGTGATAGTTTTAAATTTAATCATCGATTATTTTTTGTTGCAATGATAATTTTATCACCGGTAACAAATTCTATCTACCTCCAGGGTGTAGTGGAAATGATAGTTTCACTCTTTTACCTCCATTAATTA
This sequence comes from Pardosa pseudoannulata, assembly GCA_032207245.1. Classification (NCBI taxonomy): domain Eukaryota; kingdom Metazoa; phylum Arthropoda; class Arachnida; order Araneae; family Lycosidae; genus Pardosa; species Pardosa pseudoannulata. Next base: position 3,930,762 of record CM063503.1, on the reverse strand, counting down.
ATGTGGCAAAAAAATGGGGAAGCACTTAACGATAATTTCGACGTAGCTAAGACAACTTTGAATTATCTTTCTAAATGAATTCAACACGATTCTAAACTGTATTTGCAGTATCGGGAGACTGTAGAGGAGTATGAAGATAAACAAATTATTGAGCGTGTACCAGATAATTCTCAGCCAAAAAACAAACCATTTTTTACCAGCCTCATAGGGTGCTTTACAATTCTGGAAAATTAAAAGTGCTACGGATCCCGTCATATAACGGGCTATATGCTAGTTACATAATAATAAAATACATTCTAATAATTTTATTTTCAGTAACGGTATTATATAGCTGAAAAAAAACCTTATTTATAGGTCATTTTAAATATACATTCATCATTAGAACTGTAGGAACGATTTGGTAAAACACGAGACAACTTTCATTAAAAATAACAAAATATATAAATATGTGTTAACAAAAATATAAAATGATTAAAAAAGAAATGAAGGCGTGTTTGATTTATGTGTTTATATTACGATAGTTTTATTTTGTTCTTTGCTGAAACACATAGCAAGAAAATTTAAGATTCATTTCGCAAAAAAATTGGTTGAACATTAAAAATATTAAATTTTTTATTGCCTTGCTATTCAATTTTAATATAGGTTATATGGGATATGTATATTATTCTCAAGTTGAAACTTTTATATGTTGCATTTTACTGAAATTCAAATATTCACTTTTAGTAAAATTATAATATACTCCTTTCCTTGTTAAAATTTTTTTTTTTCATAAAATGCGAATAGTTTAATTCATAATTATGTGAAATGGACTTCTGAAATGCAAGTTCTGTTAGAGAAGGTCTTAGTAGTTATAATTTTGGCATTACACAAAATTTATCAAATTTTATTGATTTTTATAGCGGTGTTTAAATATATAATAAAGCCATGAAGCAGAATATAAAATCAGTTGCTTGTATTTCGGTTGCCATTTGAAGAAATCTGAAAATTAACCTACTCATTATGCTTGCATTTATAACCAAATAAATAAATATATATGAATAAGAATATTTTTAACTTCCTGAGTTATAATAACGTATTAACTTGTAAAATCGAAAATATTCTTGAAATACTGTAGAATGTAAAATACGGTTTATTTATTTTTCCAAACCATTCAAAAGGAATTTGAAGAAATTTTTTGCTATTTTTTTTCAAAGACAATAAATCTTATTACGTATCTAAATTTATAGTTTTAGAATTTAATTTATATTTCTGATATATTAATAGTTATCAAATTATAATTGGAATATAAAATCAACTTTCAGAATTTGTTTTTCCATAATTAAAATATAAGATTGTTGTAGAACATGTCTCACCCCCTTGTGCTTGAACAGGAATTATTCTGAAGGAGTATTGTTAGGACGAAAGACATTCTGATAGACCTATGTATATAAAACTACCGATTTTGTCAATTCATTCTTCCTATGATATAGTATTGCACCAAAGGACCCTCACTCTCTTATAACATATTCTCACTTAAAGAGTCATATTCTGAAATAAGTAGAATGTTGGCATACATGAGCAAATTTGATTCTAATCGTAATCTACCTAGAACCGCAATACAATTGTAGATAGGACTGTCAATGAGAATATATTCTAACAATGAAATGATTTCATTTTTCAATTTATGAAGCGGCCCCTATTTATTCTTAGCATCTTAGCATCTATTCTTAGCATTTATTCTTAGCATCCTCTGAGGCACAATTAATTTATAATTGTTCGGAATCATTTCTTTTCATCACAATTGCTAAAGATACTGTGATAAATACTGGAAAAGATTATAAAACCTGACCAACGACGGATTCCTTAGACAGTTAGTGTATAAAGGGAACTTTGCGTATTTAAGAGCTTCTGAACTTTTTGAAGTATAGAAGTGTGACATGATGGAAAAATCATACTGATCAACGATTTGTTTTATAGCTTACAGAAGTAAGCAATGAAATAAAATATTTGTCTCTTTTACTTAATTTTCAATTGTTTAATTTTTAGTTTATAAAAGTAATTGAAAGAATATTCTTTTCTTTTCAAATTATAAGTTTGGTTTTTTTAATACAGAATACACTCTTCAACTGATGAAATAATTATTTTAATTGAAGCAGAAAGTCAGATTTTTCACCCTAGCAAAAAAATTACTCATTATTACAAGGTAATGTTCAATACCTTTTTTTCAGTATAACTTAACATGTCCGGGAGAAAATAAAATTGTATTTTACGTATTTTTTTGTAGTGAGCAAAATATAATGTTTATCTCGAAAACGAAAACTGCTTTCATTTGCGTTTCATCATTTGTATAAAGATTTGTCACTACCTCTTTGTAGAAAAGTATAATTATTTTCTATGAAGAATTTAACTTTGTTCCTATTTTACATTTAACTGATACTTTTTGAGAGAAATCATATTTTTTATTGACACATTTCTTAAATAATATTTATACGCAAAAAAATTATCGTGACCTCCAGAGAATTCATGACACATATTTTGGTCACCACTAACTATAAGTTTCATTCCATACCCGTGAAATCTATGGAATAGTAATTTTATATAAGTCTCTATTAAGGGAAAAATACTTTTGCCGTTTTATTTGTACTTTATCTTAATATTAGCATTTACTTTGATTCAATATTCATAGATATAAAGACTAAAATATATTCCAAGTATATCAATTAAATACAATTTTAAAAAATATTACATTCTTCATTTAAAAGTTTGTTGAAACGTTTATAGGACCCATTTTCCTAATAAATCATTAACATTTATTACCCACGTTCAATATTAAGCCTTTCACGTCAATTACAGAATGTTAGTTCGTCTGTTATTCGTCAACTATTGAATGTTAATGTTGAATATTATTATAATTAATGTTAGTTACTGGTGTATTATTGTTGTTTAAAATTGAACATTTAGTAATGAAAAAAAATCTTTATAAAGCGACAGAGTTATTGATAAACAAATAATATTGTCTAGAACTCATTTAACTTCACACATGGATAAACGTAAATTTTTAGAAATAAAATGAATTTCCTTAGTAAACAAATTAAGAATTAAGCATTGAAAGTGTACTTATTTAAAATAAATAGCTTTAATCCCTTTTTATTCAACTTACACATATATTAGAAATTACGTAATTATATCAGAAAATGAACTTTAACTAATATTATGTTAAGTAATTCATATAATATGTTAGCGTGTTATTCAACAAGAAGTGAAATTTTGCTTTCCTAAGGTAAAATTGCAATTGACTGATTTTGCATGAATATCATTCACCGTTACTGCTATCTAATACTACAAATTTATGATAGGGGGCAATTATCTTCCATTGATTAGATATAAGCTACATTGGAATTTAACAGGAAAATGATAGGATTGATATCTTCATAGCTAGTTATAGCTTTAATTATAAGCAGATTTCAATATTAGTTTAGGAATGCAATATGAGTACTCTATCGGTACTTGAATTAATTATGAATTGATGAGTTGTTAGTGGGCACAACTAACCCACATCCCCCTATTTGAGCACTGTTATTTGCTCTTTAACTAACTTCAAATTAAGTAGGTTGTATTTTACTCTAGATATAAATTAAGATAAAAGGTCATTTAAATATACGGATGTTTAAATCGAAAAATAGTGTGCCCCAATAAATAATAATTTACTTTATTTATCATATTTTTTCAGCTTATATAGTATAGTTAATAATTTAGGAAGAGCATATTTTGGATATAGCTTTATGTTTATTAAATTAACTAGTAAGTTTAATTTGCATATTTTCCATTGGTTTTGAATGCAATAATGATTTAGGCATTAAATTCATACTTATTCATTAAAGCCATTTCAGATACACGTATTAATGGGACTGGAGACTGTCAAGAAAAAAAAAATTCTGTATCCAGAAATAGTGGCTAAGTTAGGCCATTGTAAAAACAATGCTTGAATAACAAACAATCAAAACCTTGTAGTATATTAGAAGTTTTTGAAACTTCTAACAAAAAAGTAAAACAAATTACTGGCAGAAAACAGCCGGATGAGAGCTAAATATATAGGGTATTCTTTCGAAATTCGTAAATGTGTGGTTTTTCAATACCGCTCATGGTATGGACGTCTGCAGCCGTTTACAATTCTTCTTAAGCATTAAGATTCTGTCTATTTTGTTTTCCTGTTGCAATAATTAAACCATAATGCTCCATAATAAGACAAGTGGCATAAATCTGTAACTTTAAGGCTCACTCCTAAAGATTCACAAGAGTTACTTTCTATCACTCGAATACTAAAATTTCTTAAGCTGCAATATTACTCTAAACTTTTTATCAATTTGATTTCAATTCTTATGGGTATCTCATTTATATATTATAGATTCTTGTTTCGAACCATTCGGCCATTATCAATATATTTATATTTTGACTATCTAATATACGGGCCTTATTATCACTTATGTAGCAAAAAAATAAATAAACACGTAAAAAGAACGTAGCATTCTGAAACAACTTACTAACCACTATAATACAAGATTATGAAACTAAACCTGAATAACTGTTATATACCTTTTTTCAAACACTGTAAAATTGCATTCTTGACCGACCTTAAGTATTCCGTATCAGCGTCTAACTTGGCTAGAAGTTCAATTATGTTTCATGTGTAAAAAGAATATATTCAAGATAAGTCTGTAGGTTTTAGTAAGCGGTCAGCAAGTTTGGGAGAATTAACAAATTAGGAAAAAATAGAGATAGCCAATTTAACGTAATTTACTTGTATGGCTAGACCAGGGGTCGGCAACCTGTTTTTCCTTAAGGGCGCAATACTAAATTTGAAAATCACCGAGGGCGCATATTTTACAGATAATCAACAGGTATAAATAGGCATAAAAAAACAGATTTTTTATAACTTTATTTTGTTGGTGTCATACATAATGATACATATAATTCAGTATGAATCTTGGGTGTCCATATTTTCAGCTAATATCTTATAATTGGGGATATATTTAGAGTTTCCGGTTCTTAAACAATTATCTAAATGTGAGTCATTAAGCTTTGTTCGGTATTTTGATTTCAAATATTTCATATTTGAGAACAAAGACTCGCAATTGTATGTTGTTGCACAATATAAATAAATTTTTAGCGCGTATTTCCTTAAAATAGGATACTTATTTTCATCGACTTAAGTTCCAAAACATTTTATCATTACTATGTGCTTTTAAAATAATATCACTTTGCAAGTTTATTATTTCTAATTCTAGGTCTTCGATATTATGAAGCTCGAAATACACTGAAACTATTTCAAGGACATCATCAGTAACATTGAATGGGTTTATGAAAAATCTTAGAACGGGTTTTAACACTGCAAAATCTTCAAATCTAGAAGAAAACTCTTCTATTAGCTTATCTATAATTTCTAAATATGATGTAGCAGTAAAATTTTCATTATTCAAATTTAAACTCTCAACAGTATATTTTATATTTGGGAAATGCGATAATGATTTTTTCAATAGATGGGATTTCAACAACACTAACTTGCATTTGAATGCATTTACTGCACTAATCATGTCAGCGATATGCTGATTTTTCCCCTGTATTTTTAAATTTAATTCATTCAACTTTGCCGTTATATCTGTCAGAAATCCGAGGTCGATTAGCCAATCCTTATTTTCTAATTGCTCTTAAAATTCGCCTCTTCATGCAATAAATTCCTTTATTTGTGGCAAAAGCATGATAAACCGCTCAAGTATTTTACCTCTGGTCAGCCACCTCACTTCAGTATGTAAAAGGATCTGTGAACTGAAGGTCCTCATCTTCTAAAAGTAATTTAAACAATCTGTGTTGCATAGCTCCCGATCTTATGGAAGTAATGATTTTTGTTACTATCGTAAATACGTGTTGAAAACCGATTGTTTTTGCGCATAACATTTCCTGATGTATGAGGCAATGATAAGAAATAAATTTAGGGAATAAGAAATCCTGTCTACATAAGGCAATAAATCCTTTTTTCTTACCAGTCATCGCTGGTGCCCCGTCTGTTGTAATTGACGATAACTTTTGTACAGGTAATTTTACATGTTATATACTTTTTAAAAGTAGAAAAGATATCTTCTCCTCTGGTGCTTCCCTTTAATGGCAGAACTTTAAGGAATTCTTTTGTTGTAAAATCAGAAAATACCATCTTCACGCAAATTGCTAATTGTGATATATTTGTCACATCTGTCGATTCATCCATCTGTAGCGAAAACAAAATACAATTTTCCATATCATTTGCTAATTCTGCCTCCAAATTCTCCGCAATTACTTCAATTCTTCTAGTAACAGTTCGTGCTGATAATTGCAACGTATTTATAGCTGAAACTATTTCTTTTTTATTTTTAAATTCTTCAAAAAGTAAATCAGCAGCTTCTAACATGGCTTTTTTCACTAATTCTCCATCAGTAAATGGTTTTTTATTCTTAGCTAGCAAATTCGATATTTTATATGACGCGATCGTTACTGCTTTATGTTGTTGCAGTGGTTTAGTAAAAAAACTTTGCTGGTTAGTTATTGAAATTTTAAAGAAATAATTTTTTTTCTTCTAATTTCAGAGTTTATTGGATAGTCACTATCAAAATTGGTATGAACGGTTTTAAAATGTCGTTCAATATTACTTTTCTTGGGAATCGCAACACTATTATTACACAACACACTTCCCTTTGTAATCAACGAAACAATATAGATGTTCCCATTCATTGTTAAAATAATATGTTCTTTTTCTTTTACATTTATCCATGAAGGGTTTTGAAAGAAAATTATTTCAGATTACTTGGTAATTTTAAATGCACGGTCTACGCGTGGTCTATTCGAAATACGATCACACACTAACAAAAAATACGTGCGTGTTATTAGATACGCTCAAGGTTAGCAAACTGCTAATCTATGCACAATCCTAAACTCAACTGTCTACTTGCTATATATCGCCGTTTGACAAGAGTAAGTAAATCGCTCTGGCTATCATACATTTACATTAGTCCAGCGAGGGCGCATTAAAAATCGATCGGGGGCGCCATGGCGCCCGCGGGCGCCGCGTTGCCTACCCCTGGGCTAGACGATAGTTTTGAATTGCAAATGAATTTTGAATTGAAGTCTGTAGTGGCACTTTTAGAGCTCCAAGGATTATCACTAACGTTTCTTCTGGAATCAGAATGCTCTTTATGTTAGCAAAGGGCTGCGATAAATTATAAATATCTTTGATCATACTATTTATTTAAGTGCAGTAAATAAAAATTACACATATTTACTGTGCGCACAAGAAATAATTCAAAGCATGACGGTACAGAGTAGTTTTCTTGAACCTTGATGATAAGGATATTATATATTTCAGTGCTTTATAGATTTAATCTATTAAGTATTTTCTGAAAGGCTAAATGTCTTACATAAAGCTGGAGGCTTACAACGCTCTTAGTCATTTCATAATGTATTAATAAAGTCGTATTAAATAATGCAAGTTTTGTAGAATTTATGCAAAAAACAAAACTATTAAATAAATCATATTTTTATTTCTAATATCTCTTCCAAATCTTTAGAAAATCTGTTTTCCATAGCATTTTATAGCATAAACGTCGTTGCAGTCTACCGTACATTCGCCGTAAATCCTAAATTCTGTTTAAAAACGAAAATCCTAAATGGCATTTAAATTACCTTTTTTACTACGCAAGTTAGCTTTGAGTATCACGCTTCCTTAACTGCTATTTCCTGCTGCGATTATCAACGTGTTTAAGCATGTAATTCTACTTTGCGAGTGTTTATCTATTCCACTAGCATCAGCTCTTTTCAAAAATTTATATTCGTAGTTGGGTAACATTCTTAAGTGAAATTAATTGCACTTTTACGTATTCTATAAAAATTCTCTACAGAATTGCTAGAAAATTTTGACTTAAAAGGAATTTTAAGTGTAATGCGTTTAAAATTAATTGGTGGTTAATTTTATTGTTAAAAATTAACGCGTCATCTCTGTCATTTTCGTATATCATTTACAAAATGTTGCCTATAGAATTATTTTAGGTAAATATTGTTTTAACTGCAAACAAGAGTATTTTAATTAAATAAATTTTAACATATAGTTATTGCTCGATCTTATATGTAAAATTATACATTAAAGATTTTATATTTCCCACCAATAAGCCAATAAAGCTTAAATTATTAGCTTTAGCTGCTTAAGAATTTTGCACTACAAAAAGGGAAACATCTTCATTTAAAGAGTTAAAAAGAAAACTAAAACATTATGTCAAATAAATAACATGAATGCTTGAAATCGTGAAAGAGAGATAGAATATACTATAAAAGCTTAAAACGTCTTAAATGCATAAAATTTAATTTGAATAACTATCTATTCACTGTAAAAAATAGATGCTAGTATGCAAAAAACTTTAAAGTAATTTTACTTAGCAAATAAAATATATTAGAAAACGTTGTAAGAACAGTAACGGTGGCGAATTGTAAATTTTAATCATAAATTATGATTAATTATATTTTTTAGTAATATAATATATTAACTTACGTTTAAACATATAAAAAACGCATTAATCACCTTATCTATAAACGTGAAGTTAACAAAAATCCTACTTTCCCATTACAGGTTAAAAATGTATTTATTGGATTTTTTTTCATATCTTATACGCCGATTTTATATATACACTTCTGTGATCTTATCAATATAATTTTATATGGCTGCCTTATGTTAAAATCTAAGTTGATGCTAAATTTAAAAGTATACACTTCAGATTAATTATTCCGGATGTATATTAGAATAGGCGTTCCATTCGTAAATAATTATTAATGTTTAGATTTTTTATGAATTATTCACAACGTATATTTATCATAAAACCTTCACACGTAATCATAATCATGTTTTTCTGTTTATTTTTGCCTCTTGATTTTATGCTTTGTTTTGAATTCTAATACAACAGGTGACTTAGTTCTGACGTTGCCAAGCTCCTCTTGTGACACCCAAATAAAAGTTAGCTAAAAAAATTCGAACTTTTTCTAAGTTCGAGAAAGCTATTTTTTCGCCAAATAAGTGGAGTTAGATTGTATATTCAGTGTGTACTGGCACATAAAAAAGTTAATGTTTTGATATGTGGGAACTGGAGTTATTTATTTAGCAATTACAATGTCAACAGTAGTTTACCAACAATTCCTAAATGTTTCATTAAAAGACGTATGTTTTACACTGCAATGAATTTACACTTACTGGTTGTTCAAATATTTTGATACACATTTAATTTCATCGTTTTCAGTAGACTTATCTAAATTAGATGTTGAGTTATATCAACATATGGCCAACATACAAGTTTGAATTGAGTTAAAAATTACGAACAGTTATTTGGATATTTTAAAAACCTGTCGTCTCACACGACGTTGTACTTCCTGCAAAGGAAAGAGGATGTCAAGTCAGAATCAACATTTGAGCACAAAGGTTATACAGTTAACGTTTATATATGGCTGGATTCATCCCATGAGGATGCAACGCTATTAAAAGCTCAAACATAATCGAGGAAGTAAAACCATTGTGCCGAAAGATAGTATAAAATGCAAGGCCAAATTAAGGCAAAAATAATGGGAGAAAGTAGGCAAACAGACTACTAGAAATATAAACTGTTTGTTTAAAAAAAAAGGAAACACTCTCTTGAAAATACTCTCAGTATTTCTTTTGTAAATAAATGGAAAGTATATAAAACTGTATTTTTCACCAATACGGCCACGTTGTCATCTCAGGATTGATTCACCCTTGTGCTAGATCCATAAGTACAGAACCATCTTGCAACATCTATGAATCAGTCTATCTGTGGTTTAGTATGGTTTGCAGTGCTACGGTCTACTTTTTTGCTACACGAGGACCTAGACCTACTACTTAAAGCTTATTTCGTAAGGCTACGAACATCCAAGCCACTAGTGGGATTCAAATCTACAAATTCCGGAACTGAAGAACAGCTCTCTACGTTTCGGCCATCGTTCGGCATCTAACAGTAAGTTATATATTTGATAGCTTCATCAAAAGCTGTTTTACCTAAGAAATCGGTACTTACGAAATGATATCATCCATTGGAGTTTGACATTTTAATCATAAAGAAACAATACATCAAGTATTTCAAATCAATTTTATAATACCCTTTATTACCTACCTTATGAAATGACCACTTAAATTACCTGATTGCAATCACTATATTAAATCTAATAAGCGGAAGCTTCGCGTCACCATGTTACCGTATAGCTAACATTATTTTTTTTAACATTTTAATTACTTTCTAAAATTCAAACCTTTTAAATTTTAGTCATACTGTCAATCGTATTATTTATTAAATTCTCTTTTACGATCCTACGAACTATTAATTCTTAATGTTTAATCGTATTTAACCTTATCTTTAAAATTTTCAATTATACTTAATTAGAATTGTACTCCATCATTTAAATACGCAATTATAGTAAAAATTTGCAAATAAATCCTTTTCTGGCTTGCATCTTAATATTTGCATTTTATTTTAAGATTGTTTTTTTATTACTACATTTTTTACCCTTAAGAAGCACTACACTTATAATATTATATGTCCCTTCATCTCTTAGTATTCGATCTTTGATCCACGTAACTTGCATTAATTTACTAACGAGGAAAGCTTCCTTAACTTATGCCGTTTCTAGCTAGCTTTTATTACATTTTATTCCTAATTTATCGTATTAATTTGCATTTAATATCCTTTTTACTTTGTGTGAGCCTAGGATGAAGCACTTCACCTCAGTCAAGCAGCACTTGTCTTGGTCGTCACCTGGGTGGGTAAGGATGATATCTCCAGCGTTTCTACTCTAACTTTTCATTGGTTGTTTCCAGGATACATTTAAACTATATTTAGTGAAACTGTCATCTTGGTACTTTTTTATCTTAAAGAACGAGTCACAAATCAGACTTGAACATCTTACTTTATGAAATATACCCAATCTTATGATGCTCCTGTAATTACCTTCGTACATGAGGGGAAAAAAGCTGACTTAAATATCAATACTAGTTGTTGAAGTAAAATCGGACTGATTCCAGAGTCCGAAGTAAATGAAACGTAAGTAAAGCTGGATGTAGAATGCTTTAAATATACAATTCCCCCGTGCGGCGAGAGACGTCGAATTGTTATTTATTGATCTCAACTCTTGTGAGAATAAAATGAAATTACTACCAGTTCTCAGCATAAGAGGGTGGTATAACACCGTCTCTTATGGAATTCCTGTAAACTCCCATGCAAATATTCAGTGGAATTTTCATAATTTATGAGCGCTGATTTTTGTGCATCTCACCACGCTAGATACAGTTACATGTTTTTTTCTTTTATTGCATCGAAATTAGCCTAGCGCCAATATGTTTGACCTGCATCACCAGAAATAGTGTTTTTCAAACATATTTCTCACGATCATGCGTTTCTACCGAGTATGAATTCGGGTATACTTCCTGGAAATATGGATTTAGAAATCCGGGTTATTGCTGGAATTAGAAAGTTGAATGATTTCGGACTGCCTAAAATGTTTTATCCGCATTGTGTATGCGAGCATTCTACTTTAGTTACAAAACTTACTCATTTGGAAAAATAAAATTTTTACTGTTACTTTGTGTCTTGAATTTAAATATGTGGCTTTTATATTTTTAATCTCCAGTAAAACAAATTTAATTAAAACATTAACCATCAATTTTTCATAGTTATTCTTAGACTAGTTAAAATTGGAACAATCTCGCTTAACTTGTTGCTGACTTCCCTCTGCCTGATGGCAATATTAACTGCCCCGAAACATAAACAGGTTGGTTAATAACAGGAGTAATGTTATCACTAACTCTTTCCCGAATCAAACATTCAAATTACTACTTTAAATTTCGGATTAACTTTAAGTAAACAAAAAAAATTAAATACTGTATTAAATAGTAAAAAAAGTGAAGGTGTAAGTCTAAAAAAAGTATATATTTTTCAAATAAAATATTTTAAATAGAAAAATTATGGTGCCATTAGCCACAACAAATTCTGACGATTTAATACTGTAACTACATAGATAGTTCTGATATCGGTGGTTGACTGCAGCTCCCTGTTCTCGATACAAGTTTCCACAAATATTATTGCATAATCAAAAACCAATGCACCAACCAATGGCTCCCCAAAGTTCCTTCTTTACAGAACATCTTTAAAAAGTAAAATAATTTATACTCGAATAGAATGGCAGAGTACTAGATACCCTAATATTACGAGTAATACTACAGAAAAAAGTAAATTTGTTAAGAAAACAATTTAAACATTAAAAAATGTACGACAGACTCTCATTAAATCCCTGTCAGCCAGCAATAATAGCATTTGGAATTATTTCAAAAGGGTCAGAAACCCATATACACCATTTCACCTTTTCAATCACTCTACTTTGATATTAATTATACTGATAGAGTTAATTCAAACCAAATACTGATTATTTTTACTTTCCACGAAGTTTGAAGTACGATACCTTAAATACTTTTATTGCTAACTCTCTAAATATCATTAATAATGATCTTATTTAACGAAAAACTTTAAATGAAATTTCTAACATTCTAAATAATCTTCATAACATACGTGCGTCAAGATATGACAATATTACCAACAATGTACTGAAAAAATATTCCTAATTATTGTGCCAGCATTATTTTCAATATTATAAAGAAAATGCCCGAAATTGAATGTTTCCCCAGTTTATGGAAGTCAGCTGATATTATACCCATTACGTAACCGAAAAGTGGCCTCCTCTTTCTTTAATATTACTGCCCTATCAATCTCCTATCCTTTTTTAGTAAACTAGTTAAACACATAATGAACACATAATATGTCTGTGAATCAATACCTTATTTAATTTATATAACATCATAAACAGCATAAAATTTTGCTTTAGAGCACAACATTAAATTACCCATCAGTTGCTTTGAGTGTCAAAATTCCTCCATGATTGATTTCAAAACCGAATACAAGCTCAAGAAATAACCTTAAATATTAAGAATGTATTCGACAAGATATATCACAGCGACATGAGTTCTAACGTTATAAAATAGAATTTTCCAGATGCCATAAACACATTTCATGTTGATATATATTATAGACATACCATATCACTAGTCATGTTTGCCGACAATATAGCAATATTCCCTCAGGGGTTTACCTACTTTAGTTAAACACCGGTGTCGTAATCCCGAGATACAGTAGCGATGTTTTTCCTGTTTTACTCCTACTCTTGTCTCCCAATTTTTTTTCTTCTTCTCCCTTATTGTGGTTACCTTTTCAGAGGTGATAATACGATCCGTCCTGAACATAGAATCTTGTGATTTGTTAACTGTTTACTAGTTTGCCGTGCGTAGAGTCCCGTGTCCTTGGATGATCCCGTAATAATGAGGATCACGAAATTGAAAGGATTTTCCGTGGAGGAAAAACATCTGTATGTAATTTCCATTTTATCGAGTAACTTCTAACGCATTACTTTGGCAATGTGTAAGCACATTACTCTAATTCGTGTAAATGGGAGTACATACTGGTGCATATATATATATATGATATATATATATATATATATATATATATATATATATATATATATATATATATATATATATATATATATATATATATATATATATATATATATATATATATATATATATATATATATATATATATATATATATATATATATATATATATATATATTAATAGGCTTATCGTTAACTTTGTTCTCGGCTTGGATTAAGTGAGTGGCGTAATTACTGGATCATTGCGTTAAGATTCCATATTGGCTTTACGAGTATCTGTTAGCGTACAGATACTGGTCAACTCTGGTGCAGGTCTTTACATGTCCTTCTTGGGCTCCAAGAAGGATGGTTCTGCCGTAGATCAAACTTATCTTTATTTATCATGTCTACTTCAAAACCTCCACCTCTACTCAAAATATAGAACAGATTTTGATAAATAATGCGAGGTATTTAATTACTCAAATAAATGAAGGTAATTTTGATAACCTCTACCCATTTATAGTTCATGAATGTCTAACATCCGCAATAGGGGAGGTTAATTCGGTAAACTGTTAAAATCTGGTGAGTTTCTGGTTCAAGACTGTAAACAAGCACAAACTACCTTAAAGTGTAACGATCTTGACCATTTATCTGTCATCATTTTAGATCATAAATCTCTCAATTACTCTCGTGGTGTCATTTCTTAGAGAGACCTATTACATAAACATGAGAGCGAAATTTTAGAAAATCTTGGAGAACAAGTTATATGCGCAGTCTGCAGAATTACCATCTGACGAGACAGTGAGATTCTTAACACCAAACATCTAATTATAACTTAGGACTCTCTAAGAAATGACACCAATGGAGTAATGAGAGATTTATGGACAGAAAGGGAGACAAATAAATGACCAAGTGCGATATACTTTAAGATAGGCTGGGCCAGTGCACCTACGAATCCTACACATATATGGGATAGGCACTTCCTCTGTCCTGTCAAAGCTTATATACCCAACTCACTCTGTTGTTTCCAGTGTCAGTGTTTTGGTCCCTTTAAGCTATCTGTCGTAGATATTGTGCTAGTTGCGTTGTTGTGGCCGTGATGGTGAAAATTGCACTGTTCCCCCTTTGTGTGTGAATTACAAACGACCGCATTCTTTCTTCTCCCGTTCTTGCTCCTCTAGGCAATCTCAGAAAGAGATTCAATGACTTATAACTGAGAAGGGTCTTTCTTCCATTGAAGCGCGTAAACTTATCATGTCCCGTATTTCTAGATCTGGCCTTTCTTAATCCACTGTTAAAAATTCTAAAATTTTAACATCAATTACTACTCAAACTTATCTATCTCAAGCCAGTATCTTAAATAAAACCAGAAAAGAAGTAAAGTCCCCTGAAACTAAATCAAAAGTGACTTGTAATTTCAGTCGAAAGAAGCCAGCATATACCAACACAAATTCTAGCTTAGTTCCCGCAAATAACCCAACAAAAAATGTTTTATCTAATTTTACTAATAAAATTACAAATAAATTCAATTCTCAGCATGTTTTCGTAAAATAATGAACAACAAAGATTTCCTCTAAAACAAACCCAATTCTAGAAAAATCATATGGAATTCTGAAGATTCTGTCAAATTTTACGTGGCAGATGTACTATTGATAACATGACTGACTTGGAGATAAAATTTCTTAATGTCTTTGAGAGACGGAAACATGTTCTCCATATTTTTAACATAGAAAAATTCTACGACCGCATTTGTCGATACGGTATTTTTCGGGAATTTTACAATCCTGAATGGAAGGGAAACCTTCCAATTTTCATTAAAAACCTTTTATTTTTTCGTGATTTTCGTGTATGAGTCGGTAATACTTATTCAGCCAGGAATAAGAGATCCTTCAAGGTAGGTGCTTAGTGTTACTCTTTTTACTATTGCAATAAATTGAGTTTTGAATTAAATATCATCTTCGTCTCAGGCAGTTTGTATGTCAACTACCGTCATATGTCTTGTGAGGGGAATAATATGAGGTTTATTAATCGTCAACTCCACACCGCTAACCCCAAAACCAACCAACCAACCAACCCAGGTCAAAGCTGAAAGTTTTAAGTTTAAAAGAGTTAAACAGTGTTAAAACTGTATGAACTTGAATAATTCTTCAGAAAATTGTTCAATAGATACAAGATATATAAGGTATGCAGGGTTTCATGAAAATTCTGATTTTACTAAAAGTCTTGACTATGCTTAAAAATGTGCTAATTGCGTGGATAGCTTCTTCCTAATTATGATGATTGCTGCTCTGAATCTTTTGAAATTAAGAAAAAAAAAACGTAAATCAAAAGCTAAATCTAGACAGACTTTTCTTAATACTGTAACCAGTGGTAATAGGTATGTCTGAGTAATGCCTAAGATCTTATTCGCTGGTATAGTAAACAGTAAAAAAGACATTTATTTTTTTAACTTTTAAAATATTTTAACAGTAACAAAAACTCCATAAATAACTTGGATACAATTTTGCACACTTTCGTGAGATAGTTTGGCACCATGGACCCTCGTCAATGATTAAATTCTGATTGGTCTCCTCGCGGATCAAACCGTTTATTTGGACCACTATATCCAATATTCCATAGTGATCTATCACATGAACTTTTACTATCGGAAAATGACACTCATTGTACAGCAATGTTTGCATGGAACAGATAGCTTACTCGATGAACCACTATATATTTGTCTCATCTGAGTTTTTGAATATTCTGCGAGTGTCCTTTTGAAAATAGTCACTGTGAACATCGCAGTCTCTCTGCTCAAATGGTCCTTTACACTTCAGTGGCTTATTTTTAACTGACAGTTTCTTGAAGGTGAAAAGTTGAAACAAAATAATCTTCATTTGATAATTTATATCCCCAAAACCTCTTAATGATTCAACACTAAGTGTTTTATAGCTACTACTTGAACGGAAAGTATAACAAACTCGGCGCACGTTAAACGGAAAGCTCACTGTGGGAAATCCCCCGGCGAACTAACTGTAACCGTGACAAACGAACTCAGTGTCGGTGTCTGCCGCGAATGTGTAAACAGTCTAGATGAACTCTCGCTAGCCTTTCTTTTTACATGTACATAGTTTTCTGTAATTCCTTTTTAAATGTATATAAATTTTATTCCTTTTTCACAAATGTATTCGAGCCATTAATGCCAAACATGAAATCAAGGTGTTTATCAAAGAACAAAACAGCCCGGCCCGGGACAAATTGACGAGAAGCAGTACCATCGGAAATTTGGAGGTAAGGCCTCTTTGCTTTACCTATTGATTTAATTGTACTGTATTCTCTTGTGGTCTTTTACGACAACTGGCGTCCCTGCCGGGATTCGGGCTTATATTAAAAATTATTGATTATTAAGCACTCGAAATAGAAACCGAAATAGAAACTTTGTAGTTTAAAATGGCTGATGATGAGATTGCTCGAATGAAAAAGAGAAGGGGAATAATAAGAACGTCGGTTACTAAGCAAATAAAAATTATAGAAGCCGAATTAAGCAAAGAAACAATTTTGGATACTTTAGAAGAATCTTTAGAACTTTTGATTGGACACGCTAAAGAACTGGAATCGCTAGATGGGGAATTGCAGAAAATTATAGATCCTAAAGAAATTGACGGACATAAATTCATCAATTGAATATAAGGAAAAAATAATTACTTGTAAATTTAGAGCTCGCAAGAAAATACACGCATTATCAGAATCGAAAACGAAATCTGCCAAAATTACACCCGATACCAATCTTAAGAATTCATCATTAAAGAATGAGTTTCAAGATAAAATGCAGATTAAATTACCCAAGCTCTCTATTCAGAAATTTTACGGGGAAATAAGCCAATGGCTTAGTTTTTGGAATTCGTTCGAATCTGCGATACACAAAAATTCTTCATTAGATAAGACAAGTAAATTTAATTATTTGAAGGCCTATTTGGGTGGAACTGCTCTTCATACTGTTGAAGGCTATGCTATAACGTCTGAAAATTATGACAACGCCATTTCTTGTCTAAAAGAAAGATTCGGGCGATCAGAAATTTTGATAAACCAACACATTTCAAATATTTTGGCTATCCCACCATTGAAAAATTCAAGTGATATTAAATCATTTCGAAAGCTTTATGACAGAATTGTAACCGAAACTAGAAGTTTAGAAACTTTAAAAGTTTTACCGAATGATTATTCAGCTGTTTTATGCCCAATGTTATTGAAAATGCTCCCTCGTGATTTACTTTTGGAATTTAACAAAGAAGTGCAAAATTCGAATTATGAAGTAAATAAATTAATAGCATTTTTATCAAAGCAATTGATTGCACGAGAAAGGTCATCCCTTTCGAAAACCGAAAATCAGAATACTTTCCCAGATCGCAGACAGCATTTCCGCTATGAGGAACCAAATGAAAAAAGAAAAACAACTGCCGCCGATTTTTCAGTTCTGAATTGATAGGCAATAAATTTTCGCCATGTGTGTTTTGTAGTAATTATCATGAGTCAGCGGACGATTGCTTACATGCTTTAAATTTAACTCTTGATGAAAGGAAAAATATCCTGGTTAAACGTGGCGCCTGCTTTCGTTGCACTGGAAAGCATTTGAGTAAACAATGCCAGAAACGCGTCCGTTGCAAACACTGCAAAAAAAGGCATTTATCGATTTTATGTTTTTATTCACAAAATAAAAAGATGAAATTTATAATGAAACCACTGATGAAAAAACTTGTGAAAATAGTGTATTGAATAATTCTTGTTCAAAGGAAGTTCTTTTACAGACTTTAATTGTATGCATTAATGGGAACAACTCGAGTAATTTTTTGAGGATAATTTTAGATTTAGGTTCACAAAAATCCTACGTCAGTAAGTATGTGGCTGAAAAAATGAAATTAAAGTGTATTGGAGAGGAAACAGTTACTCATGGGTTATTCGGAGGAATAGAGAAAAGTGAAAGGCATAAGAAATACTCTATTAAGTTAAGCAATATAGATAAGAGTTTCACTTTTGAAATAGAAGTAATGGATCAAAAGAAAATATGTGCCCCTATTCCTAAATTGAAAAATTTTGAATGTATTCAAGAATTAAAAGAGTTGGGAATATTTTTAAGTGATATTTCCATTAATGAAAACTGTTGCTTATTTGAAAATAGTCCAAACGAAATTCATGTTTTACTAGGCGCAGATTGTGCCAGTAAAATATTAACTGGGGAAGTCAAGCATTTATCAAATGGGATGCTGGCTATGAGAACGAACTTAGGGTGGACAATTCTGGGAAATTCCGGAGAAGAAAAAACGAAGAATTCTAACATTTTATTATCGCTTCATTCAACTAGCTTTGACATATCTGATGATTGGTCTCTTGATACATTTGTTATTCGTGACCCCGAGACTAGAATGTTAAGGTCAGATCTCGAAAAGACAGAAAAAGATCATTTTCTTCAGACCGTTACTAGCGATGAAGAGGGGAAGTATTCAGTTAGCTTACCGAGTCTAGCAGAAAAGAGACCAGCTAGTTGCGTGAAATCCTTAAAACGAACGGGAAGGTTGACCGATTACGAGAAAGTTTTCAAAGACTGGTTAGCTGAAGATATCACCGAGGAAGTTCCTCTCTCTCAAAATATTAAAAATGAACATTTTTTACCGCATCTTCCTGTGCTTAAGGACAATTCCATAATAACTAAGGTGAGACCAGTATTTGATGACTCCGCCAAAGCAAAGAATTTCCCCCCTTTCAATGATTGTGTAGAAAAAGAAGAGCTTAATCTCATTGAACTGATACCAACCCTGATGAATAGATTTCGCCTTAAGAAGTACGGTGTAACTGCTGGGAAGCTAAGAAATTCTTTCTACGTCTACAATTGCGTTCTTAGTGTTTATAGCCCGGAAGAATTCTCAAAATTGATATCGGAAGCACAGGCTCTGTTAAACACAGCCAAATTCTATCCCCGAGGGTGGGAGCTTACTCCTTTAGCTTTTAAAAAGGAGAGTGGAGAAGGCATACCTGTCATTTACTGGTCAGATTCAGCCAATGCTTTATATTGGATCAAGAGAACTGAGACTTGGGCTACATTTGTGCACAATCACGTTCAGGAATACGAGGACTGAGTAATCCCGTTGACTGGAGACACATAGTTGGTCCCATGAATCCTACCGATCTCCCTTCACGAGGATGCAACTATCAAGAACTGTTAAAAACCCTCTGGTGGGAGGGACCAAGACGGTTGAAGTTGTCGATCTCTAAAATTGATCCAGACTTGAAAATTGTTAACTCAGAGAAAAGCAAAACCATCGTGTCAGTCATTAATGCCCAAGTAGATACTATCGAATATGCAACTCGAATTTCCTCGTATCGCAAAATTGTAAGAACAATAGGTTGGATACAAAGATTTTGTCACAATTGCCAGAATAAAGAAAACAGAAAAAAAGGAAAATTAGATTTAGAAGAAATAGATCGAGCAGAGAAAATAATTTTGAGAAAAGTCCAGGAACAATCATTTGAGGAAGTACGAAAGTTGCATTTGCAAACTTTTACAGACGACGATGGGTTGATTAAAGTAAAAAATAGAATTTTAATTGATGAGAAGAAACTGAATATAAGATTTGTGTATAAACAAAAATTACGCCAAGATTTAAGGCTTCGGTTCAGAAGTGAATATTTGGGACAGTTAAGGGAATTTTCGAAGACTAGAAAAGATTATTTCGTCAAAGGAGAAATCGTGCTGATCGGATATTCCAATACCAAGAATATAGATTGGCCGCTGGCCAAAGTTATTAAAACTTTCCCCGGAAAAGATGGAAGAGTACGAGTGGTACAGTTAAAGACAAAGAATGGAACTTTCCTACGGCCTGTCCAAAGACTTTACCCCTTGGAGATTAGTGAAACTGAAAGTTCTCCAAAGCTCAACGTAACATCAACAATTGTAGACGACTACAATGGAGCTTGTCATAGGAATGATCCCTTAGAACCTGACAGTGAACAGGAAGAGAATCTTTCTCGGGAACCTGAAGTTCGCCGTTCTGGGTATGGTCGCGTGCTGAAGGAACCCGACAAACTGAACTTGTGACATTCCATTTCTTCAGTTTGAGTTTTGGAGGGTATCTCAAAACTCAAAGGTGGGAGAATGTGGGACATCCCCCGGCAAACTAATTGTAACCGTGACGAACGAACTCAGTGTCGGTGTCTGCCGCGAATGAGTAAACAGTCGAGATGAACTCTCGCTAACCTTTCTTTTTACATGTACATAGTTTTCTGTAATTCCTTTTTAAATGTATATAAATTTTATTCCTTTTTCACAAATGTATTCGAGCCATTAATGCCAAACATGAAATCAAGGTGTTTATCAAAGAACAAAACAGCCCGGCCCGGGACAAATTGACGAGAAGCAGTACCATCGGAAATTTGGAGGTAAGGCCTCTTTGCTTTACCTATTGATTTAATTGTACTGTATTCTCTTGTGGTCTTTTACGACACTCACATTCAGACCCCACGGCCTGAATCAAGCCCATATTGCTATAGTTAATACAAATCTTGATCCCATTTTTTTTAAACAATTGCACTACTCATCTGTGTATACTTAATATACAAAACGTTGGCAGTGAAAATAAGCTTTATTAATATTGTTTTAAAATTTTATAATGTATTTAAGTAATTATTATAAATATTAAGAATATTTAAGTAAAATTATGTGCTTTATAATACCCTATTTAATTAGCTGAAATAATGAAATCTTAATTTTAGGCTTTAAATTTTAAATTAGAATATTATAAACTTTAGATTATAAACGTTTCGTATACAAGCAAAAAGCATGGGATATATGTAAAATAAATTTTAAAAATATTAAAATATGGAGGTATTGCATTACTTAATAGCTTTCTTAATTTTTTTCTTTATTTCCACATAGTTCTATCAGTACTTTAAATTTAAATTTTACATTTATTTCTTACTAATTAAAACTTAATATAAATTAAAGTCCTCGATATTAAAATTTCCAGAAAAATATTCTTATTAAATGCTACCTCTTTTAACATTATATACTGAAAAATAACTCAGAAAAGGTATCTGATTAGCAGTACAAAATGAAACAGTAAAACCTTTAGTAACATTTTTGGTATTATCGTTTCTTAGCTTCAGTAAAATTCCATGAATTCTTAATAATGTTGTTAGTATGACAATTGGAAGATCGGTACTATCACACTGGCAAGTGTCCAATAGGAAATCCATTGTTAAATATCTGTTTTGAAATTAGATATTTCTCTTCAGAGGCTAAAATCTGGAATCTTTACCGATAACATTCATCTCACAGTGAGAATAGAAGAGACTAAAAGTAACATCACAAGTCCAATATATGCCTGAAATGGACAAAAAAAAATTGGAGACTCGAACATTAATCAATATTTGACCTTAAAAGCGTCAGAGCATACACAATCTTTCAGCAATTCAAAAGAGGTATTAGATACTTAGAATCGTTTCTTTCTTTACATTAAGTAAAACAAATTATTTTAGTGTAATATTTCATTAAAATGGATTAAACACGGTGAAAAAAATCATAACTTCTGTTAGATATAGAAATTTTAATATTTAGAAGGTGAAGTTTTAAAGTAGAAAACGATGAATTACTTTTATTAATCATATTAAAATCATATCTCTAAAAATATATTTATTAATGTGTAGACAAGGAAATCATTTTTTTTAAATATATACATTATTTTTGTCAGGTAATCACATACCAGATTATTTTACGATTTGGTGATATTTTTACTTTTGTTTAAAATTTATAATTGTACATAGCATAAAACTATAACAAATATTTATTATGTAGTAATTTAATAGTTAGTTTTTACACAAAAAGAAAATCTGTGGTGATCATGCAGAAGAAGTAAAGGTTTTTATAGTGCGATAGTAGCAACTGTTCTTTTTGACAATTGCTTTAAATATTTCGCTGCACGATATTCTGCAAATAAATATAGGAAGATTAAATATGTGTGTAAATAGAAATAAAACGAGCAGTAATTTATTTATAGTTACAACATTTTTATTCGTATAAATGTTGTTATATCACTTGTCTTCTCTGTTGCCATCCCGATCAGTTTTAATTTTGGTAAACACCAAATTTTCTAAATGCAAAAGTGTTCTTCGTTGAGTATACTTACCCACTGAACCGATTCTGTCTCTGCTTGGGTGACTGAGTAGGCAGACATTTGATGTTGTATATCCTGTTTTTGAACAAAAATCCCACTTTTATAATGGTACTGTGTTTCCACACTGGGCACAAACCAAGTGTTGACTAATTGGTTGAGACAGACATTTTAGCCTGTTTAAATTTTCTAAGGTGGCATTGCGAGTAGTAGACGATGACCAACACCAAGGCTGAACACTAAGTGAAATGTTCATAGACTGAAAATGAAATGAGGGATTTTGGACCTCCTGTGAGGTAACAAGATCTTTGTCTCCAATATGGTGTCCAATATGAGTTTTAGTTATGTCAGCACCGTTAAACTTGTAAGAAACTTGTTGTTTCATGTATGCGTAGCAAGATTAGAAGGTAATTATAGTTAAAAAATATTCAATAAGGGTATTCGATAAAAGTATAAAAATCTCATCAAGTTCACAAAATTGTTTATTTTAGGATGCATAATACACCAAATATAGTAGGAATAAACAAGCTCTGTTAACGTATTCCTTTTTTATAATTATAAGCAGCATTCCGAGTCGATAAATTTCACAGAACAATTTTTCTGGAAATCTATATTAATTACAAGATAATTACTCTTTTAAAGAACTGTAAAGAACACAGTGGTAAATTAGATGCTTTATTAATCTTTAATACAACATTTAGACCTTCTATGGCCAAAAGGGTTTTAGTTATGACCTACAGCCATAATACACATCATATTATAATTTTTTCTTATAAAGTGCAGATTGCAAGCTAAAGGAGAGGTACAAAACTAGACGTTACAATTGTTCTAAATACAATATTTCAACATTTTATGGCTAAATCTGTCTGAGTACTGCCCCCACAGTGTAAATAAAGGTTATATTGAAGTATTTTAATACATAGAGTGCAGTTAAATTAGTGCTAAATAAAAAATTTCAGCACTTACCGGCTAAACATTTTTATGTTATCCTCTACATCTTTTATATACATTATCGTGAAATTTTTCATTATATAGAGATCAAAGGGGAATCAAAAGGGTAGGTACACAACCAGAAGTTGTATTAGTCCTCATTGTGAGATTTCAATATTTTACTGTTTACTGTTTTTCAGAAAATTCCATAATGTTTATATATGTTACCTTAAAATTTTTTGTTTTGTATCTTTTTATGGAGCTAACTTAATTTGATCCTTATATATATAGTTATATGGAATTAATTTAATTTAATCATTGAATTTCATTTGAATTATGGTCCACGGTGTTAATAACGTTGCAATAAAAATTTCCGTTATATAGAGATCAGATTACAATCAAAAGAGAAAGTGTTCAATTAGACGTTATACCAGATCTAGATAAAAAATATCGGCCTTTTACTTCTAATGGTTTTTTATTAGTCATGCGATGTACGCACATACATACAGATGTCAACAGGAAACTAAACATAACATGTAGGCTTGCTCAATGGATATATTAAAATTCAGAATTAAAGTTGCCTTGTACGCACATACAGATGTAGTACTAAAAGTGGTCAAAATTCAGTCAATTAAGGTCAAAGTAAATATTTTTATTAAAATTTGAACCTGATATTTATTATGGTTACAAAACCTCCTTTAGTCTGTACGAGAAAATAATAATTGATAAACCTAATGTTTACCAGTTTCAGTTAGTGTCAGAGGTCGCATGTAAAAAATAAAATAATAAAAAAAATTTAGTTGTTTAGATAACAAAAGCTTAGTGTTTCTTCAATTGTTTAAGTTTTACTTTCTCTATTAATTAGGACACAAAAGTATTATTCCTAGGTAATTTGCCAAAAACAAAAAGGAAGTAAATAAAAAGTAGATACGTTTCTTGCTGCGTTTATTTCCTATCTCTGATGTTATCCATGCCATATTTCAAAAGACCATTAGTTTGGTCGATCATCTCATATCACAAATTTAAAAACTTATCTACCTAACAATTTGCAAGTTGTGTTCCTTTGCATTATTTAAACAGTAAATAACAAAAATTAAAAAAAAAATAGCAGTGTCATGGCATGGTGTAAAAAATATATTTTAAATGTGAATTCACGGTGAGGAATTGAAGAAAATTGGAGAAAGATGTGATATTTTTATTTAAGGCGATAGTAAATTTTAAATAGGTTAATGTTTTTCAAGACTATATGCTAAAATTTTATTGTTTTAAAAGTATCTTATTAAATGAAACTGCTATATTATACAGCATTTCATGCAAAGCTTAAGTAAAAAAAGACACAAATAGTCAGGAAAAGTGCGTAAACAGAGCTTTTGGTTCAATCTAATTTTAAAAGCTACTGATTTTTATCAAACTGAGAAACTGCGAAACAGCTGTCAATATACTTTTTCTTACTATTTGTGCCTTAGTTACGTCAGCTTTGCTTTTAATGTTATATTCTGGTACAAGGGATATACCTTCTCGTTTACATATTATATGATGAAAAGGATTGCGCATGAAGCATTTGTCCTGTAGATCATTAGGAAATAATTCATAATTAATAACTAGACACAAAATTTATACTTTTAACAGAAAATAACACTTTTACAAATAATAAAGTATGGAATTTTTAAGCGAGTTGATATAGAAAAAATAACTGCTTTATAAATATCCATTGTCATTTTAAGTGGACACTGGACGTTCCAAGGAAATTTTGTTATCTTTAGGATAGGATAGGATATAATACGATGTTATATATGTAATTTGCATTTTGAATTTGAATCCTTATTTTAAAACATATTTAGTTTTCCAAATAATTGATTATAAATAAGTATTTGTAATATTATACAGGGTTTAAAGCTTAATTTTTATCGCTTTTGTCATCTCCAAATCCTCTTTTCTACTTTAGTCTCTGTTGCGATTTTCTCTTTAAAAACAATGTATCATAACATACATACATATATACATTATGCTTAAGTATCAGGTTAAACGTCAATATAAGACTAACCTAGGCAATTATGCTCATTTAACCCCTCAACATTTGTTCTTGTCTGTCATACGAATAGCTATAATCCTCAAATTATGTTGAACGTTTGTCTCAATGGAGGTTGTAACGAATTTGGACCCCACGACCAGTATTTCGCAAATGTGTGTCCTTTTTGATATCTGCAATATCACCCCCATAAACCCCTTCCACCCGGCGTTTGTTAGGGAAATAGGAGCCGGCCGGTTAATGGGGCTTATAAGGTTTTTCGGATGTGTCGTTTGTTTTTTTTCTGCAGGGGATCTGAAAAAGAGGATTTTCTCTTTTCGGGAGGGATCAAGTTTCGAGAAGCTGACCTTGAAGAAGGGAGAGAAGATCTGCAAGAGAGCAGTTGGATTCAGGGAGTCAAGATAGAGCCTGCGATCGGGAGGTATCTCTCTGTGCTGATGTGAGGAAAGACTACGCTCGGTTATCTAAATCTTTCTAAGACTGGCTCCGAGACTCAGAAATATGTTATGTTGATTTACTTTAATTTTTCATAAAATCTTGTAAATAAATGTACGTAGTCCGTCTAAGCTTTAGAGGAATTATTTTGGTTATGCATCCCAGCGACGGTCTACGAACATACCTGCCCCAGTAAAGTAGGCGGACAGGTCACACTTTAGCATAAAGCACCAGAAAGTGGGTGCGTTTCAGAGGTACTGAAGCTTATATTTTCCATATAACTCCACTTCTTTCAACATTAGAAAGCAAATAATTTTCTCTTTTAAAATTCCGTTAAATGTGTCTTTTATATCATTTTGTTTATAATTATATAAACTTTAAAAACGTAAGAAAATACAGTGATTTTGAAACATTTAATATTAAATTTATACTATAAAATTGAAAGTTTGTCAAAAAGAAAGCTATTTAATACAGTTGAACAGTTTTATTTCAAAATCTCATATAGATGGACAACTAGTAACTGGTAATAACAGTGACTGAAAGAGAAACGGAAACACGAATTTTAACTTTAATCTTTGTAGTTTCTCAGTATTTGTTCAAAACAAAATAGCACACTTAAAGTCCTTTTTTTTTTTGGTTATACGGTTTAATTTAAAAACTGATAAAAAAAAATTCTTCTTTCATTTAATGTTTGTTGAACTATAAAAGTTCTTGCGGCTTTAGAAAATGTTACCAGAGCTTTCTAATTCTACTTTTTAGTGATTAAACTTGTATAATTATTTTTATATAATTTGTACTATTAGGATTTTAAAATTTATACATATAAAAAACTTAACATGAACTGTAATAAACACAAAAGATCACGAAAAAGTAGAAAAAAACATATGAATCTTTAAAGCCAGTCCTGATCTATTTTAAATATATATATTTTTGTAAACAATTCCAAAATTAGTTAATTTTATTAAATAATCTTTGTTTAGAACTTTTTTGTGTTGAATTATATGAAAAAAGCATAATCCTAAAAAAAGCTCCAGAATTTTCTCTTAGCAAGATATTTTTTAAACTTAAATTTTATTTCATTTTTGTAACATTTTTCTTTATCTGAAACACGCAATCAAAATATTTGATTGGCTACGCTCTGCAAACAAAGACAATGGAAAATGTGAAAACCAACATATCTCCAGCGATTTCGACTGATCGATGCTGAAATCGATTAGTACATAATAGATGTGGTGGAGGAGAATTTAAGCAGAGGGAATGACCGATTTATTCTATCCTTAGTAATCAATTAATCGAACGCTGATCGAATCACTTTCGATAAAGTAGAACAAAATTCTAGTTGGTACACCTATCTTAAAGTGAATTTATTTCTAGTTCTAATTGAATTTCATAAAATGGTGAAAAGTATAAGACAATTTTTTACAAAAGAGGCATAATAAATTTAAAATGAAGAAGCTTCAAGAAGCTCGCCTGATTCAAATAAAATCGCTAATAAATATTTGTATAAAGCCGACCGGTAAAAATAGCTATTGAATTTTTTTATATTTAAAAAGAGTTAAATTGCAATTCATTCATTAGTAACTGAGAACAGAATTTGCAAAACAAAATTATTTAGTGAGAAATATGATTAAAATACTAAGACTAACAGTGCATATTTCTATTACAATATTTTCCTTTTTGCAATTGTATAATACTTGATTACATTACTACTTCAACGAATAGCATATTTTAACCGAATTATGCTGTATAAATCTCAGTTATATGAACGTAAATATAAATAAAACCCCAGTATTTATACAGTAAAAGGGTGTTTAACAATTTACTGATAACGCTACCAGTAACATTGGTAACGCCTAAGGGAAATGATACGGAATATTATTAATAAAGTTTGCTGTTAAATGATTTACTTTTTTATCAGGTGTACTTTTGAAATTTTGTTGCATTTTCTATGTAAGCTAAAACGCCCGGAACAAACATTTTGTCATTATATTAAAAATATTACAGTTTTAATAGTTTAAATATTTAAAAATTAGTAATCATTACTGAATGTAAAATGTTGGATTCCTATTTCTCTTATAAGTACTAAAGAAATTTTATTATAATATACATTTAATAGTTTAGAATAATAGTTTAATAGCAAATAAAAAATATACATTTAATAAATTCCGTTAAATGTGTCTTTTATATCATTTTGTTTATAATTATATAAACTTTAAAAACGTAAGAAAATACAGTGATTTTGAAACATTTAATATTAAATTTATACTATAAAATTGAAAGTTTGTCAAAAAGAAAGCTATTTAATACAGTTGAACAGTTTTATTTCAAAATCTCATATAGATGGACAACTAGTAACTGGTAATAACAGTGACTGAAAGAGAAACGGAAACACGAATTTTAACTTTAATCTTTGTAGTTTCTCAGTATTTGTTCAAAACAAAAAAGAAATTTTATTATAATATACATTTAATAGTTAATAATAATAGTTTAATAGCAAATAAAAAATATACATTTAATAAATTCCGTTAAATGTGTCTTTTATATCATTTTGTTTATAATTATATAAACTTTAAAAACGTAAGAAAATACAGTGATTTTGAAACAAGAATTGAACAGATTGTATATTATAGGAATTAAATACATTTACAAAGATAAAAACTAAATTTCATTGAAACAACAGTATTTCCGATTTAAAATATCCTCATTATAACTCTTAAAAAACAAGTAATTCTTAAATTAAATTTTTGTAATTTGTGTTATGAGTTTTTAATAACGTATGCGATATGTAATGCTATTAATTCGAAAGCAATAAAATGCATACAAATTTCAGCAGCAAGTTTCAAATGTATGAAATACATTCACAATAAAAATTCAAATTAAATTTTAAATGGAGTCAAGTAAATACCTTGCTTTTTATCTAAGTCCTACTTTTAAATTTATGACGAATCATTGAAGTATAAATAAAAATGTATGCAATAAATATATTATATAGAAAAGGAAATATTTTTTTTATTTTCATAGCGAGTCTGGAGAAAATATTTATAAATATAAAATGAAATACACTTAATATAAATATTCTTAAATGACATATATTTATTTTTTTAATAAAGTTACATGTATAAAGAATATAAATATTTAGTTGGTAAAAATATATATATGAAACTATTCTTTTTCAAAACCTACCAAAATATTTTAAAAAATTATAAACGGTTTTTTGATTTTAAACAGAAATTTGTTTTCACTTGGGTATAAGAATAGTTGGTAACTCAATTTCTTCTATCTCTTTCATCAGAAAAGGTTTTAGCTTTTAATGTTATGAATATAAAATGTTTTGATCATAAATAAATATCCGTTGAAAACGTAAGCGAATTTTCTTAATATGTTACATAAATATTTCAATGTTTTACATAGTTGTACAATATAATTTTTATTAAATATATTAAGGGGTAGATGAATAAGATATATATGGAATTTTTAAGAACGCAAAATACTGTAACAAGTAAAGTCGATATAAAACAAGTAAAAGCTATAAATAAACACTATATTTCAAACATTGATCATAAACCTCCAGATTATCAAAACATTTTCTCACGAGTTATCATGGGAGTTCAGGCAACACCCCCTAAAGAGAGAAGGCCTGAGCACACTCACTGTGACGTCACGAGATTAGGCTGACTATCAAAGCCATTCAGTTGAAGCTGTAGTTTTAACGGCAACAAAAAAAATTTGATTTATTATTTATTGGTGATTATTTATAGCCAATTTCAGTTTTTTTTTATTAACATTAACCGTTCTCTGACACAGAATGTATTGCTTTTTGTTTATTCTATCAATTACGCCTAAAATAACACACATTTGTAAAACATATACACTCTAAAATTTGAATTCTCTAATAAAAAAGAATTAACTCAAGCACAAATTATAATCCTTCCAGATTTTCACAATAACACCTATCATCCCCATAATCAAGATATTAACATACTTTATATATAATATGGATAGTGCATTAAATATCAAATGGAGAGTTATAAATTATTTAAAAACAACAACAACACTTACTTAAATATGTTTATAGTTTTAAAAGAAAAATAAAACATCCTAGAATTTTATTATTTATGCTTCTTCTACTACTTAGAAATACATTCATAAAATTTTAAGAAATTTCTACATTTAATCCAGGAAATATATTTAAAACTAATTCATCTAACTTCAAGTAGAAAAATTTCCCCCAAGTTTTGAAGAGCAAAACCCCAAGTAAACACTGTACTAAATAAGGTAAAAAAAAACATACATTTATATGAAATTTTATTTCTCGAAAACAAAACAAAATCAGAATTTTTTTTTACATTTGATGTTAAAATTAAACACGAGAATGTTAATCAGTAATGAAATTTTCAGAGTAATAATTCTATTAATAGAAAATTAGACTTTAACTTTATTTCTTTACACTTGATAACTTGATACATACACAATGAAAATACACATAACATACTTAAGAAAATTTGTTCAAGATATATTAAAATCATTTACAATATACAACCTATGAGTATTAACCTAAGTAATTAATACATCAAATATATATTTTAAGTCAGTAAAAACACAGGGAAAGTTATACTGACCTCTTTTGTTGAACTTTGTATTGTTAAAAAACACTGATACAGATAAATTTTTATCAATACAAACGGAAGAAGTTATTTATGGATTTGGTAACTATATGTGCAAAGAATATATTAATCTTCATATCCAAAAATATCCAACGATTATACAGTTCGTTTTGGGATACACAAATTGAAAGTTCTGCCACAGAATTGAAAATATATTTGGATTTTTCCACAAATTCTAAGCTCTCTTCAATGGCTTTTGATAATACTTTTTCCTCTTTCCTAACAAGAGACGGTACAGTATTTTAGTATGTTACAAATAAAACAGTTTTTTATGTTATAAAATAATTATCTAAACAGAAATTCACTATACTTTTTAAAGTATTAAAAGGGTTATATCCAAAGGTCAGCTTCAATGATATATAATATATAATTACTTTATTCTTACTTTATTCTTTTAGTTGCTTTACAAATGAAAATACAAAAATTTCAACCGTCTATACAGATAGGAATATTTTTCAAATATCAAACATTAATCAATTTATTATCAAAATATCTAATTCTAAATGACGTTTTAATGATATAAAAGTTAATACTACATTATATTTTGAACTGTTTCTTTTAACTCAATTTAGAAAAAAACACAATATTTAACATGTTTTTTAGCATAATTTTAATTAAGTAGTTAATTCTAAAGAAATTGTAATATTGCATTGTAAAATTTGCTAGTATTATTTATTTATGACAAACTACATTTTAATAGTTGAATAATTTTTAATATATATGTTTAAAAAACAAAGAATATTCTTATTTATTCATCAAATTTCTTCATATACGTTAGTCAAAACAAAAGTACTGTCTATAATCTAGAGTAACTGTAAAAAAAAAATCTACTTTTTAAGTAGGGGTTTAATCTTATATCTTATGCTTAAAAATTGTAAATAACAATAGAGTTTACTTACATGACAATTCTTGTTCACAGTCAGGCTTTTCTAGGAATCGAAATAATCCACTTTTGTCCCAAAATTTCTTTTCTTCGAAACGAGAAAACTGATTTTTTGTTACCTTCGGAGTCATAATTACTTTTACAAATAAGAACAATACATTTATACGGCATTATTACAAAAAAAATTAACCGAAATATACAGGAATTGAATTCGCATACTCAGAGCAAGCACAAATGAATTCTCATATCCCCCGCTCAGGAAACGAATTCCGCCAACGTTGCCAATACGCACATTCCATACATATATGTTGATTTTGCATTTGGCGACGGAAATAATTGGAAAAGTGATAACTTGGAAGTTTCTGGTCAGAGTTACAGAATGTTGTCAGCCTTATGCCACTACGTCATCACATTTTCTGGTAAACTGTGCTCAGGCCTTCTCTCTAGGAGGTGTTGGCTCAGGGGTGTAAAGACCATATAAGACATCGTACATTTCAACGTCGGTTTTGACTATAAAGCTAATAGCGTATTAGAAACATCTTTGAATGTTTGAATATTTGTTTGTAATCATTCATTAATTGTTTGAAAATAATAACTGTAGAAGATAATGCTTTAAATATCTTAAATTGCATAGCTGGTCATGGGGTATAAAGTTCTCTTTAAAAAACGTCAAAATTTATTCGAAAGTTCCTTTCTTGCAATATTTTCCACACATCGTTTTTACACGTTTTCAACACAATGCATGTTCAGGAAACTTAACATACTACTGCAAAATTTTTGCATTCTATTCAGAATAAAAAAAAATCAAATATACAATAATATATCAGTCATTTTACCGAATATTTTAATTGTATATGCGTGAATGCTCTAACTTTTAAATTTGCATAGTATGAGGATCGAATCTGTAGGACAAATATTATAAATACACTATTAGACATAAAAAAACGGCGCACCAAGAAGGAATTATCCGAATGGAACGAAAATTGGTAAATGCGATGTATATGTACAGAAAAACAAATTATTACTATTTGAGAAAAATAATGAGGCTATTTATTCAAGTGCTAGAGCTTCACAAAGTGAAAAACTCAGTAACACGTTTATTCATCTTTAGCCGTTATGCAAGCAATTATTCGATTTCACATTGTTTGATAGAGGTGGTGGATGTCCTTCTGAGGGATATCGTGCTAAATTCTGTCCAAATGGTGTGTTAGATAATAGAAATCCAGAGCATTATGGTATTTGGTATTTGGTATCCCACCGCTGTCCGGGGTATCTTCAGACACGTATTCGCTGATCATCGGGACTCAGTTCAAAGCGGGATTCATTATTGAAGACTATTCTACTTCAGTCAGTGACATTCCATTTCGAATGAACCCAACACCACTACAAACGGGCTTGTTGTTGTACAGAGGTCAACGCAAGGGGCATCGTGACCTAATCCCCCTTTCTGTGAGCCGCCTATGGATGGTCCTTGCAGTAACTGAAGCACTAGTTGCACGTACAATCGATTATAAGTGTCTGGGGCTGTGAGTGCCAATCTGACGATTCTCTAGGCCGACCGATTTATTTTTGACTCTGTGTTCAGCTCTGATTCACCCATTCCTGCCAACATCGCCTAATAGTGACATCAATCCTGCCGAAATGTTGAGCTATTCGTCGATTAGACCAACCAGCTTCTTTGAGCCCAACTACAAGTCTTCTCTCAAATGCTGACATCTGCGCATACCGTTCGCGAATCTATTCCAATTGATCAGTCAAGGGATTTTACTAATTTTATATAAAATAAACTATAAAAATTGCTTCATTTGTTTCTCTTATCTCAAGGATAGTTATTACAAATGGTTTTGAGAAATGGCTAAGCTTTGTTTATTAATTTTATAATATTATTCAGTGGGTCACTAAGTCAGCAAAGTTTCTTGAAATGGTAGAAAAGACTAAGCTTTGTTTGTAATAAAAAGTACTAGTGATTTTGGTTACATAACAAATTTTGTTAACTGAAAAACTTGACAATTGCCCCCCCTTTTTTATTCTTTTTTAAACAAACTCTAAAAATATTTTTCTTCCTTTTAGTTTTACAACTTTTGGAACTAAAGAGCAAATAATAAAGTTTGACGTCAAAAAATTTATATAAATGGAGTGATACTATAGGTTACAGTACCCAGTGGAAACTCAGGAAAGTTTGAATGAAAGAGGAAAGAATAAAAACTTTCACACGTACACACATACACAATAAGAGATATTACTTATTATTAAACATCATTATAGAGACATAACATTCTAAAATATTAAGGAGGTGCAA
Organism: Pardosa pseudoannulata; assembly: GCA_032207245.1. Taxonomy (NCBI): domain Eukaryota; kingdom Metazoa; phylum Arthropoda; class Arachnida; order Araneae; family Lycosidae; genus Pardosa; species Pardosa pseudoannulata. The sequence goes on along the minus strand of CM063503.1, from coordinate 3,896,848 downwards.
TATTTTTAAAACAAAAGAAAACATTAAATTATTTACAAAATGCTTTATATCTCATCTGCCTAGATGAGAATGTTTCATAAATTTTATAGAAATTAAATAATATTGTGAGGGAAAATGCTTAAAATATCAATGAGTTATTTAATCTAATTTAAAAAAATCTAACTTAAAATAAAGCTTTAAATTTTAAAATACTATAAACTTTTAAAAATAATATCATACTTTCGTGACACATTTAATTTTTTTCCCACCTACCGTTCATACAAAAAATCCAGAGCCAGTTAGTCTCAGAATACTATAGATGATTTGAAATCTGCCATTTCTTACTCCTGAAATAGATGAACTTGCTATAGCACTGATTAAAAAGAAGGTGAAAGCACATTAATAACGGTAAATAATATAGCAAGGGAAGAACTTAAAAAGTTAAGTGGATGAATGAAAAAGGCATAGTTGGTACGGATTTGATATAACATGCCCAAAGGTTCTGGTACAGTTGACGGCTTTGCTTGGTGTGTCGGTGGTGAAAATCATGGTGCTTTATTGGGCTGGAATGGGGAGGGACCGAAATAAATTCTTTCAACCTTTTGTTTTAATAGAAATATAACTACAGAATGAATATAATCGACTCAGAAAGAAGACTCGGAAATATAGGTCTCGGTTGCCATGCATTTAGAATTTATACAGAAATTGTGAAATGTCATGGATAAAAATATAACTTATTGAGTAGATTAATAAATGTAGAATGTTTTTATTCGTTGCATTACTCAATTGTTTTGCTACACAACGGCAACTGAGACCAGGATTAACTATTTAAGGTTAGTTCCACACTCATATGACCATCCATATCAGCAGAGGAATTCGAAAACATGACTTCCAGTTACGAAGAGCACAGTCCTACACATTCCGCCATGAGTATATGAGAGTTAAAATTGACTTACAGAAGAATTAATTAAATTTGGTAAAGCTTAGAGGTTCTTTCGAACTAACCCTTTGAAGGTATTAAAAATTAGAAAGCAAAAACGGAATAAAAATGAAGTTAGGTTTCTATGAAATATTAAATTTTTCATTGTTATGAAAGGTTAGAGTTCACTTTTACATTTTCAGTAGTTTTAAAAAAGAAATGCATATATTTAATTATGATATTTATGTGTAAAATTGTGCTTGTTTTATGGGAATTTGCTATTTCATCTCTTTTATAATTTTTTCTTCTTTTAAAAATTATCTTTAGCTGATATTTTCTCAAGATGCATTACTTAACATACTTAGAAAAAAAAAGAGAGGCTTAGTATACAAAATCAAAATTAATCGCCAAAACTTCATGCCCGCATAAATTACCACTCTTGTTGAAGAGAGAAAATATACCAGAGCATGTAAGGTTTTCCATCCAAAGCATAAATATATAAATATTTTTTTTACAAGAAGAGACTTTTGACATAATGATTAAATATATGACAGGGATATATTTAATCTGCAGTAATCTAAGTTTCAAGTATATATATATATATATATATATATATATATATATATATATATATATATATATATATATATATATATATATATATATATATATATATATATATATATATATATATATATATATATATATATATATATATATGTATATATATATATATATATATATATATATATATATATATATATATATATATATATATATATATATATATATATATATATATATATATATATATATATATATATATATATATATATATATATATATATATATATATATATATATATATATATATATATATATATATATATATATATATATATATATATTTATCTTAGTATTTTGAAGTTTATTAATTGAGTTAAATATAGTGCAAAAATACATAACATCTAGAATTTTAATATATAAACAGATTTAAAAGTATTAGTTTAATTTATTAAAACTCTTTCTTACTAATATCTTTATTTTGAATTTCAATGAAAATATCGTATTTCAAATACCTTAAACAGAAACAAATTCATTAGTAAAAAGCAAGTTGCCTTATCAAACGGATTTCCTTTAATGATTTTTTCGCCTAAATCCATTCAAACTGCGACATAATTTCCGCCAACATATGTACCAATTGCGCCGGAAATGTAGTCCAGAATGCTATATCAACTATATAGCTTTTTAAATCAAGTAATCAACTTTTATTTCTAATTCTTCCTTTTGTTATAAATTTAACTTAACTAGTATGCTTTCCCTTTTATTTGTCAGTGCTATAGCAGATTCATCTGTGTCAGGAATAAGAAAAGAGGAAAGTTTTTCTCTCTTCAAAATTTAATTAATGCTACAGTAAATCAATTTTAAATATCTTCTCATATCTTTCTTGTTATATTCAATGATTTATATTGTTAAAATCCTATTTTCAGAATTTCTGTTTCACTTCTAAATATACATTCATCGACGATCTGATCTATAAATCCAATTATTCCTGGTCATATGGATTTATTCATTTTTTAGTAATGGAAGTTTGAAAAGGTTATTTTTATGAGCTATCATATTTTATAATTTTCAAAATTAATATTTCTAATCTTAGTGCAGTACAAAAATACTTAACATTCAGGTTTTTATTTTTTAAAAATAACTAGTTTAATCTACTAAAGCTGTTTCTTATTACCAAGTTAAATATAGTATAAAAATACGTACCATTTAAGATTTTAATTATAAGATAATTAAAATTACCTGAATTAAAAATAATTAAAATTATTAGTTTGATTTGTAAAATTGTTTCTCAATAATACTTTTATTTTGAATTTCAGTAATAATATTAGTTTTTTAATTAACACAAACACGAGAAAAGTATACTAATTCCTTAATCAAACGCACTTTGATGACGGCTCATTTAAGATTTTAAGGAAGTAAAATTAGGTAAAAGCATTAGTGCCTTTTGTAGAAATCGTTTCTTATTAATATCTTTCTTTTGACTTTCAATAACTATATTAGCTTTTAAAAATTCTAAACAAGTAAAACTAATATTAGTTGCCTTATCAAGCATAATTCTATAACGGATTTCACTCCCTCGCCTGACTGTAGCTGCGGTCGGAGAATCCCACCTGGGACCCCGATTCATAACCTTAAGTCAGTTGCACCCATCCTGGATTGGCTTAGGATTATTAGAATGGCGGTGTTAGCCCGATGAACTATTCTCTCAGTGGTCTCTGTGTATGGGGTTGTTATCCGAGTCTTATCGGTTTGGCATTGCCTGTGTGCCCTTCTGAGACGCATACGGAAAGTTATTTTCTACTCTTTCTTCACTCAACCTATCCCCATTATTTCCACTATAAAATCACTCACTGACACAATACTGATAATCACACCAAAAACCTAGAGCAGAGGTGGCAACAAGATGCTACGCGTTCTAAAAATGGCTCTCCAGAAGGATGTTTTGGCACTCTTAAAAGCTTGAAATATTAATAAAATAAATAATAAAAGTATAAAATGATTGTGAAAATTTTTGTTTAATATCGTGAAAGGACCTTAGGTTTGGTGTTACATAATTCGAAATAAACGAATCAACAATTTTCTATATTGCGTAAAATAGCATCTATAGAATTAATATTGAATTACCGCTCCCTCCATATCTTGGCTAGGGATTTAGTTTTGTTCGTTCTGGCAATGCGTGTGTTGAATTCTTATTTTCCTATTGCATTGAATAACTAAAAAATTGTGTTGTTAAAATGCAACCAATTTAATATCCGTTAAAGAAAAAATGATACCAAATAAAAGCAGAAAGACAAGAGTGGGCAAAGCTTTTTAAATAAGTGGAATCCTGTCTTACAACATTCGGTATTATTATACCAAATTTTCTTGCACTAAACCCTATTTTCTTTGTCAAAAAATCTCATTTAATATGTTCGAAACCTTCTATTTTAGATTTAACCTAATATAAACAAAATATAATTTAACCTAATATTTTAGTTTATATATAGCATGTATACATCATTGCTATACACAATATTTGAGGACTGTAGAACTTTTACTGTCCACTTACGTAATGTTTATGATTCAGTTATGTGTACCTTTTTTAAAACAAAGCATTGCTAAATATTTCTTCAAATTTTTATTGTTATTATTGTTACATTAAAAACATCATTTAATAAGACGATAGATTTTACATTTTATTGAAATGACATAAAATTAAAAAATATTTACTTAAACATTCTTTTATTTGAATAAAATATTTAAATATATTTGTGTATATCATCTGTAATATTATACTTGATTAAAAAATTAGGTAGTTTTAAAGAACTCGACTAGGTTTGTAAGCAGGAAAATTTCCAACTTTTTAGCTTTAATTACTCTTTTTAGAGTAACGAAATATGCAAAAAATACATTCTGAGAAAAACTGAAAAATATACACAATTATGTTGCTGACATTATAGTATTTAAAAAACTACCAGGGTCATAAAAGCATTTTTTTCATTTTTCTTTTATTTTATAATTTTCTGTTTCATTCTGGCCAATTTATACAACTCTTGACGGTTGAAAGCAACTTTCCTCAGTTGGTTGCGATCAATGAATTTTAAAAAAGAAACCTTGATCGGATACCTTGCATTCATAGTAATCTAGTCAATCACTTGAATACGACTCAATGCATTGTTATCAAAACATACCACTGCATCTAGAATACCTTGTTTTAAAGTGTTTAGTGTCTTCAAAACAGTTTTGGGAATGCACAAACGTATTAACCAATATGAGGTTTCGTAAGGATTTTTGGCTGGACGTTTTATAGCTGGGAAATTAGGAATTAAAAAATGACATAAAGGAGAAATGTGAATGTCTATTTTAGAAACAATAATTAATATATGATTATGAGGGTGTGTTATTCCTTTGGTAGTATTTCGCACTGAAAATTCATTTGGCAGACTCCGCTAAAAAGAAAAATCAAAACTTTTAGAGCAAAAGTAATTGCCTCTAAATTGTATACGATCGTCAGTGGTCTGACCTCAAAAAGAAATCTCACAATGTTAATTCTGATAGGACACAATGTTAATTCTGACACAGGACATAGCCAATGAGAAATGAATATAATGGTCACTTCACAAACGCATATGCGGTTAATATAAAAAAAATAGAGGAGACTAAAGTAAACTTTGCTAAAAAACAGAGATGTAAGAAATCACTAAAAAATTATCCCTAATCTTTATTTAAGGCCGTTTAAGACCGAGGGTTAAAAAATGAACTATAAAAGAATGCAATTGATATTTAAAATCTATTGTGTGAAAATATCATTACATATATGTTTATACACTGAAGAGCCAAAACATTTTGCAGTAACATTTTTTAAACAATTTTTTGGTTATTTGTTCTCTAACATTGATCATATATAAAATATTTTTACATTTTTTTTCGCGAAATTTAGCAGAGCATTCACATATGGTTAATTACCCTCTATCATAAATAGCAACAATTTACAATTTTTAAACAATATATATCTTATTATTGGAAATGTTTACATGGATTTTGGGGACTAGAACTCATATATTAAACAATATATCAAAGTGTTTCTTTAATACGTTAAAAACTCTTTTATTTATGCTGATAAATTTATTTTAGCAATTTAATTGTGAAATTTTAGTTTTTTTTAACTCGAGGAAAGTATAAATGAAAAATTACTTATTTCTTTTCTTTTGTCTCCTAATGTTAAGGGAAAATATAATTTCCATGTTGTACTAATAGATAAGGATAAGCATAACTTATATATATATATATATATATATATATATATATATATATATATATATATATATATATATATATATATATATATATATATATATATATATATATATATATATATATATATATATATATATATATATATATATATATATATATATATATATATATATATATATATATATATATATATATATATATATATATATATATATATATATACATATATATATATATATACATATATATATATATATATATATATATATATATATATATATATATATATATATATATATATATATATACATATATATATATATATATATATAATATATATATATATATATATAATATATATATATATATATATATATATATATATACATATATATGTATATATATATATATATATATATATATATATATTTTTCCCATACATATATATATTTATATATTATATATATATACTATATATACATATATATATTATATATATATATATATATATATATATATATATATATATATATGTACAACTCAATGAACAATAAAAGTTTTTCCCCATTCTTATTTTTCCCTAAGCTTTTTGAGCATGAGAAGTCTAAACGCAAAAGATCTTCCTCTTGTACGAAATATTTTGATTCCTTAGCATCCACTTGGAATTACTGGTGGAAATAAAGTTAAACTGCCAAGTATATGTCTCCAAGGAAAGAGAAAAAATATTCTAAAGTAAACCATATTTCACCCCGCATGGTAAAGCTACAGATTTATCAAAAAATGCTGTTAAAAGATAGAAGGTAAGCTTCAGAATGCAGACGAAAGTATTTTTCGAGGAAATGTGTCGAAAGTAATAAAACATGTCTACTGAATTGCTGTCTGCTATCAGCAAGCTAGTAACTGCGTTTAGATAACTTTAACATCAACATTCTTGCTGTTTGCAACCAAAAACTTTGGAATTCATTTGATTGTCACATTTTCCCATCGAAGTCTTTTTCTTTATATTCTAAAGAGAAGCGTTGGTATTTATTTGAAAAATGTAAAATTTACTTTCTCTTTTCCTTAAGCTAACGGGATACACAAATATATTGGAAAAATAAAACCTGAACACCTGAAATTCGTAATTTTTGTTTTAAAAGGAACTCAAATCCCTTAATTTTTTTTGTGTGTGATTTTCACTTTTTTAAAAAAATAGTATAAAATGGCTTTGTAGTGAATTTTAAAATATTAATGTATTCAGATACATGAAGTTAATTAAGACTACAATTATGTTTAAATATTTCACTGATACTATATTTATGCACTAAATTGTATTCTTCATGTAATGCTCACATTTTTTCAGTCATACTTTAAAAAATTAAACTTACTTTTCTATTCTTGAATTAATTATCCTATTATGTTTCATGAGAATGATGTTGGAAAAATTTTAATGCATGAAGCGTTATTTTTAGGGAATTTCTAAACATATTTTGCTCATAAAATGTATACTAAGGACATTCAAAAATATCTTGACAGTAACAACAAATAATGAATATTGCAGTTAGTTAGGGTTATTTTAATACTGTTAAATTTAAGTTCCGAGATCAAAATTAGATTTATGGCTTGTGTTAGACTTTTAGATAACATACATTTCCAGAAAAATTTGAAATTCAGTATGTCTTAAAAATTTTAAGCATTATTTTTCAAGTAAATGGTGAAATCATCAGATTGAAAATAGATAAAGATTAAGAAAAATATTTTTATAATTTATTTTATATATTTAAGTAAAGGGAAGTTAATCATGATTATGTAATTCATAAAGCAAAATGATTCGGCTCACACATAACGTTCCTGTCTTTCTAAAGAAAGTTATTACTTCTATATCACCTCTAGAGTTGATATAAATAACATAGTGTCTAGTTTTTTAACTAGATTCATTCTCGAATAAACCTATGGAGTAGTTTATATGAGATATCTACCGTTGCCACTATTTCAAGACGCAAGAGTTAATTACACAGGAATCATGGTACTAATTAGACTAATTGAAGATTACAATAAAAAAACAACTATAAAACAAGATCATTCTAATCACGGATAATGATCTTGATTTCCAAATGAAGGTGTCAAGCCGGAGAAAGTTTGAATGAACATAATTATGATATTGGGATTTATGAAATAGACGATGTGGCTCAGGGATAATTGTCTATGCTTTTGCTGTAAAACTTGAAGACAGAAAAAGAACAAAATAAGCTTAAATATTTTAAATAATTTCATGACGCAAGATGAGTGGCTCAAGATTAACTCAGCTTTTTCATGAAGGTTTTTAATTCTGCAGTGCCACTGTGCAGTAATGTCTAGCATTAAAGATATTACCTGATTAGTAGGATTTGTATACTGAACTTTATGGTCTTCCTTTATAAGTAAATGTTTTTCTTTAAAGTGATACATATATAGTTTCGTCAACTCGCCAAGTATAATCTTTTCGCCAATTCCCCGGTGATTCTCCGCTATCTGGCTGCTTAAAATGAGAAAAATCAGTTTTCAGCTTGAAATCATCAAGAAGCCACTTACAATAGGAGTTTGTAGAAACATTATCTGGATTTTCGGCCTGTCCTATAGAGTATTCTATATACTTGTGTTGCGCAATTTGTTATTCTAATTTTATCTTAGAAAATGATTTTGCTAAGGACTTTTGTTGATTATTGTATTTCGTAGATTATTATGATTGCATAGTCTTCCCATGTTATATGTTGTATTTCTTCTATCATGTTGTATGCTATATTTATTCTTATCATAAAATGTGGATCTTTATTTAGGCCGGCAGTAATGGGAAAAAAGCATCTGTTGAAATCCTAAATATATTTGTTTTTATACAAGGAACATAATTATAATATTGGGATTTATGAAGTAAGACAATGTGGATCAAGGGTAACGTTCTCTTTTTCTTCCCTTTAAGATTTGGACAGGAATGAACCTAAATATGGTAAATAGATCCATGCAGCAAGATGATGTGGCTCAAGAAGAACTTACTTAGTTTTTTGATAAAGGTTTTTAATCCTGCAATACTTCTGAAGGCAATCGAAAATATATACTTTCGGTATTTATATTTCATTTTACTATAATTAGATATTTATTAAGGATTTTCATGTTCTACGAATTTCGATCGTACTCAGCCCTTCTGGTATGAGTTCTCTTGCAAATTTCAGTGCGGTATCATAAAAGGATAATAGTCCAATACATGAGGAACTAGATTTTTAACCAAATTTTGAAATTCGATCTTCTTTTATTTTCTCAATATCTCTTTAAACAATAAAATATTTTCTATAATTCTTTGCTTAATATAACTATAATTTCTGAGCTAAAAGAAAAAATAACCCTTAAATAAAAATAGAAAAAAATTAAAATAATTTAAGGAATTATACATTGAATTACTGTGCTTTAATTTTTATGTTAAAAATTTCCACCATTTTATATCATCCCCGTTAACTTCGGTAGAGTAATATCGATAGAAACTTTAAACTTTATTTTATATTGGATGGTTACTATTCACTATTGTTTACAGCCCTACATTTTAAAGTCAACAAAAAATAGAATTCACTTAAAAGAGACTTACTGATATTCTAATTATCTTGATTTCAGAAATAATTTATTTAAAGGATAAATGCATAAAAGAATTATTAAATTAGAATGTTTTATTAGTTTTATATTGATTATTAACTAACACAGGGGTTTTTAAACTCTGTTTTCAATATTTTTAATATAAAGATAAATAGGCAGAGATTTGAAAACAACATTTTAGTGGAAAAGTAAAATAGTTTTAATTGAGAAGGAAACATAAAAATAAAATTCATATTTGTTAAATAAACCTTTCAGGGACTAGTTAAAAAGTCAAAACTAATGGGTGTGCTTCTTGATCATGATGCTAAATTCTCAAATCATGGAAGAAGGCTTGATATAGTATAGTATACCTCGTTTCAATTTCAAATGATATTTAGATTTTATTAGAAAGACATCTAAAAATCTAAATTTTGCATAGATATTTTATTGCAATAAAAATTTGGTCCTTTAGATATTTTGTACCGTAAGTTGGACACTTTCGCTAAGTCTGAATTCAGACTAAAATTCAAAATTCTATTAAATCTGAACCGTGAAATCTAGTTTTCAGACTGTTGTCGCAAGAAAGTTTAATTAAATTATCTTCGTAAAAAGTTGACAAACTATTATTTAGAAGAAAATAATAAAATTTAATGAAAAACATCAAGAAAAATATGATTAATAAAATTATGACAGAGAGTTTAATGCAAGTTTTGTCTGTCTGTGAAAGGAGGCCATAATCACATTTTTGGTACAATTTGGAAACCTCTAGACAAACACAGTACATTTGCTACACATGCATCTTAAAACGCATCTTTAACTAAGTAAGATTCTTGGTATAAGCTCATTCACTAATATATTCCCTTTTTAATACATAAACATCATTGAGAAATCCTGTAAAAATTGCTGAAAGTGGTGCTTCTAAAAGATTTGATTTCAGAAGGCGAGAAGCAAATTAAAATAGTATATTGCTTTACCTTTACAAAGAAACATATATGTACACTATTATATACAGTGGTGTATCTAAAATTAAATGTTTTCATATAATTACATTTTCAATTCATATTAATGAAATAAATACCTCTAATCACGTAGAAAATTTGCAAAATTAAAAAAAAAATATTCAAATTATTATTTTATTCAAAGTATTGGATAATAAAATGAGATTAAAAATGATTTTTGAATGCCTTGAATTAAAAATTTTTTAATTTCTGAGTGCATATGTTAAAATTTTCAAATTATTTTTATAAAATTAAAAATTAAATTTAAATTTTAAAAACATCATATCAATTTTAATAAAAAATAATCAAAAGTTAAATAAAATCATTTATCTTATTTCCAAATAAAAATTTTATTATTTACTCATTCTCTTAAAAATGTTAGTACCATAGCGATGACTGAAATTTTTCTTCTTTATTCTTATTGTAATAAAATGGTTTTAAATATAAATTATTCTGAACTCAATCCATCTCTGAACGGTATTCTATATTAAAGAAATATAGGAAAAGAATTTAGTTTTTTAAAAATATATTCTCAGGAAAGTGAGATTTCTTTTAGAATTTTATTGTTTAGATTCATTTGTTTCGATTCTCAAGCATGAAGAATTCTTTTAAGATTGGATAAGAAAATTTTAAAGCATAAAGAAAAATAACTTAATAAAAACTATAAAAAAATTTCCAAAATTATTTTTTTAGATATAAAGACACATAATGTATTGAGTAACAGCACAGTCACAAAAATAGCGTGTAAATAAATCTGACCAAGAGTAATTTAATTGATTTGTAGTGTAAATTCCATTTGACTCTTTTTCATAGTAAAACAATATTTGAAGGAAGATAAAAATATGGTTTTGCAATATTTTCTTGAGCCCTTGATATGTACTGAATAATATAATTGCGAATAGGATGAAAACAATATCTAGCATTTGTCATTTATTTCTTAGAAATCAAAAGTGTACTTTGAATTTTCGAATTGTACGGAGAAAACTGGATTTCGTTTATTATATGAACCTGCGCAAATTCTGTCTGCTTGATGGAAGCTTCTAAAATTGTAGAAGAATTTTATAATGTAGTAACCGTAGCTAAAGGTTACGTTTATAATCGAACAATAGAATGTAGATAAATTTTATACAAGATATATTATTTAAATTTGGAAAGTCATTCTTGCTGAAGTATATAAACCATTTTTAAAACATTACTATTTAAGTTCTTCTATCATTAAATAATACTATTTCCCTACATCTGTAAGCAAAACTCATAGAATTACACTGCAGCCTAAATTATAGTGTAATTAGCTAGATATTCATAGTAAATCCTTCTTTATAGATAATAAAAATACTTAGTTTTCTACCTACTTTCAAAATTTATTATTTAAAATTTGAATTTGTATAGTCTAGCAATAGATTCAAGTAGTTCGGAGTGCTGCAGTCGAAATCTTGCTCTTTCTGAACGATGGCCAATGATCTTCGGAACCGTAGTTCATGGGTTCGAATCTCACTGCGTCATGGATATTCGTAGCCTTTCGGTATCGACTTTAAGCAGTATGCTCTTGTATCATTAGCCTTAATGATGAAAAATAGTAGACCGTAGCGTTTAAAAACCAAACCGAACCAATGTCTTGCTCATCTTTCAATTTCTTAGATTGATATTCAATGATTTAAGTCAGCTTCAAATGGCTAAATAATTAATTTGATGTACTCTATCTATTTAGAGAGTTTATAACCTGAAAATATTGTAGTTATTGGCCAGTTATTGAATACTAATAGATGTCATAATGGGTTATATAATAATAATAGCTTTAATACGTAGAAACAGTCTTGCTAAACTTACCGAATAAGAACACGTCTCCTTAAAAGTAAAACTGACCAAGTCAATGTATTTTTTGGGGTAAATAGGTTTTCTTTAATGGCCTATTTTACGCCGATCATTTGCAGCGAACTTCTTAAACGAAACGACTGGATCCCCTTTTCTTGGCAAATAAAAATCAATTTGACAACTTAAAAATCAACGTTTTGGGTCATGCATCTAAAAACACCCAATTTCTGCCAATTTTATTTTTATGCCGACGCTATATCTACCATTATACGAATTTTTATAATTCAAGATATTTTAGGTATTTATAGTTTTTTTAATGCTCACCCTTATCTGCCATAGGAATAAAATTAGTTTTAATTTAAATGACCTGCAGGTGTAAATTATTTTTAGTTCTTATAAATGAAAGTTATAAATTCAATATCTGAAGCTAAGGAAAAGTTAGCCAATATCTGTTTTTATTGTTTCTAATACAATTTGGATAAGCCAAGAACGTTAGCCAGAGGCTACACGAATTAAATTGAAGGGATATGCGTTTCGATTAAAGATCATCGCTTGGGTTAAAAAATATTTTTTTTTAGCTCAGAGTTGGTCGTCGTACTTTAGAAGCAGGGACCAACCAGAAGACCTTGGTCTGTCCATCAGGGAGTTTACCTACTAGAGGTAAACACGTGCGTCGCAATCCCGAGATACCCTAGTGATCTTTTCACTAATTTCCTTTCTCCACTCCTCTTCTCTCTTTTATTTCCTCTCTGTGGTTTGTCTTGTGAAGTGAGGCCAGTTTTCAAGAAGTAGTTCCCGGTCTGTTTGTCTTCATCTTTTCTTGGTGTCTTACTCTCTCACAGGTTTGTAATCCATTTATTACCGTTCCTTGGAAATAGGTAATTGAGGGGCTTCCTCCTAGGGAATTATAAGAATGGTATTTTCATTTACGCAACTAATATCCAACACATTGCTTTGGCCTCGGTATCGTGTAAACTGGTGGTACGTAAGTTCCGGTGCATATCAATAGGCTTGTGGACTGTCGTCTGCTACGGTTCAATATATTAGTCTGTAGAACTGTGAGCACATATAACCGGTTAGAACTAGTGCAGAATCCTTACTTCTTTAATCATGGATTCTCACAATAAAACTCACCCTGTTAATGAGTCGTCTACTTCTAATATAATATCTGAAACTTGGTCATTTTCTCGGTTTTTTATAATCAAATGTATTGAACGAAATTTTCCCAAAAATTATCATTTTCTAATTCATTAAACTATTCATTCTGCTACTGGAGAAATGAATATTGTAAAAAGCTGCAATGTGGTGACCTACTCATTGAAATTAATAATGAAATCCAAGCCATCAATAACTCTAAACACAAGAGCGTCGGAATAAAATCTGGTGGTATCTGCTGACCACACGCTGACCTCCAAGAAAAGCATCTTAAACGTATAAAATGTTTAATGCTTCAAATTTTTGCAAAGAATTACGACGTTTCTCATAGCAATGAAATATGTTGTTTGTGAAAAAAATGGTGAAATAAACAGATTTATTACTTTTTAATTATGTGACAGTTAATGGCCGATTTATTTACCTCATTATGATGGAACACAATTTAGTAAACTTTAATTTTTAATTACCTATATCAGTTTGCAAAAAAAAAAAAAGTGTTTTGAAGTAGTTTCCATTCTATTCTTGTTCCATTTCAATTTCATTCTAATGCTTTTTATTATGTGCAATATTAAGAGTACAGTAAGAACGTATCGCACTTTTCATGATATGACCAAACAGTCAACGTCGTAAGAATTCATGTTTTACCAATTAGGATATTTTTATTTTCTGTCTTATATACTTAAATTCTATACAGACACTAAACTGGACTCGCTATGAACTGGGGAGGTTTATTTCGTTGTGGTTAAATTAACCTTTACTTTTTACCTTAATAAATCAATTTTAGTCAGTTTTTTAAAATGAAATGTATAAATCAATGCCAAAAAGAATTTTAAAAGTTCGGTGCTGCCATCTACTGTAGATGAAATGATTTACCCTTAAAAAAAGAGCTGAAATGAATTTAAATAGTGAAATAAAACTATGTCAGACTAAAGTAAAAGTAGAAGAAATTAATATTATTTCATAGGTCATTAATTATACTTTTAACAAAGTGTAAAACAAAATACAATGCACGAATTATTATAATCCTATTTTAATAATAATCTATATTTTTTCTAACAAATTATTTATAATCCACAATAAATTTTGTTCTAAAAAGCATTCTAATTCACCATATGTAAAGACATATCTACATGGAGAACTTTACTCATCGATGTAAACCTTTTGCTTTATCTGCTTTATCTTCCACGTCTTTTAAAATACAATGAGTACGTAAAAAACGTTAAAAAAAACGCAGTCAAAAAGCAACATTTGCCTCGAGCTTTTCAACGATTTTCGTATTATTTTTAAAGGATAAGGTTTACATTTAAAGGCGAAATGTCTGAAATAAAAAGTACCTGTGAGAAAAATAATTGAGAAAAGGATATTGCATTTCTAACGCATGGCTTGAAAAACATTTGAAAAACAGGGGGAAGGGGGAGTCAAACTACCGGAAATTAGAAAGAGAATAAAAAAAGCTTGATGTTCAATCGGAAGGTAAACGGAAAATGTCAAAGATTAAAAATATGACTTGAAACGTTTTTGTGCTCAAGACAACAGTTTTTTAATTCTTTAAATAAAAATAAATATAACACTTCTCTTTAAGTAAAGCTGGTTATCTGATGTTGACAGTGGAATTAAATAAATTTAAGTGAATATTGTAGAATGTAGAAGCAAGTGTGGACGAAGATTTTTATATCAGTAATTGTTTGTCAATAACTCCTGTAAACATCATGAAACTAATTATTTTTCTCCTTTTCAAGTATGTACATTTATTATATTCTTAATACTTCATATGTGATCGGCATTATTTCATGTGAAAAATAATAATCAATAAGACACACATTGAAAAAAAACAGAAGATAAATAAAATTAACAGTTAGTAGATAAATTATTTTATATGTAAATTAATTATATACATATACATAAAAAAGATGAGTGTTTTATGTATATTTAGAAAGTACGGTATTTTTTTACTTTTTAAGTACATTTTTTCTACAATTTTCTACATTGCCCATTTATAATGTGCTATGTTTCATATAAAATAAAAAATTGTTAGTGGAATTAATTTATAAACTAAAATCCTCGGCGCTATAGCTTACCTTGGGCATAGCCTTCGATACCGACAAATAAATGCTATGCAAAAATCGTAAATTATTTCCAGTTATTTTTGATACAGGGCAATGAAGAATATATATATATATATATTTTTCTTTTTCAATATGTGGATGGTCCCCTCAATACACAATTCAGCGAAACTTTGCTGGAAACGTTAAGTTAAAGTATGTTTTGGAATAGCCAGTGTAAGCAAACAAATCACCATGTAATGTTTTGAAACTTTTTTTAAAAATGTGTAAACTCCAAAGTAAACTCCAAAATGCTCTATACGTATACCGAAGAACCAATATATTATATATTGGTTCTTCGGTATACGTATAGAGTGTTAGATTTCAAATTTAGTACTAATGTGTCAAACAATGAAATTTAAAACATTATTGTATTTATACACCTAAAAATCCTAGAAAGTTTAATTAATTGGAAAAATTGAACAATGACGTAGATTTGATACCTATATTTTATAAAAGTTATAATTTTTGAAAGACGGGTCATCACTATAGTTATACATGTTAAAATTTAAAATCTAAAAAAAATCACGTAATTTTAGTACCTATTGTGCTATAAAATAAAACAAAATTATCCTTTTAAAGATACTTAAATACACAAAATTAAAAAACATTTTAGTTTGATTTTGATAAAAAAAAATGTACACACACAGACACACACACACACATAACAGATATATATGTATATATATATATATATATATATATATATATATATATATATATATATATATATATATATATATATATACACATATATATATATATATATATATATATATATATATATATATATATATATATATATATATATATATATATATATATATATATATGTATATATATATATATATATATATGAATGTGAAATTTACAGCCGTAGTGAACCAGCTCTTTTTTTTATAAAATGGTATTAGTTAACGTGGTTAATAACTTGATATTTGATATGCATGCAGATGCACATATGTAAGAAACTACCCTAGTTATTGAGCTACCTCTACTATTAAGCATTTTCTGAATGTATTATCAGTACACTGTAAAACTCAGTTACCTGAATTAACACGGATGAAAAATCTTCTAGAGCAAAGATAATTTTTTTATTTGGTGTATATATTTTATTTCTCTTTTAAACAGTATGATTTAGTAATGAAATTAATTATGTATTATAAATTTAGAGTGTTATTGAAGAATTTGTAAAAATTTTTATTCTGAAATGAACAGAACGTTTATCTAACATAAAAATAAATATATGAAAATGAAGATTTTATTTTATTTCAAAGCTGCAATGTTTCTTTAAAAGAATAAAAAAATTCCATACATTTCAAACTCTTTATTCCCCAATTCTTTGACAATTACGATACTTTCTCTGTATATAAGCATAAACAAAAAAAAAGTTTTTCTTGATAACACTTAAATTTCTAAAATATTTCACTACGGTTTGAGAAATTATGAGTATTCATACTTTAAAAAATAACAGCGATGAATAAAATGGAGAAAATCTACACTAGAGAATAAAGATATTGGGTCATTGCCAGTAAAGAGACAGACAAAATACATAAATGAAAGAATGAATGAATCTGAATTTTGAAAATGGTGATGGAGCAGTATAATCTCTTCAAAAAATCAGAATTTTGCAATCTATTCTTTTGATCGAGAAACCAGAGTGAAGCTCATTTTATGTCAAATATCGTGATAACCTCATATTAAAGGAGAGGAGAAAAGATTTTATTCAAAATTAGGATTGTGTGGTGCTATTTGTATTGAAGAGGTAACTTCAGAACGGGTTATACATTTAATTTCCAATTCATTCCCATAAAATGTGGAAGAAAAATATCTTATACAACTTATATATGATTCCTTGTTATGATTATGATAGTTGCAGTATATAGTATAAAATAAACAGACGTCCCTGTTTATTCTCTTTTATACACATCAAAATAAGTCATTTCTATACATGAAAACGTGAAAAGTACAATTTTAATCAGGAAACCTATAATAAACAGGGAAAAATTTATTTAAAATGAAATATCATTGAAGGGTAGTTAATACTATTAATCAAAAGTAATTATATTTTTAATTTTAAATCTATTTCTGTAATAAAGGGGAAATAGATACATGGAAGAAACATATTATACTTTAACTAACATACATTGTTTCCTCATTATAATTGTTTATTTGAAGAAAATATCATAAAAATATGATACGCACAATACACGACTTCCTTAAACATCTATTTTTTTATGATGAGTCATCAAAATTATATTTTATACATTTAAGATTCAAATAATGTTTCGTTTATCATGGTATCCATGTTGTCTAAGTAGGGCTAAAATACTGACATCTGGTGGAGACCAGAAGCGGTAATATAAAGACCGTCATAAAAAGATTATTTGTTATACAACTATTTTGTTCTAAACTGAAAACTTTCGCAGTTGCAATACTTTCTTCACTCAACCATTAAGTACATTTAATATACTTCTCTGCAAATTATAGGTTTTTATTTTTTCTAAAAATGACCATTAAAGACATTGTTTCCACTGTTTAAATAACAGTTTTACAACAGTCTATTAATAAGTCAATATCTTAAATTAAATTTCTACTGCATATATATTGAGATTTTTTTGTTCTATAGAGTGAAAATTGCAATCAAAAATGGAACTCTACATAAATATGTTAAAATTGTTCAAAATAAAAATTCAACATTTTAAGTCTAACAGTTTTATAGCAATGCCCTAGACCAGTAGTAAAAGTTATATTGAATTTTTTCGTTAACTGGAGTGCAGAAGATACAAAGTTAGATGTCATAATCGTTCTAAACAAAAACTTTCGTCATTTTACTTCTATCTTTCATTCATATCCAACATTGTTTATATTATAATGAATTTTTTTATTATATTTATGAAGATAGCAATCAAAATGGGAGGTTATATATATATATATATAATATGAAGGTAATATGTAAAAACTTATTGCCCAAAAATGGTCTTCAAATTCTCCCAGTTCACATGCTACTTTTCTTAACTTTAATTTTCTGAATCATCCACAATAATTTAACGATATGAACCTTTGAGATCAGCATTCCATCAACGCTTCCAAAAACTAATATTTAAATTAATAATTACTATGTATAGCCCTTCCTTTCCCTTTTTTGACCCAGGTGTCAGATCTCCCAAGTAATATGAAGGGTTTTAAAATCTTAATGGCCTTACTTCCACTTCCGCCACTAATGTTTTAACAAGGCACAAAAGAAATATTCATCTAAAATTATTTCTCATGACAAAAAATCCACGTTATCCCCTCTTCAAGACGCCTTTTAGAGGAAAAAACACATGCACGCTTGCCTTTTGTCTATGTAAGACACCTCCGTCATTATACAAAAATGCAAGATGTTTACTGATAATTTTGTCTAGTCTTGAGTTCTGAATGAGAGTTTTTACCTCGATGTCTGCATCTGAGTTACATTGTTAAGCACGCCCTATCAATAAAAATTTATGTGATATTTCTCCCGTGCGATCAGTGAAGAATAATTTTACCGGTTTGGTTGGGAGCACTACAGTCTACTTTTTTGCAACACGAGGGCTAACTAATTTTACCGATTACAGATATATATATATATATATATATATATATATATATATATATATATATATATATATATACATATATATATTATCGCGAAGATTCGAATGAACACACCGTTTAGCAAAACAAACGAATTTATTGAAGCAATGCAGCAACTCGCAAGTTTACAAGATCGAGAAGTTGCCTACAACAAGTGGGTATCAGCTTTTATACCCGAACAGAATATTCGAGAAATAACTAATTTACATAATAAAGAAAGATCTAGAATGTTCGAGAACATAGGGCAACAATAAATAACGTTTTTTAATTAAAAATCCATACTTTGGATCAACCACCACACCGAGCATCGAACCCACAAACTTTGGGTCTGGTTTTCGTGCTTTGACCATTCGGCCACTGAGCTCGTTTAGGCGGCATTGATCTTTTCTCAAAAAGACAGTGCCTATTTAGGTCTGGAGCGTGTCAAAGGTTCCTTGTAAATCTCTTTTGCCTTCTCTTCCGGAAGAACGACACCTGGATTTCGTACATCTTCACTGTCGATCTGTTTCGTCGGATCATGGTACGGCTTCATACGTAAAACATGGACAACGTCTTTTGGTTTTCTTTTTCGGGAGGCAGGATCAAAATCTTGCACTTCATAGGTAACGTCAGATAAACGGCGCAACACTTGACAGGGACCAAAATAACTCCTTAAGAACTTCTCTGAAAGACCGACTTTTCGGACTGGGGTATAAACCCATACGAGGTCTCCAGGACTCTAATACACTACTCGGTGCTTAGAGTCATAACGTCGATGGTCTTTATCTTGAGCTCTCAGAGTATGCGTTCTAGCTAACAGTCTCGACTCTTCTGCTCTGGAAATAGCTTTGGCGATGTAATCGTTAGTTGCATTATCAGAGCAGAATGGAAACATCGTGTCCAGCGTCGTTTCGGCGTCACGTCCATGGAGTAGGTAGAACGGTGTGTCTCCTGCTGATCAGTGTTGTAGGCGAACGTCACAAATGGTAGAATTTCGTCCCAGGTTTTCTGTTCGGTATCAACATACATGGACAACATATCGACGAGAGTTTTGTTAAGGCGCTCCGTCAACCCATTTGTCTGGGGATGATAAGCCGCCGTCATGCGATGATCGATATTGCACAATTCGATAGCGAAAATAAGTCTGGATTGAAAAACGGCAAAACGATCTGTAACGGCTACTTCTTCTGTTTCAGCAATTGGTAAAGCTCTAGTTATTGCATAGCTTGTACAGTAATCGGTGCCGACTGCGATCCATTTATTTCCATGGGCAAATTTAGGAAATTTCCCAAGCAGATCTATCCCAATTCGATGAAAAGGTGCGACAGCAGGAGGGATGGAAACCAAGTGTCCAGGTGGTAGTTGTGGAACTGATTTTTTCCTTTGGCATTCTCAGCAGTGCATGATGTATCGAACAACATTTCGGTATATCCCGGCCAATAAAATCTTTTCGGGATCCTGTCTTACGTTTTGGCAAAACCGAGATGCTCTGCGGTTGGAGCGTCGTGAAAATGTTTAAGTATGTCTGCTCGTAGATGTTTGGGAATGACGGGCAACCATGTCTTTCCAGCTGAATCAAAATTCTTTCTACACAGGACTCCGTCAATTAACTCAAATTTCTTTTCAGTGGATGAGCCGATCTTCGGAAGGATCATTTTTGTTATGTTTGGATCTTTCTTCTGCTCGACAGCGAGGTCTAGTTACAGCTAAAAATTGATCTCGCGTCCCAGTCTCTTCGTGCACTGGATTCCTCGAGAGAGCGTCGGCATCGTTATGCTTCCTACCAGATTTGTATTTCACTGAAAAATGGTGTTCTTGGAGTCGAAGAGCCCACCTTGCAGTCTGCCTGAAGGATCCTTTAGATTCATAAGCCAGCACAATGAATGGTGATTTGTCACAACGGTAAAATGTCATCCGAACAGGTATGGCCGGAATTTATTGATAGCCCATACGACGGCAAGGCATTCCCGTTCTGTAGTAGAATAACTTTTTTTGGCCTTTGTCTGGGTCCTAGAGGCGTACGCTATGACTTTTTCGGCTTCATTCTGAATTTGAACCAGAACTGATGCAATACTATATCAGCTGGTGTCTGTATGAATTTCTGTAGGACATCTTTAGTCGAATATCCCCAATACCGGATCAGATGTAAGCGCCTTCTTCAGGTTGTCAAAAGACTCTACCTCTTTAGGACCCCAATGAAATTTTGCATTGCCTTTCAACAGCACCTGCAGAGGCTCGACGAGATAGCAAAAGCCTTTAATGAACCTTCTGAAGTAGGAGCAAAGCCCAAGAAATCTTCGTACGTCATGTAAGTTCTGCGAGTAGGAAAATTGGTCACGTCTTTCACTTTGTCAGGATCTGGACGAACACCGCTACTGGATACGAGATGG
This sequence comes from Pardosa pseudoannulata, assembly GCA_032207245.1. Taxonomy (NCBI): domain Eukaryota; kingdom Metazoa; phylum Arthropoda; class Arachnida; order Araneae; family Lycosidae; genus Pardosa; species Pardosa pseudoannulata. The sequence goes on along the minus strand of CM063503.1, from coordinate 3,875,520 downwards.
CCTAGTATTTTTACTTCCTGAGCAGCAAAAAGGCACTTCTTGGGGTTAAGTATGGGCCCGGCTTCTTGAATGCGTCCCAGGAGTCCAAGGTATCTTCATTATTTATGTACCATTGCTTGGCCATGCCGTGTGGGAAAAAATAGACGTTTGCGAGACACATCATTTCATCCCATTTGTTGAACTTCAAGTGCAAGTGAATCTTATCTACGAGAGATATTGGAAAAATATTTTTCTGGTGAAACCGAAGGAAAATTTATGCTATTTACTAAACGTGATAAATGATATTTATTAAGGATAATTTATACAATTAATTTGATATCTAGTGATATAAGAAGAAAGAACAACATGTAAAAAATATACAGTAAACATTAAATAAAATTATATTTTCCTAGCTATAATTTTTAATTGAAGTATATATAGTATTAAAAAAATAGAACTCTTTGTACTCATTGTACAAAAACATAATTCCTGCAAGTTGAAATTTAAAAAAATACTTTTCAAAGAGCGGAACCTTTTACATATATTGTGAAAAATGTTTAGTAAGATTGTGATTGAAATGAATTTTATACTAAAGTATTTTATATTACATAGTAAACGTAATGTATACTTAAATTTTCAAATCTCTTGAAATAGAAAAGGAAAAAAAGACGTGTAAAATATATATTTCATGCATATTTTCATATATATATATATATATGTATATATATATATATATATATATATATATATATATATATATATATATGACATGGTCCGAGTAAACACACTAGAGTCCTGACATCAGCTTCATATCTTTATTTAAAATCACCAACACTCTACTCAACATGGCGTCTCATTTTGGCGCCCAACTGCAAACAAAAGCAGTATTCACTACTTCGAGGAGCCACGTCTGCCTATAGTAATTGCTTATCGCTCTCTCTCTATATCACTGCGCGTGAGCCGTATTTATGTGACTAGTAACGCGAGGCGCGTTACTCCCATTAAAAGAATCCCTAATTAAATCTCTTAAATTACTCTATATTTTTATCCTGACATATATATATATATATATATATATTCTTTATAGTTATTTATTTGAAGAATACATTCTAAAATAAGCAGAATACTTTGCGTATTCTTCTTTACATAGCTCCCAATACGGGATTTCTGTGCATGAAAATGTAGAAAGTAAACTTTGTAAGCATCGAATCTTCTCTGCGAAAGAAATTGGAAAATATATCTCAAATGAAATAGTCATTGAAGTTTAAATTTTGTGAAGGAAATTGGAATTCAGATATATTCGCCTCGTCTTTAAAGATCGCAAGTGTGGATCAAAAATCTGATATTACTCTCCCTTTTTGTCTCAAACTTCTATTTTAGATACCCCATCTATATGCATGAAAATAGCGCTCAGTGAAGGGGAATACGCGCAACGGTATTTTGGACAGTTCGCAAAAGAGAAATACATGATGTAAAACTATTCCAAGATTTTCAATAAGAAACCTGATATTGAAATAGGAATTTTATTTTAAATTTTGTAACATTGTCTAGGAATGTACATAAATTAAAACCTTATGGAGTACTTTTAAATTGAAAGAAAGGCACTTTTAAAAATTCATTTAAACTTTAAAAACATTGCATTTCTTTGTAAAATTTGTGGTTTACTGAGGCTTTTGATAATTGTAAAGGAACTAGAATCTGGAAACTCTATATTTTAAAGACTTTACATTTAACTGATTTCTATTAATGGCATATATAATGCTGGTACAAAAAAAGATATTTTGATTAAAATGCAAAATATTTTATTAAAAATTAAAATTTGTAATAACATTTATGAAAAATATTTTTGTGAGAAAATATATTAGTTAATTCCTTTTATATTCCTTTTATGCAGAATGTTCAGTGATATCAAATACAAAACTGGGTATCGAATTTTGATTTGGAGCACTACGGTCTACTTTTTTACAACATAAAGGCTAATGAGACCGGGATATACTGCTTACAGCAGATTCCGAATGGCTACGAACATCCATGCCACAGTGGAATTCGAACTCCGGTACCGAAGATCAGAGCCCTAACCATTCGCCCATCGTTCAGCAGTGTCGAATTTTGACATGTTAAATAAAGATTATAAACTCAATTATTTGAACTTCTGTAAACTACATAGTTAATATTGTGTGTGTGAACACTACACCACAATATTATATATATAAAACATTTCGTGCAAAAAATACCATACAAAACATTATTTATAATACATAACGGTATAGGTCAAAATAAGGTAAGTATACTGAAATTCAAAATGAAGAGAAGTTTTAGATTTGGTTGATTATCACCAGAAAATCTCCCAGAGGTTCATTTTCTGTATATAACAACAAGCTTTAGAATCCCGATATACCCTATTATTTTTTCTCTTCCTCAGTGGAGTTTGCTTTCTCCTAGTGAATCTGGATATCGCGACACCAGAGTTCCATAACGATTTGTCTCAATGTCCTTTTCAGCCTGTTTCGTTCCAATCTGTTTTTGTAACGGTTTCCATTTAAATCCTTTGTGTGGATTTATTTTGGCTTTTTTTTAATAATAAAGTGTAAAAATTCAAACTATTGTACGTACTACTCATCAGAGTGGAATTGTATGAGAACGTGATTATGGAATAGAGTAAAATAAATTTTTCATGGGGGCATGGTTCTCTCTTAGAGGTACTTCAGTTTCCCACTGTGATTTCTCAGCTAAAATAACTGCTGTGTGCACCAGATGTATTCCTTGGACGCCTATCATATCATATTTTTTTTGTGTATGATGCGACATTAAAATCATCATTCGCACATTGTCTTCAATATTAAAAAATAATGTCGTCTTTCAAGGTAACAGCATTGTGAGGTTTCAGTGTGTACTTTAAATGTTCAGGCATTATGTTTATTCAATTTAAAACAAAAGGAAAAATGTTTTTCTTTTTGTATAAGGAAACATATTGATGAGATGCACCCAATAATCAAGACATGACAACAAGCACTTTGTCAGTGGCATGCAAAATCATTTTATTTCCTTCTTGGGTAATTATGAAGCAAAATATTACCCACTATCAAAGATGCCTATTGACAGTTTTCAAAATATGCTAAAAAATGACAGGGGTAACATAAAAAACAAAGTGTACTCATATTTCGTTCTCGCGCTTAAGATTTTATAACCTACGACCAGATAACACAAAAATATCACTTCCAGCTGCACTACATATTCAAACCTCAAACAAAGTTGATTCCACTCCCTTGAGTTATCTCTGAGTATAAAATAACTTTCATCTATTTTACAACTTTTATCACAAGGAAATAAATTATTATTTAGGGATTTGAAAAAAAAAAAACGAGCTAATATTCTGGCATTACATGCATATATGAAAGCATGTTCTTGCCGAAATTCGACGTTTCTGATTTACAGATAAACTTGCTTAAAATAAACTATTTACAAAAGAAAACAGTTTTCAAAACTTTTTCTTTCAAAATGCTCAAAACTTCTTAAACAAAATGCAAAACATTATTATTCAGGGTGAATTGCAAGATTTTTTGAGCAATAATATATACTGCTCTTCGTAGATGTTTATATGTAAAACACTGAAGTGCCACTGAATTAGGAATACCTACCTAGTAAAGAGTTGGACCTCCTCTGACCTTGATAACGGCTGCCACACGACTAGGCATAGATTCAACAAGTTTCTGGAAAAGTTCTACGGGATTGTCTTGCCAAATATTGGCTAAAGCTGTCCATAATTCAGTAAGGTTCGTTGGTGCTGTGTGATGACCTTACAAGCCTTGTTACTAAACATCCCAAAGATGCTCAATAGAATTTAAGTCTGGATTTCTAGGTGGCTAATTTATGACAGAAAAATCAGATTAATGCTCATCCAGCCAGTAGCCAACCGGGACTTGTGAGAGGTACAGTTGTCTTGATGGAAAACTTCGTTACCTTGCGGATAACAGAACAGCATAAACAGATGGAGGTGATCCCCCAACAACTCTACGTACCAATTTGCATTCAGGGAGTTTGGTACACGCACCAACGATCCCAAACAGTGTCACGAGAAAACACCCTAGACCATGATTGAGCCACCATTCCTTTGAACAGTTGCAACCTGGCATGCAAGATCATCAGCCTGATGCCATATTCTCAGCCTTCCGTCGGCGTTAGGTAGCAGGAATCGACACTCATCTCTCCATGCCACTCGTTTCCAAAGTTCTCTACACTCCAGTCTCTGTGTTCTCTCTTGCCCAGGCAAGGCGTGCAACCCTATGGCGAGCATAGAGCAATGATACTCTCGTAGGTCGAAGGATCCTGAAACTCATACGGTGAAGCGAACATTGTACAGTCCGTTTATTGACTGTACGACTGGAACCGTCATTTAACTGGGTAGTAATTTGAGCTAATGTTTGGCTTCGCTGGCTACGTACAATATCCTTTAGTTCACCACGCACTGTCAAGGGTAACTGTCCTTTGCAGTTTGTCCGATCGGTAGTTTTATTCCACCATCCACGTATTCTTGGTATACTCGTGAGACTGTTGACCTTGAAAATCCTAGCTGTCTGACGATTTCGGAATTTGAATGGCCTACCTACGATTTGTCGCTCACCTACGAGGTGTCCACGATCGAAGGCGCCAAAATCAGGCAGTTTACCTATATTGGCAATTCCAACAACTAATTCAGAGCAACCACAGTCCGCGCTAGATGTGCAGTTGCCATAGTGCCCTCACTTGCCCATAAATGATAAGCAGCGCTACCCAATTTGCATATCCCTTGCTATCCCTAATTCAGTGGCAGTTCAGTGTATATTCACAGACATTATAAATCTTTACCTAATGTATTCTCTAATTCGGACATTTCCTTTGTAGTTAAAGCTGTCAACAATGGTGACTTCATAAACTAAATACACTAAACTTACAGAAATGTAAAAATGGATTTTCAAAATGATATATTTAGCAAAACTCAATATAATACATTCATTTGAATAATTCATAGCATCAGTAAATTACTAAGGATGCTTTACATTTATCTACATATATATTTAAATACATATAACCTCCCATCCTTTCGAATAATGTTTCAGATGGACCGGAATTCCGGTTCAGACCGGAATTTGTAGTTTCGAATCGCATGAATGTACGTACTTGTTCGAAATCCATTTTAAGCAGTAATCATGTTCAAGGTCTTTTGACTCCTCTCGTTCTATTGGGTCCACTTGGTTGGAGGAGGTTTAGTATGTTAGAGAATGTAGGTGTAGCCAGACGTCCAGGCCTTCGTTACCAGAATCTATTCGAGGTTGGTAGCGAGTGAATGTTTAGTAAGTCAGTCTCCTAAGTAATCGTGTAGTTTATACAGCACCTCGTGTAGTTTATACACTTTATGGAGCACCATACCGCTCCAATCCAACCAGATAGGATAGGAATCAAAACTCATATTCGAAATTGAAATATAATCGTACTTGCAGTGATGAATGCTTTTGGTGTCGTATGGGGAATGACATGTTTTATTTATTTAAAGTTTGCTTGTTCTCTCAACGGGAAGTTTTTTTTTTATTGAAAGACAAGTATGTATTAAAGCACCACTGTATTAAATGAAGAAAAATTCTCATAATTTTAGTCCATTATTGTACTTTGCAAGAAATGAGAGTCTGTATACACAATATTGTGATTTCTGTGCAACCTTCCTCGATTACTCCACAGCCCCAAGAGAATTCTTCTCCAGTCCAATATTCGCTTTGACTAGGACCTCTAGTTCTTTGAGTTAAATATATTACTCTAGGTCATAAACCCAGAGTATATTCATTGACCTCTTTTCGGTGTACCAGTTGGTCTGGCGTTAAGATTTTTTTTGTGGTCCAATCTTTGTTTATCTTTATTAAGTGACCTGCCCATTTAATTCTTTGCACCTTCATGTAATTAATTACACCTGGTTCTTTATATGAGTGATACAGTTCTTTATTTGTTCTTCTTTTCCTCACACCATCCTCTTGTACAACTCCAAAGGTACTTCTCAAAACTTTCCTTTCGAAAATGTTGTTTTCGAAAAGTGCTCCAAACCAACTAACGAACCCTCAGCGACTACTCCTTGTATTTTCGGACAGCCTGATAATTATTATACTTTCTGGAGATGTCTTGAAAATATCTGGTATCGTTGTTAAAAAGACTCAGAAAACGTTCATTCAATTTCTTTAAAACTTTCATTTGATCATTTAAATTGACTCCTTCCGTATAACAGCTTGCTGTGATTCTAGGTTTGAATTCTTTAAGCTGAAGGTTGATTTTTAGAAAGAAAGCTCTGCTTTCCCTAGACTCAATATTCAACATTTTCAAAAATTTTCATCTTTTTTTGTTTTATGAATTCATTTTTTCCTACAACAATTATTATCTATAACCAGTTTTTCTTTTTTGATTTCTTAACTATTTCCACTACCTGGTTTCCTCTTTCAATCCTTTTTTTTTTTTTTTTTTTTTTTTTTTTTTTTTTTTACAAATAAAAAATGGAATATATCATCTTCCTCATTAGAATTAGTAAAATTATGAATTCCCTAATTTAGAGAATAGATTACTGAATTATAATGCTGAATTAGTTTAAATTTTTCAGTTTATTTTCAATCTAATTCTGAACTTTTAACTTAATTGACTGAATTTTCAGTTGTCCACAATAATATGTTTTTAATCGTTCTTCACGTGACTTCCGAAACCTTGAGATTCTTGTTCTTATCCCGGACATACCCACAAAATGATCATTCTATGCAATGAATTGCATTTATTTTTTCGCTAATTTGCCTCTGATTCTGAAAAGAACTAATGCTTTATACTGGGCAAAATACTGAATTTAAAAAACTGAATTTACTGGATTTAAGGTTAAAAGTTTTGTCATACCCCATTTGTGCTTAAAGTCAAAGCAAAAATTATTTATTAAAATGATTATTTTCCTTTTAGCATTTGAGTTCCTATAAATTTATTTAGTCAGGCCATTTTAGTCAAATAAGTTATACAAACAATTTGATAGTATTCCGTAATTTACTCTTAGGTAATCCGTGAAGAATTTATTTAACTATATGCCTGTCTATATTAACTAAATATCCTATTTAGGGTAAAAAAAAGCCTTTACTTTGGGTGGAAATAAAACGTTACTCTAGATCATACATTTAATTCCATTGCCCTTACAATAACGTTTTCTTTCGTTGAAAATATGCATGTTGAGATCTCGATCTTCAATATACCCTTATAATAAACACACGAGTAATGACTTCATTTTCAAATATTTGAACAGATCTCATGATTAAGTAAGAGTCTTTGCAATGACTTGAAAATACTTTAATAGCAGTTCCTGTCAATATTTTCTTTGTCTGGAGCAAGAATACTATGTATATATATAGCATTTGTATGCTATAGAATATTCAATATAATGCTTGAATGACTTTTTAAGGGGAGAATGTGCTTTCGAAAGTTTTATTAATTATTTTACATATTCTTTAGAAATTATGAAACATTGTAAATTTAATTATTCTTGATAAAATTTGAGTGCTGACATCTTAAAAAATGTTTTAATAATTGAAATATAAATATTGAAGTATTACAAACTAAAATCTTATTTGAAAATACTCCGTGAGCAATTCGTTTCCATTCAGTAATCATATTTTTTAATCTTATGCAATTTTATTGCTTTAGAATAAAATTTAATAAGTATCGTAAAACATATAGAGTACCAAAAAAAAAATTCATTAATTTTTTAATATAAAATCATGATGCCACTAAAGTGTTAAAAGCTTTATAATTATAATTTTAAGACTAACATTTCGGTTAATATTTATGTAGAACTGTGTATTGAATGACTCTTATGAAATTAAAAGAAACATAAGTAACAGATATAAGCATGGAACATTTAAATATTAAACGTGATGCTCGGTACATATGAACATTCCACCACCCCTTCTACATACAGTAGTTGCGTCCAGCGAGTCCCCGCCCCCCTTTTTTTTCTCTCCTACTGTAACTTCGAGTGAGCATTTGGACCCCGTCTAGGCAGCCCGAACCGTCTTCCGCGTCTCCCATGAGAACGCTTTTGTTAGAGCCCATTGCTCTGATCTAATCCTGTTATTTTATTTTATTCTTTTCTCATTAAAGTTTTTGTTAAGTCTTTAAAATACAATCCACTTTTCTCGTCCTCAACATGTGAAGTCAATGAAGAACTGGTAAAGAAAGTTGCGAAATTTAAACAGTTTAAGGAATATAATATCTTATCCAATATAATGCTTAAAAGTGATTATCAGTATTTATATATAATTGCAAATAGTTATTAAGCTTCTCTTAAAATGGAAAAATCATGTATGATGCATTTATCTCGGCATGTATTACAAATAGTTCTCACTTAGATATCCCATCCTGTGTATGTAACTCAAGCTTATATATCCCATTGGGTGACCTGTACTATCAGTTACTCATAGTTAGAAATCTTATCAGGAGGTACTTTACATTTCCAAATATGTAGTTCGTTACTGTCTTTTTCAAGCTAGAGAAAATTGTCAAATCAATATAGAGAAAATTAAAATAGAAATGTATATTTTTTCAACCCATTGCAGAAAATGAGAGTGGAACCAGAAAAACTTTAAAAACGATTATCAACTTTGCATCAGTTGTATCAGTTCAGCATCTACCGATAAAGCAGAATGTTAGTAATCGTACTGTCCAATTGTGCTGATTAGTACGTGATAATAAAATTAATACTTTTGAAATTCCATTCTACACTAAAATCTCGATAATAAAATTTGAAATCTGTTTCAATAAACCATACTTAAGATTAAACAAATATATTTAAATTTTTGAATTTGAAGAATTTGTATCCAAGGAAAATAAATATTTGTAAGTATAATGTGAAATACATGTAGAAAACAAGGCTTTCATTGTAAAGTATGTAGGAGGAGAATGTTTACCGGAGAAAATAGATAGAAGATAACATTATCATTTGCTAAGCACTACGTAAATATAAACCAATAGTTGTGGTATTTTTTCAGTAAAAAGTAAATTTAATATTTTATGGTCGGACAGCAAATGGAAGTTATATAGAAAAGAAAAAACAACAACAACAAAAACTGCATCCAAAAATGTAACAACACGCAGAAAAACACGGAGGTGGAAACGTGCTGTTTTGGAGTGGTACGATTGCTTTGGGGATCGGTAATTTAGTCACCATCAATGACATTCTGATTATCAGCTTTATATTGATATTTGGAAAAAGAAAACTGCGTTCTAGAGCGACAATAATGAGTTTGAACAACGACCACGTTTTCATGCATAATAATACCAAGCATGCAACCTTGAATATTCGTCTCTAAATACTATATAACAAAAAGAAGTTGATGGAACTTCCTCCTCAGTTATTTAACTTTATTCATATTAAACATATATTGGAAACACTTGATAGGAACTTTAGACTAAAACACATTTCTAATAAAAATGTATTAATTTGTGAACCTATGAATAAATGGAATTCTAACCAAGTGTTTCAACAGAAAGCATTTATAACAGGAACATTTGTGAAGGCATTTATAACAGCGTCCTTCCCTTTTTAATTTAAACTGTTTTTGTTCTGCATTAAAATTTGCACAATTCAGGCTTGCGTAATTGTTAGATTTACAGGATATGTAAAATAATTTGTTGAAGTGTTTGCAGCAGTAGAAGTTTAACTATTTTTACAATGATATTTTGGGCGAAAATTTCTCTTTACATGGATATTCACAAAATGTTTTGTAACATTCAAGAAATTTGTAACTTGTAGTGCAACTTTACGGCATTCAAATTCATTTTTGATAAATTTAATCAAATTAATTTCCCTATTGTGATCTTTTTTCTTGTTTGTTTTCTTTTATTGTTTGCCTAAAGGCTTATCAGATAGAAGTAATTTTAGTAAAATGGGATTCAACTGTTGGCCATAACTGTGCTAGCTAACACGTAAAGTTTGTAAATTTCGGATACTAAATTCAATTTTATCATAGGTTTTCGAAAACCCTTATACAAAAACCCTTAGACAACCCTGAGACAAATATCTTACAGGTCCAACATTCAGTAGTATCGCATATTATAATGAGTTACGTTTCCTTTCCTACCAAAACGTTCTTCTAACAAATACATACAGTCTCGATAATTATGCTATGTCAGTTCAAAACCTGAAATAACATTAAGAGCCTCTCCCGCAAGAAGTGATTTTAAATAAACGAATTTTTCCAACTTAGTTAATTACTCATTTAGATACATCGCATTAGTCAAATTGTTATAACATTAAAACAAGTCTGAGTCTCCAGAAAATTTATCGATATATAATTTTGGAAGCTTTATGGAAATTTTAAGTTTGGTTTCGTCTGTTGCCTTAAGTACAGTCGTATTTTCAACATCTGAAGCTGAACTGGATCTTTTTTCGTTACATTTTTAATTCTTTTTAATTCGAAAGTTTTTCTGTTCGAAAGTTCAACTATTCTTTCATCATAATCTTCACACAATTTAAATTCTTTGTTAAATTCGAATACTTCAGTAAAGAGACTTTTGATCTCGGAGTCAAATTCTTTTAAAGTACTTTTATTTACTTGTAAAATGTTTTAAGAGTTCTAGTAAGGCATCGATATCCGCTTCCTCGATTGCACTTTGCAGTAAATCATGATATTTAGTTTTGAATTTAGCCATAGTGGTAGAGCGTTTACCTCTCAACCGTTGCAGGTTATCCATTTTTGACTCCAAGTGTAAGAAGAAGATGAAATTCAAAATACTGCCATTCCCAAAATTTTACGGCACCAAAAATAAAGGATAATATAAAGATATAATGGAAGAGCAAGACAAATAACTTACAGTTTTCAAGGTTCAAACAACTATTTAATGTTTCAGGATTCAACACATGGCTTAATACTTTCATTCAGAACGTCAGAGCACACAAAACTGCTTCAAAATCGAAAAATATATCAAATTTATATTACAAGATGGCGCTGCAAATTGTTCTCATGGATAAAGTTAACTCATAAACAACTCAAGAGATTCAAAGTGGTTATTAAAGCTGAGAATTATCCTATGTGGTATTGACTTGAAATTTATTTTAAGAAATATGAAACATTAAAAACTGTACGAATACTTTTCTACACTATGAGATTGCGGCCTAGTTACGTCTCTCTACACTCATTGAATATTAATCGAATCAATTCTAAAGATAAATTTAAAGAAATGGACTTGTTATCCCCAAATTTGTTTACGTAAACATATGTTATTTAGAAAGCGGAGGCTTATACACCAACTATTTGGCAAAATTTTGATTTTCATATCAAAAATATGGTCAAAACGTGTCAATCAACGCCTGGAACCTTCTCTATGTTATGGATACTGTCCACACTAAAGTGATGTATTCCCTTTTTTATTATTGAGGATTCGCTCTTAAATTTGATTTTTATTTAAAGATATAGTAAAAATCCATACATCTTGTACCGTATAGCTCACTTCTTTCCTCTATTATGTTTCAAATTGGACGTATGCAGACACACATATTTCAACACATAAATGGAAATTCAAAAACTGTATCGTTTTTCAGACATAGATACGTCTAAAACTTCGACTTTCATCTACGTATATATTGCATATAAGACTAAAAATTAGAGCGAATTAAATTATTTCGAAAATCCTTTAAATTTAAAGTTGAAAATATTGTAGTTTGATTTTTTAAAGAAAATTATGCGTAACACATCTTTCTAACTTATCATGTAAAATATATTCAGAAGTTTTGAAGGGAAATGCCATTTTAGATACGGAAAAAAGCCGTAAAAGCAAGAAAAAGCAGAAAAATAACACAGTTTGAATTGCGAGCAATAAAATAGTCGTACACCACATATACTACTTTTCAGAGATACCCACAATCTGAAAGGCAGGGATATCGAAATTTAATGTTTTTAGTTTAAAAAATGTGACGAAAGAGTTTGATTCCCCAGAAAGAGTTTCTAACTTTTTATTCGGCTAGATAAAAATTTCATGAACACATATGAAGCTTCTCAAGTTTGTTGCTTCAAGTTATGAGACTTCTAAAACTTCAAAGTGTTGTTAATCGTTTAAAAAGATAAGTATTGAAATAGCGTGAAAAATTTCCAAATTTTTTGCATATGTCTGAAAATTTATTAAAATTACATCTGTAGTAGTTATTAAAATCTAATTAAAATGTATATTACAATCTCAAATCAGTTTGGGTCATATTTTTCATGGATTCTTTAAATGTTTTTAAATATTACTCATTGTAAGTTCAAATTTGAATTATCAATATGCGGTGTTAATATCTTAGATTGTTTTGTGATATTAAAATATTTTAACTACCACATCTAAATTTTCTTATTATTGTTCTAAATAGTAAAGGCGTATTCCAGTATAAACTTTTGAATTACTTAAAAACTTAGAATGCAAATGTCAAAAATTATAACATAGATTTGCAGAAAACCAAATGGAGTTCAAATTTAAGTAAGATATTTTTTATATTTAAAGTGTTTCTATTTTAGTGTTCCTTCATTTCATTTCAAGTATTAATACTTTTATGTCTACAAAACTTATTTCATGTAAAATTTACTTCATAATATATCTTGAAATAATCTTATTAAATTGAAAGATATATGATAGAAGATATATGACGAAGCATAGAAAAGTATAAATGAAAAAAGTTTTTCGAAATGATGCAATTAAATGTAACGTTTTTAAATTAATTATGATAGCCTTTTACCTTATATCAAATGAAATATTTAAAAATTTATAATAATGCACATATGTACTTTTACAAATGAAATATGTCACTACATCATATTAAAATTTAAAAATTCATTTTCAATACAAATCAGATGTTTAAAATTCAAAAGCTACCTTAATATCTTGCACAATCTTTCTATAATGATAAAATTATCTGTAAGGTTATATTAAAATATTATTTTGGAGTTATTTTCATATGTTTTAATTGCACATAACTTTTAACTAGATTTTTGGCATCAGATGTATTTTTATAGTGGAATTAATCTATGGAATTTTCTAAGGCGGAGCAATTTAACCATTCCTGACTAAACAAAGTAATTGTTATATCTTCCAACCAAGTAATCTAATAATTTTATCTCAACAGATGGAGTTGTGTGCGTATTTTAGAATTTGAAAAATTGTACCTTGTTATTATTTTTCGTTGCCAGTCCTTTGTTATGTTGAATAAAAAACTTAAAAAATCAAAAACGTGGCTTGCACTGGATTACTCCAAACTAATAGCCTAATATCTCGATTCATAATAGTAATGAAATTTTACTTTTACGAGTAAAAATATCAAGAAGGTTGAAATCTCCAAGTTAAATATTGTATGAAAGTAATTATAGGATAAAACAAATTTTGCTAAGATGATCTCTAAGGTGGTGTGTTTTTCAGCTAATCAATATTTATATAAAAATTCAATATTGCCTTCCCATTAAATTATGAAATATAACAAATAGTAAAAAACAAAATAGTTTTTAATATTTGTAATATTATACTAAGAAGACTTATTATGAAATTTATTACAATTATTAAACATAACACTAAATTTTTAAACGATTTTAATATATTATGAATGTTTGAACAATTCAAGTAATTCCCACATACCCTATATTTTTGAAATTTGCAAAGTATTTGAAATAACGTATATAAAACAAAAGCTCACATTAATGTTTCGAAACATATAAGGACTTTTGAACAAAACAATCTGTTAGCATGAAATACATTTTGTTCAGAATAAATTTGAAGTTGGTACAAAGTGACTTGTAGGTGTATATTAAATAATATCCATTTTCTAAAAGTATTGCTGTAGCAGAAGCAAGGATCGACAGCATGCATATCTGTTATATCGAGAATTTTTTCGCTGAATAGATATTTATGAAAGGAATGTTTTCAAGATTAAAATATTTCCTTTTTTCCGTACAAGAAAATAAAAATAATGAGCTTCTTTAGTTTAATTTCACTTTTACTATTGATTCTAGCGATCCAATCAAAACAAAATTTTCTAGTATATTTCTTGAATTATGATGATTAAATCTGTAATATTGTCAAAAAAAAAGTATGTTTTAAACGAAAATTAAATTTAAATGAAATTAATCTGTGCAGGGGCCATTTTTAAGGAATATACATTTAAAAAGTTATTAGTTAGTAACTTTTAAGACTATTACTATTTTACCTTGCTATATGAGCCGTCTTCTTTGAAAGTGGTGTAGTAAGTGTATTTTATTTTATATGGACATATTTAAGGTTTTGCACTTGAATAATTTGAAAAATATAGATATATGTTATTACACTAGTTTTATATTTTTATATAAAACTAGTAATTTTATATAAAACTTATTTTTATATAAAGTTCATAGTAAATTGTATTCATTTTTATCATTAACGAATTTTTTTTCAAAATGGGCACTGCTTTATAAGAAAACGGCTCATATGAAACTAAGAGAATATCTACACAAATATATTGTTAATATTTTAATGAATATACTGTTGTCATATTAAAGTTACAATTTTTTTAGAGTCTTTTGTAGTTTTTGTAAACTTCGAACGAAACATAACTTCTAATTATATATAATAAATAATAATGTATATGTGCATTGTTTATATATTTATAGTGCTCTCAATATCAACTGTTGTCAAAGAGAAGTATGGCAGTCATTTGATGCAAACAATATATTAGAGCTGGAAAGCACAAAAAGAGTTGTACATAGTTGCAGAAGCTTATAAATCTGTAGCATTCACAATATAAACTTTCTCATATACTCTAACATAAGGATGTTGCTTATAACATGTGGTCAAAAATGATTGGGCCTAATGACATAATCAATAGACAGTACATGATAAATGTGCCTAATGACACACTCTCAGAAGAATGGTCTGAGTATAGGTTTCTAAATGCTATTTTTTAGGTTCCTATATATATTTTTAACGAAACGGAAAATAGCTCCTCTAATGGGATTTGAAAGTTATTATTTCTCTTGTATAAGGATGTTGCTCATAGCGTATGGTAAAGAAATGATTGTGACTGATTACATAATAAGTTATTGGTGATAAATAAACCTAATAAATCTTTAGCATTCACATCTTCTCGTCTACTGTAACTTAAAAATACTGATGAAAATTTAGTGTACTTAATGACATGTCTCATAAGAATGGTTTTAGTGTAAGTTCCTGAAGGCTACTTTTTGGAGTTTATTTATTACTAAATGAAATAGAAAATATATGATTTAATGGAAGTTTAAATTTGTTCCCTTTAGACAACTGCTTATTATGAGAGGTCAAAATGATTATTTTAGATTTATCATATATATATATATATATATATATATATATATATATATATATATATATATATATATATATATATATATATATGTGATAAATCTGTGTAATAGTTCCTAAAAAATTACCCTTCGAACATCTCGTCTATTCACACCTAAGGATCTCCTATATAATGTGCAGTAAAAAGTGATTATGCCTATTGGCAAAATTATTAACCAGTAAATGGTAAATATATCTACACCACGATTTTAGAAACACCAAGTACATATTTTATTTAAAATCTTGGATAAAACTTGAAATATCTAATAGAGAGTAGAAATATAGTTCACTAGCATGTTTACCATTTTTAAGATTTTACAACAGTCAAAATATTATCTTAAATCGGAAATTAAAAAAAACAATCGACGATATAAATCACTGTACAAAAGTAGTTATTGGATCAAATTTAGAAAATCACATAAAACAAAAAATGTAGATATTTATGAACTTTTCAGGGACAACATCTAAAATTTGAACCTAGTCTATAATTTGGAATCCTCACTTAAAAGATATCATAAGATGAAATAACGTTTACTATGGAAATCTTTTGAGATCATATAATTTTCTAGTGGTATTTTGAGGTAGCCTTATTTAAAATTAATATACCATTGTGTGAGAGATTATTCTATATTAATGTTAAAATAAAGAAGTTGTAAGAAATTTTAAATAATAAAATTTCAAATGCATGAAACTATTCTTAAATATGCTCAAGTAATAAATCAAGAAATTTGTGTTGGAAAATAATGCAATAATAAGTTGTTTATAATTCAATCAATTATTTCACTGATACATTTTCAATAAAAGCATACCGAATATATTTTGAAGGACATAAGATATGTGAAAGTACTACAAGGTGTATGCACGAAGTAGAAAACTTTTCCTCGAGGTGTTTTATTCAAAGAATAAATATTTAAAATTAATAATTATTTCTTAATTATTACTTTTAATTTTGGTTTTCCTACTTTTCCAATTTCCCTGTATTTACTTCTCGAGAGAGACGTATCTTAAATTAAAAATCAAGAGATAACATGGATTCATAAATTGAAAACGTGAATTGTGGATTTATGATCTCTAAATTAAAACCATTATATATGTTTTACTTTATCTAATAAATTGACTTGAATAGAAATATTTAAATTAATTGGGAATATATTAACAATGTTTTGATCTTCCTCACTATTTATGTGAGAAATAAAATATCTTTATTTGAGTTTACCCTACGCAAGATTTTGAATTTATTTGAATTTAAATTATACAGCTCTTATTTGTGAAATAATATTAGTTAAGGCTTCAAATTATTGAAAGTAATCGGAAACATTGTCACAATACACAACTACTTCTTCCAGATTACGATAAATAGAAATTAACGTTTCATAAAATTGTAAAATTTTTTGCTTCACTTGTGCGCCTAATGAAGGATGGTCAATAATTAGTCTTAATGTCTAGAACTATAATATTCGTAAATGAATATTAATTAAAATTTTATACACACGCATATAAACACGTATGTATATGTGTGTCTTTTAGATATTGCTACGTAGAATTAAATGAAATGGAGACCGAATGACTACGCTGTACAGACTCAAAGCAGTTTATTAGCAGAATGAAAACAAGAAGCATTCAGGCATTTGGACTACCTTCAACCTGAGGGATGACTCTTAAATACATTTTGGAAATACTAATATTGGGGAAATTAACATACACGAGAACTTTCTCGAAACTTTTAGAGAGACAACATAAATTTGAACAAAATTAAAATCTGGAGATATTGACTGATATCTCACCGACGACCTGTTAAACTTCGACGACCTAATCAAAGTAGTTTGGAGCATTTTATATCGCTAAAAGTAATTTTCATATCCTACTCTACCCACGTTAATCCAATCAAGAAGAAATTTTTAACAGTAGCTTTTCTTGTACCGTTTTTTATGAGAGAATAAAGACTTCTTTGGTTTATACTAAACTTCATAATGCCGATATCAGACTAATGACTTCTGCGTCTTTAGAATATGCGAAATATAAGTAAATTTGTTCTATTTTCGGGCAACAAGGGAATAATCCCTACGTTCTGTGTCAACAGTCTTTTACGACGTCCCGATCTTTACGAGGGTTGGAAAACTATGAGTTTTCAGAGCTATTATAACGATTTTAGAGACACCGCTGTAATGCTGTAAGCTTCAAGAAGTTAGTTCTATTTGAACTGATACTGTTACCATTCTCTACAGCAGGGGTGGGCAACCTGTTTGTCCTTAAGGGCGCAATACTAAATTTGAAAATCACCGAGGGCGCATATTTTACAGATAATCAACAGGTATAAATAGGCATTTAAAAAAAAACAGATTTTTTATAACTTTATTTTGTTGGTGTCATACATAATGATACATATAATTCAGTATGAAACTTGGGTGTCCATATTTTCAGCTAATTACTTATAATTGGGGATATATTTAGAGTTCCCGGTCCTTAAACAATTATCTAAATGTGAGTCATTAAGCTTTGTTTGGTATTTTGATTTAAAATTTTTCATATTTGAGAACAAAGACTCGCAATTGTATGTTGCACAATATGAATAAATTTTTAGCGCACATTTCCTTAAAATAGGATACTTATTTTCATCGACTAAGTTCCAAAACATTTTATCATTACTATGCGCTTTTAAAATAATATCACTTTGCAAGTTTATTATTTCTAATTCTAGGTCTTCGATATTATGTAGCTCGAAATACACTGAAACTAATTCAAGGACATGATCTTCAATAACATTGAATGTATTTATGAAAAATCTTAGAACGGGTTCTAATTCTGCAAAATCGTGAAATCTAGAAGAAAACTCTTCTATTTGATTATCTATAATTTCTAAATATGATGTAGCAGTAAAATTTTCGTTATTTAAATTTAAACTCTCAAGATTATATTTTATATTTGGGTATGTGATAATGATTTTTTCAATAGATAGGATTTCAACAACACTAACTTGCACTTGAATGTCCTAAACTCAACTGACTACTTGCTGTATATCGCCGTTTGACAAGAGTAAGTAAATCACTCTGGCTATCATACATTTATATTAGTTCAGCGAGGGCGCATTAAAAATCGATCGGGGGCGCCATGGCGCCCGCGGACACCGCGTTGCCTACCCCTGCTCTACAGAATCCACAAAAAGTTACGGTGTCTGAACTTTCAGAGTCAAACTCTCTAGTTCAGATGTATTAATTAAATAAATTTAAAAGAGGAATTTAAGAAAACAAGCTATTGATTACAAACCCTTCTTTATGCCCTTCGATTTGGGAAATCTCCCGTTCTCCGTAAAAGTCTTCGCGGGGTGATGACTTAATTTAGATAAACACGGGTTTTGCAATCCTGAGGTATCCCAGTGTAACAATGAGTTACACTACAGGACAATGCCAGAGCGAGAGCCTGACCGAAGGACGAAAGTGGTGTCAGTGACTCTCCTTCGACCCCACTGGACAAGAGGGGTTGCTAGCGCAGAGTAGTTGTCTTTGGTTCTGGCAACACTAGTCAATGGACTTTGTCAGCAGATATGGGGGCCCCTTCAGAGAGAGAACAGGCGAAGACGGACTGAGCAGATAGAATCATCTGAGGCAGGGATTTGCTTCACCATTTTCTTTGTCCTATCGAGACGCCATGTTGGGCATATAAACATTGTTCTTCCTCGCATATAGTACCTGTTAACGCACCCTCTTTCTAGGTGCGCTACGTTAGAGTGGGACCTGCCCGCCTACTGTACTGGGGCAGGTATGTTCGACAGTGGTCACTGGGATGCATGTACTTAAATATAATTTCTTTAGAAACTTGGACAAAACAAATTTATTTACACAACATTAAACAAAATTAAAGAAAATCAAACATCATAGTGAGTCTCAGAGCCAGTCTTAGCCAGAATTTTAGAAAACCGAGCGTTGTCTTTTCCCACATCAGCACCGAGAGATGTTTCTCGTGCGCCGGCTCTATCTCGACTCTCGAACTCTCTGAACTCTCTGCCCCCTTGCAGATTCCTCCCTTCTTCTAGGGGGGTCTGGAAACTTGAGCCCTACCGAAGAGAGCACATCCTCCTTCTCCAAGGCCATACGAAAACAAACCACGACACCGAAATCCTTATCGGCCCCCTTTTGCCGGCCGGCTTCTTACTTCTCCTAAGAAACGCCGTTTGGAAGGGTTCAAATGGGGCAATCCTGCCGATATCATCAAGGCCCACATTGTCGTGGGTGCACATTCCTTACATGCCCCCCCTGGCTTAAAATTAGCGCTCAAAAGGGACCTAATTTCAACACCACCCCCGACCAAAACGGTGGCAGCAGAACCGAAACTCTATTTCTCCCGCCCTTCTCATGATAAGGTGCAAAGGTAAAAACTTAGATCTGCCAAGAAGTATTAAACAAATAAAAATAACTTTAACCTAATCAAAACTAAATTTCAATATATACATGTACATAAGAAAAAATAAAAATAATATCGAAACACTTTTAGAAAATCAAACCACACTATTCAAACACAATAATGACAAAAAAAATATTAAAGACACTGGTGAGGAAGCACACCTACAAAAGAAAAATGCAAGCTTTTTTATAAAAAAAAATTAAAACACCAAACAATAGTTACAACTAAGCTCCACTCACCAACCGAGACATGGCGTCAGCCGCAAGATGTTGTGCACCTGGCTTATGAGAGAATGAATGATTCACCTTCATCTTGAATTTGGCTTTCCCCCACCATGTCGAAACTTCCTTAAAATTCAACGTTTGGTTCCAAACGTTGTCCCTTATCCAAATAACCACAGAGTACCAAACCAAGAAACCTTTAACTCTTTTCAAAATTCTAGACCTGCGTTGGCAAAAGCAAACAGGATCCCTCTGAAGCTCGACGAGCATCTTTATAGACCGACAACTCCCAAACACTGCACTTGCCGCATCCCTCGCCTTCTCTTTAAAATCAAAGTCTTCCGATCCCTTAATTACCACGGAAAATCCGCCCTCTGAACAATCCCGATTCACATGTCTTTTTCTGACTTTGGACCCCGTAACCATTTCTCCGTTCAGCCCCAAATCCAATCCCCTTGGGTCACCCCCTTAACTACGGAGCTTCTCTTGTAGTTCTCTCAACAGGCCTGGTATAATATATCGTGTAGTGACCAAGATTATGTTGAGTAAAATTAAGTTTTAATGGAAAATAAGTATGCCTTTGCACCACGCCTAAATCATGAAAAAAATTTCTATTTTATTTAATGATACTTTTTTATTTTGTGAATGCATGGATGTACAATTCTATTATTTTAATGTAAAATATAGGAAATATTTAAACATATTGTTTTATTCTTCTTTCTTTTTATTTGTGGTGATAGTATAAATTCTAGTGATTATATAACAATGTAAAAACATGAACAATATCAATGCATTAGGGAGATGCTGGTTAATATTTTAGGGGGTTATAATTGTATTGTGTTTGTATAATTTTGTGTAATATTGTATGTATAGCTTTTATCAATGCATATAAAATATTAAAATTGAATAATTTTGAAGGGGAAATTTATTGATATGTATATTAATTGTAAAGAATCAAGGTGATAATAGAATTTGTGTATAATTCTGTGTATATTATTGATTTAAGTTGAAGTGTAAGCGTAATCAAGCAATATTAGAAAAGAAATGTAAAAAAAAAGCTTCTATTATCAATATGAGCCTTGCATCTGCTCTTTCTACTTTGTTCAGGTGAGCATGATGAAAATATATTATAGATCTTAATAGATCAAATAAACCAAATGGCTTATCTTGAAGAATAGAACGAACAGAGGAAATGCCTTGTATTAAAAATTCAATTGAGGGGCAAGGCATTAAAATTTATAATGGAAAATTAATATTGCACAAATATGTTATTTAGAGAGCTATCAAAATTATTAGAAAATAAATTTACAAGATCTCAATCTTTTGAGTTAATACAAAATAACTTTACCTCAATCTGACAAGCTCAGAATAACTCGATTGAGGAGTTAGCTGATAACTTAGCAGTATGTGCTGCTAAATATTTTGGATGTTATCCCACTGCAAGTGAGGAAGTAAAATACCTAACTCAAAAGGCTACGCTTTCAAAATTTATCGAGGCTCTCCGACCAAATTTGAGACTGGAGGTAAAGAAACTTGGCCCTATGGATTTTGCCACTGCTGTAAATCAAGCAAAAAAATATTGAGAAGGCGTTAGAATATTCAGGCACTAATTCTCATAAACATGATTACTCACACGATATAAATACTTTAATAATGTAACAAATGCCAAACAACAAAGCGATTGAGGATTTATCAAGTAAAATTGATGAATTCTTACCTGTTGGCAAAGTAAATAATGTAACTGAAGGAGAAGGTAATCAGATTTAGAATGATAATACAGTAAGTAGAACCTCTTTTTAACGACCCCACGATACAACAACCCCTTCGTTAGAACGACCATCTTAAAAAGTCCCAATTTTTTCACCATAGGAATAATGTTAATTTTGAATCGTTACAATGACCCCAAGAGTATTATTTTTCGTTAGAACCACAGCCAATTTTAGCCCGCAGAACTCAGGAGCAAGAGGGCTATTTCAAAATTATTGTACTGTGGTGCAACTTCAAGAAACCTGTACTTCTCTATTTGTGTTTGCTTAAAAGAGGGGAGGGGACGTGACGAAAAAGGGAGGACTACATCTTCATTTATCTTTTGATGAGTTTTTTGCGGTAGACGAAACTTTACAGTGCTGCGGAGAAAATTTGAATGAGGACGATTTTATTGCCCATATTACCGGAAATGAAGAAATCTGCAATTCCGACGACGGAGAAGAAATCGTCCAAGCTTTTGAAAAAGTGAATGAAAAAGAAGCATTCAATGCAATCAATGCCTTGCTTCAATATTTTGAATCACAATTTAATTCTGAAGATTTCCTTCAATATCTAACAGATATAGAATTAGTGATAATGAAAAATTCCCAAATGAACTTAAAACAGGCGTCAATCAAAAATTCAGTAATGGAAATACATATAAATAGAAGTGTTCTCTAGGTATGTACTGTTGCATCATTTCTTTGCTCAATTTTTTTTATTAATTTTTCAATTCGTTACAACGAACTTTCGTTACAACGACCAAAAGACGTTGGTCCCACATGGGTCGTTATACAGAGGTTCTACTGTAACAGGAATGTATCTTACCATATTTGCCAAGAAAATCATTAGACTACAGAATCTCCTGATTTTCCCTTAAATAGGAGTTATAGACCAAACAGATAGAATAGAGAAAACTATCAAAATAATTTCTATAGGGGCAATTTTATCAATAAAAGAAATAGATATAATAACCAGTATGCTCTTACTCGAGGAAATAGATTTCTAAATAAGAGCAGCTATAACCTAACCAATAGAAAATATAATATTCATCGGGATGATTTAAACTAATAAGGGGTACTTGTAAATCTCCCAAATACACTATGTATTACCCAAGCACCTATAAAGAAAATAGGGAGAGAATAAAGAAAAATAAAATAACTAGAGACACAAATATGAGAACAACAAAGAATTCAGGGAAATATGTAGAGAAATACCAATATGAGGAAAATAACGAACAAAAATTATTAGTTTCATGTCAGGCTAGCAATAATGCCCAATTGCCAATAATAAATATTAAATTTGGTGTACAGTAGTATCATTGCTTGATACAGGTTAAAATTTAAGCTTGGTACAACTATACACCTTGCAGTTAATAAACAATTATACTAAAGTTCACTACATAAGCAGGTCTTTAAGAATACATACACTGAATAATGCCACCATTCTTTACCTATCAGTTGTAATTCTAAAATTTCGTTTAGAAAATAATTGGTTTCCAACCAGTTTTTGTTACACAACACAACTGGGGTGCAAAATAACAAGTAATTTTAGATACGATTTTATTCAGAAAAACAAGGTACTTAATGATACAAATAGAAATCAACTAATAATTGAGCATAATTACTTTGATTTACTAAACAGTAAAGAAATTATGACTAATATAATGTAGAAGAAGTGATCAATCATATCAGGCAAGATGGTTCAGATATTGTAAGAGTAGCAATAAGTACTAAAATTCTTTCTTATTATACAACAGAGATAGTAAAATTAAACCTTTCCGTTAATGTGGAGCAAAACCAGCTAGTATTATTTTCCCCCGAGGGGTAAGAAATCAAATATGACGGAATCGATACATGACATCATTGACAAGAAATAGATTTTTATCATAATTGATAACTATTCTGATTCCACAATTGTTCTAAGGAAGGATGAAAAAGTTGGTATGATATATAAAATAGATGAAAATCAGTTTGAAAAACCTGTAGAGCAACAAGCGTTACAAATTAATCACATATCATTGAAAGAAATTAGAAGGCTAAGACAGGTAGAGCTAGATCCCAATGATTTTGATTTAAGCCACTTAGAGGCCGAACAAAAAAACAAAATGATTGAAATGCTCATGAAAAACTCAGCGGTGTTTTCAAAATCTTACTCCACTCTTGGAGAAACGGATGCTGTAGTGCCACAATTTAATTTACTACATAACTTCCCCGTTCAGACAAAACCATATACGATACCGCGCAGTGCTGAAAAATATGCACAGTCAAGAAATAGCCAAACTGTTGGAAGCAGGAATTATTGAACCCCTCAACATCAAACTATAGCTTCCCAGTAATTTTTGTAAAAAAAAAAAAAAAAAAAAAAAAAAAATTACCACCTAACGCTGATTACAGTAAATTTAGATTCAGAATGTCAGTAGGTTATACGTATTAAATTGCGTATCTGAGTCTTATCAAATCTCTTTACCTGAGATTTCAGATATTCTCCACAGTATATCGGGTAAACAGTACTATTGTGTACTTGATCTTAAGTCGTTTTTTTTCAGATAAAATTAGATCAGAGAGAAGGAAATATTAGCATTTTGCTGAGAACTAGGTAATTTTCAACCGACTAGGTTACTTTTCGGTGCCAAGAATTCATCTGCTTATTTACACAGTTTAATATCAAAGTGTCTAGGTGATATAAATGTCGCAACAAACAGCATAAAAGCGCTAGTAGACATTTTGAAAAAAGTGTTTCATAAGTTAATAAAATTTAATTTAACATTAGACCCAGCCAAAATGCAATTCCCAGGATATCTTTATTCTTTTTTCTTTTCTCCCCTTCTTCCGTCTAATACTATTTTTTTTCTTTATGCATCAATTGACGGGTCGGTTAACTTTGAAGTTCAGGTTTAGGTCAAATGCGCTTCATATTTCCTAGACCCTACTTTAAGGGTGATATATTATTATAGGAGTACTTAGTACTCACACAGATCCCGGATTGTACTAGTGCAGTTTTCTGGGTCTGATTTGTGATTCTGCCAGAGTCTGACATCATCCCTTCTATAATGGTTTCCCTACAATTTACTTCTAGTGGGCAACAAAGAAGTGAACCTAATATTGACGCTATTTGAATTACTATCCAAAAGATAACTTTACAAACAAGGCTGAATTTCTTATAAACAAATCCATAGTTAGAGTAGTGCGGGAAACAAAATCATAAAAAAACTTAAATCAGGTATTATCTTTGTTATAGTGCAAAATTCCTCCCAAGCCTTATGGGAAACTTATTATATTACCTTACGGAAACTTACAAAGTATTTTATATAATTGTCATATATATCTATACCGAATATTATAAACTTCTCCAGTGGTATAATGTCTAAGCGGAAGATAGTGTTAGTGATGAAAAATTTTTGAGGGAAATGAAAGACCGAAGTATTTGCGAGTAATGATGAATCATTGTGCATCGGAATGGAAAATTTAATTAATACAAAATAACCCACCTTAATAATTAATACTACCGTTTTGCCTAATAATGTCCCCTTAGATTATATAAAATATCCTTTTTAACCCTATATTGCTAAACCACTTATGTGTTTCATGTGCAAACGTTGTTTGTACTTAAAAATTGCATGTTTTGGACCAGTTGTTTGAGCTTGATACGTCACTGTAGGTCATAAATGTGACCGATGTAATACTGTCGTTAAATGCGTTAACTGCAATGGCAACACCTTACGTACTCCAAATAGTGCCCGAACTGGATTTTGCAAAAAGAAATCTGAGATGTAAGAAGGAAATAAAACATTCCTTGCTAGGAGTTCCGGAAAATTAGAGAATTTCGAAATCCAACAGCAAGCGTATTTCTATTCTGTTGCCCAACAACAAAGGGTAGAATTCATTTCTACCCATCATATTCTGTAGCAGGAAAAATAAATACCGCAGTGGAATTCTGAGTGTGTCCCCAATATATATATATATATATATATATATATATATATATATATATATATATATATATATATATATAAACAGCAGGAAAGCCTGGGGTATCTATTGTAGATACCCATCTACGGAAAATTTCATTACTTTTAATAAATCAAAAGCGCAGGCAAGGAAAGTGAGACGTCTTTGTCAGAGAGAGTTCTGGGTGAGCTATGTATCCAACATTACCATTTTTACTTCCAGTAAGGCGCTATGGCTAAAAGCTAATGGGAAATTACAATAACAGTGCAATATCATGCCTTTTCTATAACAGGCATATAATTTCTAGAATTCAAGAAATAATAAATACTATCTCTTTCAACTTCAAAACATTGATAAATTTGCATTATAATATTCAGGAGCTATACTCTCCTTACATTTTTCAAAACATGCCTCTTCTGCTCCTGACTTATAATATGCTATAATACCTATCTCATAGTTCCCTTATAAACCTGTCACAATAAATATACATTACGATTTGGGAAGAATAAACCTTCCAGATGTCTTGGAAACACGAAATCACTATCCCCTTCTCTAAGCAATTAGAAGATGCCATTACAAAGCCCCGGAAAAAGTGATGGACGTCTGATCTACATTCTTGAAACTGAGCATCACATTCATAGCTTTCTGAGTGATTTTAGATGGACTAAGTCAACTATAGACAATATCCTGTCTGGAAACACAAAATTTCGAAATTCTTTTCTGAGAAAAAATCACTTACTCGTTGTCTGTCATAAACTGTACAATTACACAGGAAGGTAGAACACTCTAGGTATCTAGATTGTTTAAGTTTCTGAGGAAATTTGCCGACTTTTATTTAAAATATTCTCTTTGTGGAATCCTTTCTGATAGGTTTTTGAAGAGAGCGTGTCTCAGGGATCAGTTTTCAGTGTCATTCTTTTCTCAATAAAAGCAAACGACACCTTAAATCAGCTTCCATGAACTGTCAATGGGTGTTTACAGGTCAACGACTTGCAGATCTCTGCACAAGGGAAAATAATACGCATCATTGAGCGGCAACTACAAAAGATTATTAATCGAATACTAAACTGATGCAAACTGAATGGTTTTAAGATATATGCAGATAAGACCACACCTGTACTCTTCAGCTGTAAACGTGGGATGCACCTGAACAGTTTTATATTCTACTAAAATCAATGTACATGATTGTGTGAAGTATTCAGGAGTTTTTTTTAACAAAAATCATTAGAATTAAATTTTGTTCACTAAAATTATACTCAAATATATTTTTATTTACAGGAATATAGAATACAGTTAAAATGTTATAAGATATCGATTCATTAATGGTTTAGGTTTGTATGGCTTGGAATGCATCACTTAGTATTATCTAAAACGCACGCTCATTAGACCAAAAACAGAATTTTAAATTTTTAGATCAGAAAAGAAAAAATAATTCATAGTTTTTATTTTTATTAAACTTTCTAATCCTTTTTCAATAATGAGTACATCGGTTTCTTTAAATGCAATCATTTAAATTATGCACTATTTTCTGATATCCTTCTTGTGAAAGCAATGGGATGCAAGATTTTTCTCATCGAAAATTTACTAAAGAAGCTATCAAACAGCATTTATTTGAAAACATTCCTCTGAGATTCGGATGATAGAAAAGTGAAGGAAAGGCAGTTAACGGTAAATAACACGTTTTGCTTTCTTTTCAGGTTACGGTGTTAGATATGTCTGGAAAAATAACAAAAAAAAAAAAAAACCTAGTGAAGCATATGCAGCGTGTGCAATAAAAGAATGAGTAGTTCTCATCAGCATTCTGAGCAGAATATAATAGCCAAATGAAGTGGAAATATAATGTTATTTTTCTCGCCTTTTCAAACTAAGAAAATATTTTATTCTACATCTGAACCTCAAAGACATTGATACATCTTCAAAAGAAGCAATACAGCTGTCGTCCAAGAACTACTCGTGTTCTTCCATGTGCCATGTGACTGAACGATTTACTTAATGTAATACAGGAAACATTTAAAAATATTTTACTTACTTTATAGATACACGTTTGTGCTGTTACTAAGATGTGGTGTATACACTATAATAATCAAATAGAAATAGGAAAATTGGATTATTTTTCTGAAAAAGTGCTAAAATAATATTAGAGACGTGAATAGAATGAAATTTTAAAAAAATATTTATATGTAAATTTATAAAACAATATTACTTGAATTAACTCGTGAGCAGAATAAAAATATCACAGTTTACTTTTTTTGTGTATACATCTATTATCTCTTAGTATAAATATCAGTTATATTTTGCTAAAATTAAATGAAAAAACAAATCAACATGCCTAAATCGCTCAAAAGAAGAATGTGAGAAAAATCATAAACAATTCTTAAAACAATCTTTAAAACGGACCCAATTGTTACTTTATTTAAAGAATTAAATTATTTATCCAAAAAGTGATAAAATAAATAAAAGCAATGATTAACATTTTACAATGTCTTGTACTTACGAATAAAAGTTTCTATTACTTGCTATAACTTACTTGATCATCTTATTATTATAGCTGAAAAACTTTAAAGGCATGAATTACAATCTGAAATTGATGCTGTTTCATATCATTTTTGGCCCAGATAACCTAGAGCTGGTCCAAGAGACTAAGATACGCATGTAAATCCATAGGAGCATCCCCCTCATTCCGAGGCTGCTCCCCAGAGCCACAAATACAACGCATCATAAAGTGAGGAACAAGGTGGAAGGAATATTTACTTTTTCGATAAATCTTAATTTTTTTTATGTGGCTACTACGTAATCTAGCCAAACTACACTGGAAGCTTTTGCCTTTGAACTGCAGAGATAGACCAGGACAATTTGTGGCATACCAGGTGTGTCCTGGAGAAAGTCTCCAAGAAGTATTTGCCTTGATATTGAGTTTAGAATAAATTTCGGAAACGAAGAGATCGGTGGAGGCAGCAGTAGGAAGAGCACTTCCCTCCTTTGCAAGCAAGTCTGAAGTTGATATTAAGTATAATTCCACATGTCTTAAATTGATGCATTTTTCAGTTTTAATTTTTTCTAAATTCTTTAGGCTTAAAAATATGAAAAAGATACTGTTATTGTTTCCCTGGGACATTAGCAGTATAAATATTAATATATTGAGGCTATTTATCAATTAACCTCATTTTGTCTCTCTCATTAGGTGAGTGTTTTATTTTATTAATAGGTGGAAATAAATACTGCTGTTAGATAAAATTTCTTTAGCCGATATTTCTTATCTTTTCAGATAGACAACACCTCAAATACCATTCTTCTTTGTAAGGTCTTTTAGGTTTAACCATCTTAGATCATTACAAAGACACATCCAAACATAATTTTCAATAGTAGGAAAGGGTTAGCTCTGGATTTCTAATTTCCACTCAATTAGCACATATTTATAATTTGCTTAAGTTGTCATTTCTACTGATAAAGAGGAATTATTGTTCTATGTATCATTGTAGATTTCTATATAATCAGAGATTAATTTCCTCTAGGCAAAGAATTTGTGAGCACATAAAGCTAAATGCCTGTCTAAAGTCTAATTTTTCTTCCGTTTGCTTATAGAGTAATTTAATGGCAGATTAATTTTTTATTATACACCATGCTATATACTTTCTATTATCAAAATGGATAATCAATATTAAATAACTTTTTAATCTTAACTAATTCTTGAAACATTTTACTCTTCATTCATTCAGGATACATTCATGCAAAATTCAGGTTAAGAAAAAATCTTTTGAATTTTTTTGTAGCTGGAGAAATATGCTTTATATAATAGATATGTACAACACATTTTTAAAAGCGTTTAAATTAACTATAATTCAAATTATTAAGATTTATGCATATACACTCATGTCCATAAATTAAGGATAATTCAGAATCACACAGAAATTGAGCTCTAAAATAAAAATTTCACCTGTAGAATTATCACAAACATCTTAAAGAAGAATATGCAAATTGCAGGAAACCACCAGATGGCCCGGATAGTACGTCACAATGACGAGAGTGTATGAAAGGGGTATATAAGGAATGGTAGCAAAGAAGTAAAATTGTTCACAAGCGCTTTAAAAGCCTTTGAGTGCAATAACCGCATAGTTATGGCACAAAGGAGGCATTTAGATGATTTTTTACGTGGTAGAATTATCGGACGACTGGAATGTGGACGTACCCAGCTGGAAGTATCCGAGGAACTTGGAATCGCCCAGAGTGTCATCTCCAGGCTTTGGCAACGATTCAAACATGACGGTAATGTAAGTAGATGTTACAGTACAGGTCGCCCCCGAGTTACTACGCCGAATGATGACCGCTATTTGGCAGTTACTGCCAAAAGAAACAAAAGGAGCACAGCATCAGACCTGTCTCGTCAGCTCTCTTCAGCTACCGGTACGACAGTTTCAAGGCAGACCGTGTACAGACGCTTAGGAAACATTGGTCTATATGCTCGTAGGCCTGTCAGATGTGTTTCCCTTACCGCAACTCACTGTCGCCTGCGATTATGCTGGGCTAGAGAGCATGCATTGTGGACACCGGAACAGTGGTCTTGTGTGATGTTTTCCGACGAGTCCAGGTTCAGTTTACATTCTGATTCTCGCCGGACTTTCATATGGAGAGCGCCAGGTACCCGTTACCACCAAGAGAACACCATTGAACGACACCGTTACGGTGGTGCAGGATGGCTCGTTTGGGGAGGAATTATTCTTGGTTCCAGAACTGACCTGCATGTTCAGAGTGTAACGATGACAGGACACATCTATCGGGATGTCATTCTGGAACAACATGTACGTTTGTTTCGGGGCGCCATGGTTTCTGAATTTCTGTATATGGATGACAACGCCCGACCTTACCGTGCAAACATTGTAGACGAATGCCTTCAATCGGAGGATATCACCCGCATGGATTGGCCAGCATACTCACCGGACTTGAATCCAATAGAGCATGTGTGGGACATGCTTGGCCGACGAATTGCAGCCCGTCAATCCCCTCCCAACTGTCTATCGGAACTTCGGAAGGCATTGCTTGATGAGTGGTGTAATTTTCCCCAAGATCAGATTGATAATCTGATGATCAGCATGCGTAGGCGTTGTAACGCTTGTATTGCATCGTCTGGGAGACATACTCCGTATTGACCATCATACTAACCATGTTATACTGTTTTATGTAAATAGGTTCTTTTTTGAATTTTTTGCTCCAGGGAGTAAAATTCGCAATTTTTATTAATTATGTCAAACATATAGCGTCTTTTTCCCTCTTTACCTTTTGTTTAATAAATAGACTTTACAAATAAGTCAAATTTGTTTTGTTTTTTTTTCTTTCATTGCCTGAACTTCATTATCCTCAATTTATATACATGAGTGTATATTTCACTATATCAACTTCTATGGGTCATATTGTTT
Organism: Pardosa pseudoannulata; assembly: GCA_032207245.1. Taxonomy (NCBI): domain Eukaryota; kingdom Metazoa; phylum Arthropoda; class Arachnida; order Araneae; family Lycosidae; genus Pardosa; species Pardosa pseudoannulata. The sequence continues at coordinate 3,844,464 of CM063503.1, read as the reverse complement.
TCCCAGAAAAAAAAATGAATGAATACAAAAACTGAATTAAAAAATATATCTTTTTTTTTACTATGGTTTTGGAATTTTTCTTGATAACCTATAATTCGAAGTTATTGCTGCTTTTGACTTAGCAGGTCCCTTTATATAGCTGACGGTTCCAAATCATGGATAGTTTTGTTCACGAGCGCCGTACACCCAGAGCTGATTACTTCCCTCCCGACTAATGTCTTCATATAGTCTTTACGAAGATTCATTTCCAGCAGCAGTTATTCTAAAGCACCAATTTTGTAGGCATAAAAAGCTCTAACCAATGTAGATTGGAAAAGAGTATCTGCAGCAGCTTTTATTAAAAAAAAAAAAGTTCAACACACGTACTGCTGCGTGGTGGAGTGGTTCGTGGAAGAGGCTTGTGAGAATGGTGGAAGACATTTTTTGAAGAATAATAGGTCGGGTCTTATTGAAATACGAAATACTTAACCCATTGTTATTTGACTGCAATTGCTGAGGAACAGCTGAGTTAATAAATGTTCATATCGTTAATTTTTTTATCGTGTCAAGCATGTCTTTAAAATTCAAATAACTAAGCAAATTTTGCAAAATGTATTTTGACTTTAAATATTCATTTATAGAATAGTCGACGTTTATTTTAATTACAAATGTTCAATCTGTACAAAAATTAAATAAAAATGCTTTGACTTTGCGGATATTGTTTAACCCTGCTCTTATTTACATCTTTTAAATCTCATAAAGCCTCATCTTTATTATTTTAAGAGCTTCTTTTTTACTTAGTATAAAATTTTAATGATTAAAAGTTAACTATATAACAATATTTCAATGATCTTTTAAGATTTATTGGAACACATCATTCCTACACATATGAAGTAATAGTTTAGTTACCATGTTACTAAGCCCTTTTTGATGGAATCCTAGAGAAAATGTTTTGCTTCATTTGAGTTCATGAGTTACAGGAAATTTTATTGCATTGTCACTTGAAATGATTTATAGAAATTTATATGACAATTTCAATTAGATAAAATCAAGCAGCTCTTAATCCATAACACTCTTTCAGTTCTTATGGTTATTTTTTAAGATTAACGAAGGTATTTATTACAAAGGTATTTACAAAACAAATATTTCATTTTTTATTCTTTAGCTCAGATATGACCATATTGTATTACTTCATTTATAAAAGATCCAAAAATAGTACCTAAAAAGCGTCTTCTTTAGCATTTGAGAATGTTTCATAACTTCTATCAAATGTAGTATTAAATGTTGATAAAATGTAATTATTCAAGTGAAGTTTCCACATTTGTTCTCTATAGTCGGTAAATTGGAGTAGTCTACCTATCCGCTGAATTAAGTCTTGCAAACACACCTAAATTATGTTATATTAGAAAATTTAATAGCCACATGTGAATATGAAATAGTTATTTCATGTCAGTCGATCTCCTAGACATGCTCATTAAATTTCAAAGATGATACATAGCTTCATAAAGGGATTTAATCTAGATAATAAACGGTCAGGATCAATGATGACTCTCATATTGATTTATATGATTGTCCTACGTTCCTATATAATTTCTTTATCTATGTTTAAAGTATTATACTACATAAGGAGATGTGCAGATATGCGTAAATTCATAGGCACATGGGAAGACATGAGAAACAGAAAAAAATATTTACCCTTTTATAATGCTTTTTAATTCGAAAGCATTTAAGTAAGCATATAATAATAATTTACCCACTTCATCTCTGTAAATTTAAGCTAATTTAAATACCCAGTGCAGTCGTTCCTTTTTCAGGAATTATTGTAATGGGTCTCACTAAGTCATGCGTTTAAATACTGAATTCCATTCGCTCTTTAAAGTGTTGAAAGACACCAAGCACAAATTAAAACTACACGTTCTCCGAGTGCGCATAATTGAAGAGTATTTCAAAGGACTTTTACCTCCGCAAAAAGATTATTTACGATGCTTCTGGTTTGGGGTTTATTACTTTGTATAGCGCTTGACTTAAAATATCTTTTGAATATCTTGTGCAATTAATACTTTCTGTGCTTTGATAATAAAACTCTTCGGAAAGTAAAGTTTACAAAGGAAAAATTAATATTTTATTCATGCAAAGGAAATATTGATAGCGTAAAAATGAACTGCTTACAATGAGATTTTGCTAGACATGTTTTCTTGAAGAAAGTCTTTTATTAACATGCAAACAATGAAACATAATCTATTATCTTTCTATAAATGAAATCTCTTCTCTTTACCTCTGTGAAAAATAATGTAGAGACAGAGAAAGAATTAGTGGGGATACACATATTATATACATACATATATATATATATATATATATATATATATATATATATATATATATATATATATATATATATATATATATATAAATATATATATATATATATATATATATATATATATATATATATATATATATATATAGACGATAGATTTGTATTAAATTAAAAATATATATATACTTAGGTCATACTTTTTTTGTCAATTCACTAAATACATGATAAGTTGAGTATTTAAAATTTGTTCTACATAAGAGTTAAATAAAATTTTAATACTCTCGTGGATAAAACTTAAGCAACAAGTGGATTTCTTGCCATAATCCAGGAGAAATTATCTAAAAGACATGGAATTAGATAAAATCAAGCAGCAGAACTGAGGGAGAGTATTATGTACGTAAAGGATGACAAAAGCATCGACGTTGAAAAAGAAATACAATGTATACGGTATAGAATCAAACAAAAACAAGCTTTATTGAACACATAGTATCGTGACTCATGATTGTGTATCCAAGAGGAAGAACAACAAGCAGATGTTCCTTAATATGGTATATGCCCTCCCCTAACTACAATGGTTGCTTCGCACCGTCTTCGCTTCTTCAGAACCAGCTGATCCAACATTTCTTGAGGTAGGAGTGCCCATTCTGCAATCGTCATTTGTTTGAGTTGTTAAGTGTTCTCCGGAGGATGTAAGCATGCTGCATTGCGTCTCCCCAAAACATCCCACAGATGTTCGATTGGATTTAAATTAGGGGAGTACGTTGGCCAATCCATTCGAGTGATATCTTCAATTTACAGTAGATCCTCAACAGCAAGAGTCCATTGCATTGTATTCCTTTTTCAGCGCCGATGCTTTCGTTATCCTTTAAGTACATAATATACTCTCCCTCATTTCTCAATTTCCTATCTCTCAGATGATTTCTCGTGGAATAATTAAAAAAAAACGCACCTGTTGCTTAAGTTTTGAGCATCAGTGTATTTTGCTATTCCTCCTCAATTTCTGCTAATCACAGTTTAAGGGCCGATCCCACCAATGTCGTTTAATGGCTAACCGCGATTAATCTCTGTTTAAACGGAGAATTGCGTCCCACCAAAAATTGAGTCCGAAAACAAGGTTTAAGTCTCCGTTTAGCAGGGTATTATCTTAATTGGCCAAAATCGGACCGTTAGCGATTCTATACAGAGTTTAAGCATTTATTTATCATGGCAACAAAAGCAACAACTGTTATTTTCTGATTCGGATGATGTTAGTTTGTTTACACCTATTCGTAGATCTTTCATGATAAAGAATTTTATAGATTTCTACAAAGCAGAAGATTTTAAAAGGTGTTTCAAAGTGAGTAAAATCTTACTTGACATTTTACAAAATATCGAATATTTATCTAACAGGTAATCTGCATATTATTTTCGTTATTTAAACTGTGTAAATACTCATTTACTAGACAGTCAATTCATCTGTCGCATAATATTGTCTTTAGCTCTTTGTGTTGCATTTTTATAATTAATATAAGAGTTGTGTAATGATTGTCACATTGCTAGTTCGTATTGTGAAATGCATAAATTTCATTGAATATGCAGTTAAAAAGTAGGTGGTGTCTTCATTGTATTGATTTTACTTCACAACTACACCAATTCATGTGTGTGTAATATATGTATCTGTGTACCATCAAATATACACGCACTTTTTTGTGGGATAGATAAATTAAATTTTAGTACATAGTGGGTTTTTTTCTAACAATTTCTTTATATCAATATAACTGAATAATTTGTGAGATCTAGATAATTTTCTAATAATAAGACGGATAATATAAGTATCTGATTCATATTTTTGTTATGTTGTACCAATCTTAAATCATTATAACCAAATATTATTACTCAGTATAAATAATGTACCAAAGTGTTTTGGAATTAGTTTCTTCAATTCTATACGTTATCATTTTCTGCTTCTATGTTTTACCCAAATGTATTCCATGTTTAATTTATTTTAAATAATGCTTGTCATATGCTACCGTTTATTATATTCTCCTTAATTATATGCAATATTAATTCTTATGTATATAATATATGGAAATCGCTTAGCTTTTTTAAAATTTTATTATTTTGATTTCTTGAATATTTTTATTCTGTATATATATATATATATATATATATATATATATATATATATATATATATATATATATATATATATATATATATATATATATATATATATATATATATATATATATATATATATATATATATATATATATATGTGTGTGTGTGTGTGTGTGTGTGTAGTGTGTGTGTGTGTACTTTTATTTGTCAATCTAAATACATTTTCATTGAATTTGTAGAAATTACCTTATTGTTTCTCTTTACGTTGTTTTTATAATGACTCAAACATTCATTACTAAGAAAATTTATTTTATTCTTTCACTGTTAATATACTATATTTTGCCTTGAACTTCTATTATCACTAACTGAACTTAATTACAATAATATGTAAACATTTGCTTAACAACTGATAATATGTATTTTTTTGATAAAGTTGTAGCTTTTGTTTTAAATTAAATTTGTGCAGTTTATGTAGCTTTCAGAAAATTCAAAATTTATATTCATGTCTACGATGTTACTAAATAATTAGATATTATTCATTTGAATGATATTCAGTACAATGATTCCTTACTTCAAGTGTAATTTCAAATAAATTTTTTTCTTATACCATAACTGTTTTTTTTAATACATGTTGCTTATTTGTGAAGGAGAAGTTGAATCCAATTTTAGGGGAACATTCCAAATCCTACTGCTATAATTCTTAAAGTTCTTGCAATAATGCGAGCCTGTGATATTTTCTGGTTTTTAAATTGTTAAAATATTATTTGTTTTTAAAATTATTTAATCGTTTTATCTACAATTTTTTAAACTAATTAATGTGAACCATGTGATTAATGAATATAACCAAGTAATTTTTATTCGATTTGATGTTTTTATTTACCTTTACCAGATTTCCTAAATTTTATTTCCTTAAACATTAGAAAATTATGTTTACAAACTGGATGTATGGAGATAATATCCAAAAATCAGAAATAAATAGCTGATGGATGCCTAAACTTGGATTTTACTGAAAATCGTTAGTAAAAATCACTAAATGGGTGTTTGAATTGGTTAGGTTTATTTTTATAATCTAATCTATTTGGATTCATTTTCAGTTGCAATTTTTATACGGCTAAGTTTCATAGGGAGAAGCTTTGATCTATATTTATTGTGTGTGTATATATATATATATATATATATATATATATATATATATATATATATATATATATATATATATATATATATATATATATATCAGATAATATGCAGTTTTTTTTTAATTAATATATCACTTTAAAATATCTTATTTATTTGATGTTTAAATGTTTTATTTCGTTGGTGTATAATTATGCCATTTTCAATAAATAGTACAGTGCTAAAATGTATTAATAATGATAATTATGGTGAAAATTAAATGCAAGATGATACTTGCGAAAGTAGTTTATTTTTAAATAAATCAAAATCTTTTGGCGTTTGTTGAAAATGTTAAAAGAATTTTGTTGACATTTTGTTTGAATTTTATTAAATCAAAAATATCAAAGCAAAGTCACTGTAAATTTGATTTAAATATTTATAACAGACAAGTATCATCCCAGGAATTTTACTATCAGCTTTACTGTCAGTAACTACCAATTTGTAAGGATTAAGTATCTTGTCTTATGTTGTTCCAAAAAAATATGTAAGTAAACCATCATACATATGTATATATCTTTTATTTAACCAGAGGAATTCTATTTCATATCAAGGTTTACTGATTAGTACATGCTTCAGTTTCTATTCATTGCAATAAAAAGATAAGTTGGTCAGTTAACAATTTAAGATATTCCTACTTTATCTGTATTAATATAAAACTAATAATGACATCCAACGCTAATGTGGAGTTTACTAAGATTTGTTCTTTCATTACAATAATATTTAAATGTAAGGCTATAGTTAATAATTTTCACTGAAGGTAATAAAACGTGAAGGCCCTAAAAGGGTTTCAGTTCCTGAAGTATCTGATCCGTGATAAAGAATTAGCAAGAAATAATTAATATACTACATATGATCATGGCGATATTTCTTTAAAATATTTACTTTGTGTAAAAAAAAATAATTAATAGGAGTAGTAGTTTTTTTTTAAATTCAATGATGATTTAATCAATGTTTTCTAGTTACGATTTAATTACTAAATATATTTCAATAAAGCAAAATTTTAACCATATGCCAATTTAATTTTGACCAGATATCATTCATTTCTGTCTGAATCTTCCAGTTGAGATAAATTTTCTTGATAAGTAAAGTAATAAAGCTTGAATTACTGCTAATTTATTCAACAACTTTAACCCTTGAATGTTGACTACGGTCTTGAATGGTTAGCATTGACACCAAGTTACTTGTATTCAGAAAATATAATCGCAATGAAGAAAAATGAAATATTCATTAATATTTCTAATAATCAAGCAACATGTTTTAATAACCTAACATTGAACATTATATGAATGAGCAAGGTGCTGAAGTTAGTGGGCTTGAATCCACTGTCATCAGGGATGTTTACAATCATTTGGAATTAACTTTAAGCAGGAAATCCCAGTTTCAATTACCCTTGAGTAGCTAAGAAAGTAGATCATAGAACCCTGAACCAAACCAATGTGAATATCTAAGTGTAAAGGGCTCTGTATATAAATTTGCAAATCGAAATCTCTTTGTCTTTCCAGTATATCACATATATGAACATTTAATGTTTTATATGCTTGTATATCAATTGTGATACACAAGGAACTCTGTTTTATGTAGAAACTTTTATATATTTTATATAACGGATTATCACATGTGATTATACTAGTGCATTAGATAGCATTAGATCGAATCCTTTTACCTTGAAGAAAGCAAGTATAGAAATTCGTTGTACACAAATAAGTCTATCACACACAGTTAAAAAGTGTAGGATAAAAACATTAATTGTTTAAGCCTGTCACCTATTGCTCGTAGGACTTCGTTAAAATATTTTTTACTGTAGTACTGTTAATTTACAATATTTAATACAACCATAATTTTGTTTTGACATTCATCTGTAATTCTCACAAATTGTGCTTGGTTTGTGAATTCAATGTTATTTGTGACAAGTGGAGTGCATATGATTATTTTTCATGTTTCTCAGACAGTACATAAAAAAGGACCAATATCAAAGTTATAATATAGACCTACACAAATGAACCACCCACTTCCCCCTCAAATAAAATTGTTTTTCCTGATGATCATTTTTTTTTCATATTTAGCGGTATTGGTTAAAATTATCCGATTTCTCTGCATATCATTTTTTCAAGTTTAGAAATGTTGGTCCTCCAATATCCTTGAATAACATTTTTTGATATTTAGCAATATTGGTCAAAATTTCCCTTGGTTAATTCTCCAAGTGGCAACTGGGTCATACGAACTTATCCCTTAATTTCTTCTTGTAGTAAAACTTTTCTGTTTGTTTAGAAGTTTTACGTTTAAAATTTATATTACCAGACATTTTCTCTCAGACCAAAAATATAAGGCATTTCATTTCTACTTTGGTTATCTCACAGCTTTTCGAAACATTGGAATAATTACAATTAGTCGTAGTACTCGTTGTGGAAAAAGGTATAATCGATTCATTACCGTTTTCGATTCGATTAAGTTCACACCCAGATAGTGTGTTGAGCTGAATATCGCTAATATTTATTTTTACGGATCTTGATAAATGTCATTGAATATTATTAAAATAATATTATTTTATGACTGACATTTGACTGACATTTTTAATAACATTAAGAAAAGACGTTAAAATATAAATTTCGTAAAATCTGGCAAATTTATTAAATTTCCCTTTTTTAGAATGATATATCTTAAAATTAATTCAAAGAGATATTTTAAATGATTCCTTTTAAATAATTTCAAACTTTAATTTTACATTATATCGGTCAATAACATAGCAGACTACCAAAATTTGACGTCAGCGATGTCAAAATTTGATATTCGGTAACATTCAGAATGTTGACCAACAATTACATGACATTGATATAACCCCCAAATTATAATTACAATAATTCATAGGAAATCAGTGAACTAATTAAGTGGAATATTAAAGCATAAACCATAAGTAAAATACTTACATGGTAAAATAGAGAAATTCCTGGATACAACCCATTTTTCTAGGCTCTGTAACCTTATTCTATAGTATTTTGATAGTGTATTTAGAATTCGAAGCAAATTAGTTTGCAAATTCTTTTAGAAGAAACCCATGTACAATTTTAGTGGAAAAAGTATGTAGCTGAATTGATTTCTAAAAAAATTTGATCGATTCCAATTTTACATCAGCTAATTTAGAGGATTTAAAAAATTCCTCTTTAAAATGATTTTCATAAGACTGTCTAAACTATACCTGCAATATTAAAAAGATAGCTTAAGAATACAAGATTTTAATAATTTAATCCCATATCATAAATATTTTTTTCAATTTAGATAAACTGACAGAAAATCCATAATTTAATAGTTAACGTATATCATGCAGTGAAATTAAATTAAAAAATTATTTCTCTATAAATTTTCCAAGACTCATGTTTCACTGAGAGTTGACGTCTTTCTTTGAGTTTAATGAAATTATTTGAAAAAATACAAGATCTTTATTATTTTATTTTTGCTTCTTACTTTTAAGTCTTCAACTCGGAAAGAGACAGGAACACCAAAAATAAATGTAAATAATTAATGAATTCTTAAATATATAACGCATTTTAAATAAAGTCGTGATGTTGACATCTTTGTAGTTTATATTACAAATATAAATGTTATTATATAACTTATAACTTTACAGTAATTTAAATTTTTCCTTGCGTTGAATAATGCATTTAATATAATATTACTCATAAATAAAAATCGTGATAAGAAATATTTCTGAATTAGTATGTATGGAAAATATTCTTTTTTATTATTTCTATTCTAAAACATTTATGCATATAAAAACATATGGAAATAAAAATTTGAAAAAAAAATTATGCAACTTTACACATATGTAGAAGAAATCAAGCATTTTTTATACTTATCCCTAATGTTGAGAAACAAGTTTTTATCATTCCAGAAATATTTTTGGGGTTTACATGCACACCTTAGCTTACCTTAATGTATTGTGCCTATATCTAAGAGCTATATTTAAATCCATAATGGGTATTAAATATAAAAATAACATTTCAACCTTTTTCTAAAAAACAAACTAACATTATTTTATAAAAAGGACTATATTGTTTCAAAAAGAGATTTTACAATTACATATTTCGTTCATTACACTCAATATATTAATATTTAACACTCTATAGAAATGTATGAAATAACCTTTTGATCAAATTTATCATTTTTAATAACTGAAAAAGTGCAGTGTTTCCTTTCTTATTGTGAAAGCAATTAAGACTATATGAAGTTTTTATGTTTGCATATTTTACAATAAAATGTTACATATAAAAATTAGTACATTAGTACATAAAAAAATTATCATATTGAAAAGAATGTGTACTACTACAATTGTATTTACTACAATTTAATGACTTTTTCCATAATAAAATATGTTCAAAGAATTAGATATAATGCTTGCTTTGGATAACACGGACGATGGATGCTGTAAAACGTTTATTACAGTATCAACATCGAAATAGATCTTTTCATAGCATACAAACTGAACTACGGTTAAATGAATTAGATTAAGCTTTTTTAATTGGATAATTAAAAAAATGATACTTTAAACTTTCCCATAATAAAGTTTTTTACTTATATTCATTTTCCACTAATGTTGCATTTCTAATTAAATATATATATAAATATTGAACATATTTGGAATTTATTTTAATCATTGATTGAATAGCCAATTTATAGGAATATTTTACATGTCTAAACGATGAATTTTCATGAAATATTTGAACTTTTTTTTAAATTTAAAGCAAGTTTTAATTTATTAAATAAAATAAAATCTTAAAAAGATACATAGACTTATCTTGTACATTAGGGATATACGGTATGAAATCTATAAGAATCTATGAAAAATTAAATTGCTAGGAGCATTTTAAATATTTACAACAAGAAAGATATATATACATATATATAAACTATTTTTTTACATTCTGAATTTTTTTTAAAATTTGATTAATGTAGTTATACATTAATGTACATAAATAAAAATTCTTATATCTTAAGGTAATAATTTACAAAGCGCTTTGTAAAGTTTATTTTCCGTTTGACTATATCTCTTCGAGGTTAAACTCAAGACAATTATTATAAACATTGAAATAAAGTGGCACTTAGATTGTGTTAATATATTTTAATGCATAACAGAAAAAAATATACATTTTATGTTAGAAATGAATGTAATTTTTACATGTTATCAAATAATAATCTAATATGAAATAATTTATTCATTTCTTTACGAAAATAAATAACTAGATAAAGGCATATATTATGCTGAACTCTACCATAAACAATAATGTGGTATAATATTTATGAGGAAAACTCTTGTATTTTTTGCCAGGCTGGAGTCGTTACAAGAAAAGAGTTATGCCAGTTTCCTTGTCATGCTTGTTTACACAGTTCTGTCTTGACCTGAAAAAAGTCAACTATGCCAGGATAATTGTTCTTTTGCATCGACATTTAATTTATAAGATGAATAATGTACATTTGCCTGCTTAAGCAATAGATAATGTTCCATCAATTTGTTTTAGATTTACTTTTTAGAAAAGAATTCCTGTTAGGTAATAGTCGGCTGAAGATTTTGAATTTCTACGTCATTCATTGGAAAATGTAACTTATAACGGAAATAAAAAGGGGTTTTAAACTTTCATTATTTTATGATGAATGTAATTTTACCATAAAACATAATGCAATTACTACCATTACAAATAAATAGCACAATTGCAAAATAAAAATATATCAATTTTATGATTATTCAAAACACTCGAGCTGTATTTCTTAATTTAATAAACTTTTAAATGCATTAGCTATTTAAATTATAGTCCTTAACAGAATAATTTGTTCAAATTAACATCTTTCAAAATGCTAAATTTGTAATTTCTATATTTCAAAGAATAAAAGACATTTTCTGGACAAAAAAAGGCTATTTTTAATAATTTTTTAAACAATTTTTTTTAATTTTACTTCTAGCATCCCACGAATGCTTGCGATATCAAATAATTTTTCTTCAAAGGTTTAAAAAAGCATCCTAAGAATAAGTATGATCAAATTATGTATAAAAGCGAAGTGAAGGCAATATATTCAATAAAATCTACACTCTGAAAAAAAACTTGCCAAATCCTTAAGTAAATATAAAAATTCCGTTTTAAAAAGAAAACAAATTAGAAATTTTTTTCACCAATTTGGTTTGTTGATCTCATTTTCAAAAAGTATTTGACATTTTGTCATTTTGATGATGTTTAAATTCTAAATTTGATATGTTTCTGTATTAATTAACATCTTTGTCAAAGGGACCGGGACAGTATATGTCCTGCACTCGACTTCGTTCTTATGAGGGACTAGGTACAGTTTCGACTGCTTATATGGGGTAAGACCTTTTTTGACCTTCGCATCGGTCGACGCTAATAAAGTCTGTCTCCGAGGAGTGAGTAATTAACTGTGTTTTTATGACTCATCAACTCTCCCCACAGGACCAGTACTTACTTACAGAAAACCCTTTTGAAATGATCAAATTGGAGAATTTTTTGATTATATAAAAATTTAAAAATATCTCTAAGGAAAAATATTCTACAGAAAAATTATTCTTTAGAAAAATAGCTTATCGATATTTTTTTATAGAAGATAAATAGTTTATTCTCTCTAAAGCAAAAAAATATTATTTACTCTAAAAATAGCACATTTATTTTAAAAACCGTTGTTTACTCTAAAAAATATATTATTTTGATAGTATTAGTAATTAATGAACAATTAATATGTTACTTTGAAATATCAACTACTTTTAAATACATATAATAGTAATAAAGTATTAAATTTTCATGCATAATGGTTGTAAGGATGTGAGGTGAGATTCTAAAAATGAAAAGGATTACATAACTCACCACTAGCCATGAATCCGGATTATTTTCTTAAACCCCTCTATATTTTACTTACATGCATTTCCAGAGCTATTTTAATATGATTAAAGAAAAAGAGTCAGGTGTATTTGATGCGCATAAAAAATGGACATTGCAATAGGCAGAGAAAAGAAGAACTGAAACTGTACTACACAATAGTGCAGATAGATCTTACACTTGTATAATAATGGGCCGGTATTGCTACACAGTCCAATCCCATTAATGTGATCACCTGTCCAAATCCAGAATAACCACCTTTCGCAGAGTGGACCGCTGCGAGGCGTACAGGAAGAGAGTCAATTAGGTTTCTGAAAGAGTTCATTAGGATGTTTAGCCATGCCGACTCCAGTGCAATGGCGTACTGCACTAGGTTACGTGGGTGAGGATCCATAGTGCGGACAACCCGATCAAGGGAATCCCACACATTCTCGATTGGGTTCAAGTTCAGGGAATTTGCTTTCCAAGTGAGTATGTTAAAATAACCTTGGTGCTCTTCGAACCACGCACGAACACTGCAAGCTTTATATATCTTTGCATTTTTCTGCTGGTAGATGCCATCATCCCGAGGGAATAAAAGTGCATATAGGGGTCAACATGGCCCGCAAGGATAGATGCACATTTGTGTTGATCCATCGTGACTGCCACAATGATGAGTGAACACGGAGAATACCAGGAAAACATTCCCTAGGCCATAATGCTCTCTCCTCCAGCTTGGATCTCTCCAGCAACCGTTGCAAGTTGTTTGATTTTAGACATTTCACGCCGTACACGCCAACGTGCATCTGTCCGATGGAACAAAAATGTAATTCATCGGAAAATCCCCCTGCCTCCATTCAGTGGATGTCTAGTTGAGCTACTAGCGTGCAAACTCTAGTATTCGTCGCAGAGAAATAGCAGTCAGTATTGGTGCATTAACCAGGTATCTGCTGCTTTCGCAACAACATTCGCTGAACCGTCGTTGTGGAGACACTGATGATGTGGAGACACAGCCCTTTAGTTCATCTGGGCGGTGAGTTGCTTAGCGGTTGCACGTCTATTCGCCCGAATGCATTTCCAAAGCCGTCGTTCACTTCTGCCATCTATGGCCCGTGGTGCACTACATTTGCTACGACATGCCTGTAACATACACATGTAAGTTAAGGAGAAGAAAACAAGTCCTTATTTGATTTGCTGGGGATAGACTCCGGTTTTACGGATTGATTAAGCTAAAACAGAAAGCGCAGAAGTCAGTCGTAGCCAAAAATCCGTAATAAAAAAATGTTATTTTCATGCAGTCTTGAAACTTAGACGGCATTGTACGTAAACCTATGCATCGCAAGATCTGCCTAATAAGTTCAGCTAACTTTGCTATCAAAAAACTAGATTCTCACCGCTTCTCATGATAAATTGCCTTAGCTCATCTTTCTTAAGAGATAAGTAATGCTTGGTGGCCGGAAAAGTGTTCTCACAGTGTTTAAGTCCCAATGAGTCTCTAAGGTCTTATGAGAACTAATTTTAAATACCGAAAGACTTTCAAAATGATTTTGTTTCTGAAAAATATAAATAGTTATAATGTCTGGATTTGAGGCTATTATTGCTACTCGATGCGGAATTAATATAAGGGAAAATAATTTAGTTATTTGTTACGATAATTTTTAAACTATTACTCACTACCCCACACACGCACGCACGTACGCAGACACACACACACACACACGCTCATATATATATATATATATATATATATATATATATATATATATATATATATATATATATATATATATAATATATATATATATATATATATATATATATATATATATATATATATATATATATATATATATATATATATATATATATATATATATATATATATATATAATGTATGAGAGTGTTTGTGTGTCCGCTAGATTAACAAATAGATACACTTATTGAGAAGTCGAATTATATATGTTTCTATTTTCTCTCCTTCATCACAAATTATCTTTCCCGAGACATCGGAAATAGATGGCTTCGAAAGCAATGATTTATATCGTAGAATATCAAATTGAGCTAAAGCATTATTCAGTTCTTAAAGTATGACAGCAATTATATATTTAACATTATTATCCAGAGTTCTCATGAACTGGACATTAATATTCTCTCTCTCTTTAAACAACTTAGACATTTATGGAGATGACATCAAAGAATGATTGCTCTTTAAGACACTGTTATTTTAACTAACTTGAGAGTTATGTCAGTCTGAACACATGAGAAATGACTGCAAAATTTATTTTACATTGTTAAAATATGCATTAAATGGTATATATCCCCATTAAATAAGATTTCAAAACTATCGCACTATTTTATTACGATAAACTGTGTGTAATTTAAGTTTAGAAGCCATTACCAGTTTCTACACATATTTAGTTATGTGTATACTTAATGGTGTGTACACTATCTAGAAAGATGAAATGAAGGACACTAAAGTATATTTAACAAAGCGAATGTTTTTGAAACATTAGATAACGAAAGAAAGAGAAAAACTAGTAAACATTTAAATAGAAAAAATACTGTTTATACTTTGCATTTAACTAAAAATTATTTTACATTATAATTGTAATTGTTACTATTAATTTTACATAACAATCCTAAAATGCCGGCGTGTTTGTAAATTGTTTCTATAAAATTATCTTTATAAAATCTTTAAACATACTTTATAATGTAAGTACTAAATATATTTTTTCCTAACACAGCTGGCAATACAGGCACTATATGCGTTTATGCGATTACAAGGCTGTAAAGTTGTCATCCATTTAGTACTAAATAAATGATACTTGTAGAATTTAGTACAATGAAATAAAAATTTAATGAGGGTATAACTTTTAAATGTTTTAGATAGACTAAAATTAGAGCTTTCATAATCTCAAGCATTTTTAACATTGTTAATTTGCAAACTTATTTTTAAAATAAGTATTGGTCATATTAACCCAAAATATATTATTTAAACCGACTTTTAAACTTCTAAAAATATGGAAGTAAAGTAAACATGATGAGATAAAAAATGAAGTAGAAATAAATAGAAAATGGCTTTGTTTTTATAGCCATCAACTAACTTCTTCTTCAGCGTGAATACACGTCAAGTTTATTCGATTGAAGCAGTACTGTGAGTTTTGGGTAACACATGATAATCTGAAATATATTTTATGTTTCGTATTTACATATAAGAGAAGTAATTTCAATGAAAACATTGCTTTACTTCCGCTAGATCTCATATTGTACTAAGGTTCAGAGGGGCATTTACCTATGAGAAATGTGACTGAAAATTCTATATATTTTAACTTACTGAATAGTTAAATATAACTAAGAATACAAATCAAAGAGGGTGTTTTAATATTCATCATCTCATAATTAATATTTTAATACCACAACAGACTATTCACTTATTTCTAATAACTACTTTAAGCAGTTTTAAAACTTTTTTTTTAATTTTATTTGTACAGTGTAACCCCTTTTATACGTCTTTCTTCTTTTGGGCCCAAAACACCCATATATATTTTAATGTAAAAGATTTCATTTATACGACAGATCTGAACTTCATATTTTTTATGTGTTCCGTCTTTCCGTTACACGAAAGGCAAGCTATCTATTTTTAATCTCTTTGAACTGTGATTCTATTATCAAAGAATAATCAAATTTAATTCATTGAGTACAAAGTTGCAGAAGATGAAAGCAACAGTGATTATAGTTACCCCCTATCTCACCACCAAAATTTAGTGACATCATGTGTAGTAACTGTACGATTTTTTAGGAGTCATGATGTAGAAAAAACATGTTTCAGCATTTAAATACTATCCAAAATGCCTTATTAAATATTAAAAGAAATACTTCCTATAAAACAAAAATATCTGATTTCTTTAAATCATAATTACTATTTCATAAAACTGGTAAGCTTGTTTTATTTTATCTTAACTTTGAGACGTTATATTAACACATTATAAATTTCATCTTATTTATTTATTACTAAAACTGAAACTATACAAACACAGCAATATAACATTGCGTTAATGAATTGGTATTGTGAAATCTGCAGTTTCTAAGAAATATTTCATTTTTATGTTATTTTATCATGGTAGCTTTAAAAACGCGTAAATATTCACCAGTATCTATTTCATTTGTACGTTTTTACACTTATACGTTTCTTCGTCAGTACCATGAAAAACTTACAAATAGGATACCACTGTTTGAAATGTTCTCTTAAATACTCTTTAAGCCGTCATATATTTTCCAAATTTATCAACAAGTTACTCCTAGACTTTAAAATAGAATAAAAAGGGTACTTAATTTAACATTGTTTTTTTCGAACTATATTTATAACTAATGCTTAAGGTAACTGATAAGACTTATTCTAATGCTTTAAAGGTATAGAGTATAGAGCAAACGTATAGGTATGCTTAAAAGGACGAATGGATATTTCTCTATTTTCCATGAAACTGGTGAAACATTTTCAACAATTCTCTTTTTGCAACAGTTAATAATTAATTATTTTTTTAATTAGTCATATTTTATTTCGAAAGTGTAACCACTTACAGATAAATATATTGCTAATAACATAGTAAATATTCTAGGAGATAAGGAAAAAAACTAAATTAATTTTGGATGCCCGCTGTCTCTTTAAAAAAACAAACAGAAATTCCACTTTCTGTAATTTATAATCATTGTAAATCGAAAGTATTTTCCTGGGCAAAATAATTTTATTATATCTAAAAAAAGTAGAGTTTTAGAAATAGTTTCATGTTACAGTAACAAAGATTTAAATCATTATTATCTAATTTGTAATTTTTATGCATTATCAAATGTTCTTATGCTACGCCTAGTGGAAAACAATTAATTTTTGGATAAAAAACAAGTCTTTGATGCAATTACGGAGAATTAGTGAAAACAAAAGAATTTAAACACATGTATCAATAATTATATTTCAAGAAGCACATGTATGCTTTTTTACATTAGATTGTTACTTTTTTGTATTATTTTACCTTAATTTTATTTACATGTAATATTATTGCTTGCAAATAAATGAATGTTATTAATGATAACTAGGAAATAAAAATAATATATAGCGGCAAAAACAATATTGATATGAGCGACATTTTGTTATGATAGCAGTTGCTTCTGAGCAAGTGCTTTTTATGTTTTTATTTATTTATATTTTTTATACTATACACAGCACAAATGTGCCTTGAAAAGCTTTATGAATTACCATTTTCCAGTGCTAGTCAATGTAAAACTTTTCTTATTTTTAGGATATAAGTAGTATAACATAACACTTCGATTTATTATTTAAATATATTCTACTTTATGTAATTTTCAATTTTTATTTTATTTTTAATTTTTTAGCAGTTAAATTGCGTTTGATTCTTATAATTAATTAGTAATTTGTAGAGAATTTCCGAGAAAATTATTCAATGGAATTATACTTGGGTGAAAATTTGGTACTACTAGATTATAGTATAGAAGATTAATATATAGTATTCCGTTTCTAAATTTGTATAATTCATTACAAATTGCCTGATAAAAAAAAATTGAAATCATGGCCATAAATCTTTTGAAAGCTTGATCTCCGTAATCATACTTGGAATACATTCAACAATATACCCCATTTTTATGGTTAAAGACATTTAAAAAATTAATAATCAATAAAGCATATCAATGTTTCTTTTCCAATATCACTGGTTTTAAATTAATATACTATAGAACAGTAATATAGTTTTAAAGTGATTAAACCTAAAATTAATATATTTCTAGTACACAAAATGTCTATGGTAAGACTAAAGTTCTTGAAATTTAACTGGGCAAAATATTTTGGAGTCGTCAAATCTTCATAACATTCTCTTTGATTAATCTTTAAATAAAAAGTCTTCTTCATTTGTAAATAAAAGATTTAAAAATTCTTTAATTACACTAACTTTATAAATATACAGCTTTCCATTTCAAACAATGCAATTTTAATAGAACTTTTAAAATATATATGTTAGAAACCAGTTTTATGTGAAGTTGAAACTTAATTCCGGGTTTACAATCTGATCCTAAAATTTTAAAGGAATTTAAATATTTAAAAATAAAAGGCATTTAAATATTTAAAATAAGTCAGAAACTCTCAGGAAAATAAAAATTTGAAAAATATTTATATTTAATTTGGTTATAAAATATAATATATCACTTGAATATAAATGAGGTTCACAAAATAAAAAATGATATTTATCTTTAGTTTGATATTAAACTTATTTATCTTTAGTTTGATATTAACTATTTATCTTTAGTTTGATATTTGATAAAAAAAAATTTAGTTCTTAATGTGTATTTATTTCAAAAGTTAATTTGTAGGTAAGTAGATTTTATTTTATTTATTTAGTGTATTTTTTAATTTTAATTGAGAACGTATAATATTACATGTCATAGTTAAATATTTTTATTAAGTTAATAATAGATAAATTGAAATATATAGATATTCTAAAACGAGCGGCACTTTTTACTATTAGTTGAATAAAGAAGACTTTTCTACTCAAAAGTTATTATATCCTCTTATGAAAAATATGTTTATCCTCTAATACACAAATGAGACTAATGATTACAAATAACATAATTTCAATCAAAGTATTTTAAATCTTTTGAAAAAAATTAAATTGAAAAGTTTTCATTTAATAATTTCAAAACATTACGATTTTTTCTATTCTCATTTAATAGGTTACAGAACGCTTGAAAATTTTTTATGCTTTTAACAATCTTTTAGATTCCAAAGAACATTTCCGGTACTTTTATCTTTCAATTTTGCCTAAGTTATAAAAATACTATTTTACAATATAAGATGAAGAGTCGATAATGGATATCAAGCCAATAACTTATATTGTATTTCAAAAACTTGCATGTTTGTACATAAGATTTAATGTAGAAGTTCATAATGAGATTCATACAGCAATGAGATTTTTGAGTAATGAGATTTTAACAAAGTAATTTTTCAAAGAAGAGAAATGTGCATAGAATATTTTAATTCTTCTATTTTTCAAATTACATGAATTACGATAAGCATCATATGTATGCGTAAAATACTTATTTTATTAGATTATATTATTATTTTTCAATTAAATTAAGACATAAAATTTGCGAAAAGTCTAGTTTCTCAATTGATTTTTTTAAATATTTTACAAATGACATTTAAAAATTATAATACTTAATGCAGTCAATTACTTCTGTTATTGGGGATGATAAAGAGAACATGACCAACAATTGGTTATGCATTGTCTTGTTCTAACGAATCTAGACGGTGGTGTCGTAAATAGGGTAAAGTTGTGCACATTCATTCACACATATCAGATAGAAAAACAAAATTATCAGTTAGGAGAACAAAAGTTGTCTGAATTTAAACCAAATGACGCATCCTATAATTACTTCAACTGATAATACCATATGACGATGGATAATTGTATGCTAGTAAAATTCATTGATGTTGTGATCGATGTCCCTTAGGCAGATACTACCTAATCCTTGTTTTTATATATCGAGAGATAATAGATTTCTTTCTGTTCTTTATACAAATAGGTAATTTTTGTTCAAATCTCGCACACTTACGTTCCAAAGAACTGATACAATCTCTGTTCCCGTTAGAAGATTTAAAATCCCCTCTTGATACGTTCTTGGGAGTCTTCACTATGGCTCGTACTGTATTATTTGTAAATCAAAGAAAAAAATAAATAAAAGAACACAGAACAAAAATAAAAGAAATAAGATAACAAAGAACTGATAAATTAACTAGATTTCTTTACAAAAGAACAATAATGTATCTGGAAGCTGTTCATTCCAAATGTTATTTTCCCATTAACCAATAAGCAATAAATTTTGTAAATAGGATTATTGTCAGCAATTTATGAAATCATAAGTTAGTTGAATATACGAAAAGATAATTACTTATTATATATTTTTAACTATCTTCTTTATCTTTTGGAATTAATTTTTACTACAAACTAAAATATCTTGTAGTTAATTTTGCATTGCATATACTGTGAATCACTTAATTATTTTATATTATCCCTTTGCTTAGCTATATAAATTGTAGTAATCTGAAATTTAACCCTTCATTAGTTTCTATCATATAAATAAAAAAAGAATAGGACTTTACTGGCAATGCTATTATGTCTACAATTCACTCCATTTACTATGATGTCAGGATTTACCTGAAAATATCTTCCTATCTTAATTGGTTCAAAACAACTTTTGACTTTAAAATTGTGGTGACGTTTTGATGCTTAACCAGCTGTAGAAGATAGAATATACGATTATTTGTTTTCAGACACATTAAGTACCTGAAAACTAATTTTATAAAAGTATTTCAAGGTACTATTTTTAAGAATTTCATATACATACGTTTCATATACATACGCTGTTTCATATATATACAGCAAACTTTATTGTACTCCTTGCTTTTATACACTGATGCGGTGTTGCTGCAAGAAGAACCAGAACTCGTGTTAATAGTAATCGACACAACTTTGCACATTTTCGTTGCTGAAATCACCAATTTATGTACGAATGATTGTGTAAATAGGCATACATTCAATGCATACAAATAGTTGTAGCTAAGCATAATTTTTCTAAAGGTAATCTTATCATTTATTATTTCTTGCTAAATAAGTCCTAAAATTTATATTGTTTTAATAGCAATAAAAAAATTTTACACTTTTGACTCAGTTACTGAAATATGAAATTTAACTAAACTGCGTATTTGTCAGACAAAGGTTATTTTTTTATGTAAAATGCGGCACAGTGATATAATATTTCAGAGGAAAATTAATCTTTTATACAATTATTAAAAGAAAAATCTTCTCTAAATTTTATACTGAATTGAGTGCAGATTTATGCTATGCAGTAGACCTTGGAATTAAATACTTAATTTTCTTTGTCTAAAGATGTCTTATTTTTAAACTTATTTTACATTTATTTAGTGAATTAAATGGGAATACTATTTCTTTAATAGACACATTTGCAGTACAACATATTTAATATTTTTTCAGTACTTGTATATTGATCTTTTACATGCACTTTTTTTTCCTCCAATAACTTCAATTTTCAATAAATTTTAGCAAATAATTCAACAGTTTCAGCAGCAATTACTTTAAATCTTATTAAAATATCCCTATTTGACCTTACTTTTATTGAATTTAGCAAAAATTGAATCAGTGGAAAATTTAAATCGTGCAATTATATAAATAGTTTGGTGTTACTATTTTATTTTTAATCTGAAGAGTAGTTTGATGTTCTTCGTAATATTAATAAAAATAACAACTCTACGAAGTATAATTGTTGAAAAATTATTAAAATTGTTGAAAAATAATAGAAATAGTTTGGTGTTATTATTTTATTTCTAATCTAAAGAGCAGTTTGATGTTCTTAGTAATATTAATAAAAATAGTAACTCTGCGAAGTATAATTGTTGAAAAACTAGTGTTTTGGAAAATATTCATTGTTACTTCTTTTTAGATCATTAATGCTGTCAAAATATATAAAATCCAATCTATTTCCATACAGTTTCTATAAAAAACATATTCACTTCCTTCTACATAATTTATATCATTATTCTACACTGAACTCAAAATCCAGAGTTTTGGCCAAATGGGTAAAGCGGTGATCTTCGGTACCGAAGTTTGAAAATATGAATCTAACTGCTTGCATGGCTTTTCATAGCTGTTCGGAATTGGCTTTAAGCTGTAGATCCGGATCTCATGATTTGCGTGTAAAAAAAAATTCTGTTCCTAACTAAAACAGAGTTTTCCTTTGTCTCAATTAGAAAAAAAGCATTACATTTATTTATTTTTTACATTAATAACATTAATTTTCTACATTATTACAGATATGATTATTATCCAAGATAATATTTACACCCACGCTTTAATTCTATAAAGTAAATTTAAATTTCTTTCAATAAAACAAAATAGTCATCTGTTGATAGAAAATAAAGTTCAATAAATTCATTCAAAAAATATTTTTTAGTTTTCTTTAAAGTTTGCAGTTTTTATCTAACACAGAATCGATTGCAACCGGTTCTAATATTACCTTGCAAATGGACCTTTTAAAGTTGAATGAATACCTTTAGACTTCTATTTATTTGAGTCAAATATTACTGCGTTCCTCAAAATAAAAGTAAATTTCTGCTGGCTAGATTGTTTTAAACTAACAGAATGAATCCTTAATCTGTAAAGACGTGTCCACCATAAAAGACAAAGTTTTCAAGCAAATTCTTTATTAAACTTCCCTCCCCCCAAGTTTTTGATTAATAAATGGTTTCTATATGTCCCATACATTGAACGAAAATAAAGTCCTACGATATTTTCTTTAGAACTAAGTCAATGTTCTATTCAAATTCTAATCTTGAGACATTTGAAGTCATTCTACATTTCATTTATTCAGTATTGTTAAGTCTTGATTTGGTAACATGTACTATTCAGAAGAGATATTTATTTACTTCAGTTGTAATAAAATAAAAGGCTTTCTGAAAAGACATGAATAATGTTACTTGAAATTGTTTAATTTTATGACTTAAATAATTTTAATATTATATTTGTGATAATTTAAATGAAATGTGGTAAAGGATAAATAAAATAAATTTCATCTAAAAACAAATCTTTTACAAAATCGATGCTTAAAAATCTATATATTAATTACATAAATAAATTTAAAATGATAACATTATTTATCATTTCTAATATTTTTAGACTAATAAAATAGGATAGCCTAAAATTTCCTTCATTAGGGCAAATTACAAATAATATACGCTTAGCAAAAAAACAAAAAAAATAATTTTAATTTTTAAGGTACAATATTATATGAAAAATTCTAATATAACAGAAAACAACAGTTTTCATAAGAAATAGAACACAGTCTTTTGGATCCGAAATCCTTGTATCCTTATACTTGAATTCAGATGATAGTAAAAATAGTTGTAGCTTTTTGGAATCGGCATCAATCAGGTGACCCAGTATTCCGTAGCCATTGTATTGAAATAAAAATTTATTTTCGCTTTACTTTATGAAATAGTTACGAAACAAGACTGGTAATACTTCTCCAACACTTCAATCAAATATTGCATTCGCACCAACTATCGATATTTATTTCAAGACGAGACACTTGCTTTTGTTAACAAAGGCTGAAATCCAAAATCAACGATGCGGCAAATGTGATAAACCAAGGGCCATAGATTGCAAAAGTGAGTGATGATTGCGAAGATGCGTTCGGGTGACTAGATGAGCAACCATTGCACATCTGTCCGCCAAGATGAACCAAGGGGCTATCATCAGTATCTCCAGAAAG
The DNA here is from genome assembly GCA_032207245.1 of Pardosa pseudoannulata. Lineage (NCBI taxonomy): Eukaryota > Metazoa > Arthropoda > Arachnida > Araneae > Lycosidae > Pardosa > Pardosa pseudoannulata. Next base: position 3,820,695 of record CM063503.1, on the reverse strand, counting down.
ACGGTTCAGCGAACGTTGCTGTGTATGAGCCTCCGCTGCAGACGCCTGGTTAATGTACCTATAATGACTGTTGTTCAATGACGACGAAGTCTGGAGATTGCATGCAAGTACCGCAACTGGAACTTCACTGAATAGAAAAAGGTGTCTCTTTCCGATGAATCCCATATTATGTTCCATCAGACAGATACATGTTGGTGTACACGATGTGAAATGTCTAAAAGCAAACACCCAGTAACAATTGTTGGAAGGATGGAGCTGGAGGAGGGATCATTATGTTCTGTGGAATGTTTTCCTGGTAATCCCTGGGTTTACTCATCATTGTGGAACTTAAGGTGGATCAACATTAGTATGCATCTATTCTTATGGACCATGTTGACCCCTACAGGCGAATTGTTTTTCCACAGGATGACGGCATATACCAGCAGGCCAATGCGACGGTAAATAAAACTCGCAGTGTACGTGTTTAGTTTTAAGAGCACCAGGACTACTTTACCATATTTCCTTGGCCAGAAAATTCCCCGGACTTAAACCCAATCTAGAATCTGTGGGACCACCTCGATTGGGGGTTTCACCTTATGGATCCTCACCTAGTACAACTGGCCACGGCACTGGAGTCCGCATGGCTCACCCGAACGACGGCCGATTGGTTAGGGTGCTAACCTTCGATACCGGAGTCCGTGGGTTCGAATCCCACTGTGGCATGGATGTTCGTAGCCGTTCGGAATCGGCTTTAAGCTGTAGGTCCCGGTCTCATTAGCCCTCGTGTTGCAAAACAGTAGACCGTAGCACTCCAAAACAAACCAAACCGCATGGCTCAATATCCCAATGAACACCTTCAGGAACCTAATTGACTCTCTTCCTATAAGTCTCGCAGCGGTCCGCTCTGTGATACCTGGTTATTCCTGACAGGTAGTCACATTAATGTGACTTGACGGTGTATTTGTACTACTTTAAGATAGGATTACCATAGAGGCGTCCAACATTACTCCCTATGATAGGACAGCACAAATACATCAAGCCTTACTCTGTAATCGAATGCAAGTCCATAGGATATGATCACAATATGCTAACTATTATACAACTGGGTGGCCCAACTAACAATATATATTTTAGTCTTTAATTCTCGCACAGTTTTAAGAAATTTGGAGAAAATCTAGTTACAATTTTAATGTATTTTCTTATTGATAAATTTTAATTTGAATGTAAAAAGCATCTCAATATTCTTCACTAGTCTTTTTAAATTATGTTGTGTTTTGTTAAATTGGAGGGGGGGGGTTAAAATCAAAATTTCGATGAATTTTTAATGGAGTATAACCTGTGCATTATCACATTTCTATAATTTTTCTTTTTAATTGTAATTTTATTTATTATTGTGGGAAATAGAATTCGGTTCTTCAACCTTATTTGTTGCTGACACATGTGATAGCTATATTAATGGTAATTTTTTTATTATCATCTAGTTTCTATAAAGATATATTCACAATATTTTCCCCTATAATTTATATCATTATTCGTATACTATCATTTACTCTGGAGAGAAAAAGTAAAGGAAGAACCATAAAAAGATACTTTATACTAATTGTATTAATTAAATTTTAAGAAAAGGGCAGTAGTGGCTAAATTATTTTCTACAGTTTCAAACGTGAAGACAAATGTTATGTAATATAAACAGACATAATGACCTTGCCAATAAAAACGTTATTCAACCTGCCTGATAACCGGACAATTAACCCTTTTCACGTCAGAGAAGGAAAAAAAAACCTCCCCTGTGAAAAAAACATTCTGGCAGATTAAGAAGTATAGTCTCTACTCATGGATAAAAAGTTCCTCAGAAATATTAATATCCATCAAAAAAGAAAATTCTGACGTTACCTCGAGCAAAAAAAAATTTAAATATATCGTAAAGGTAACAAAACATGAAATAACAATCAATATAAATTAATACACAACATATCCAATATTTCCAGAAAAATTATTCATATTTTTTCAAGTCGATTCTATTAAAATATAAGGTAAAAAACAAAGTACAGAACGATTTAAGACTCAAAAATTGTAGGTGTCCACAGCAAAAACTTTCAAAAGTGTTGTTGTAACCGTTTATAATCCCCAACGATTTAAACTGATTTGGTGTTGAGCGATACGGTCTACTTATGTGCAACACGAGGGCTAATGAAACCGGAAACTACTGCTTAAAACCAAAGCCAATAGGCTACACTGAATCCGTGCACGGTCTGAATTTTGCTAACCCTAACTCATTAAGAATCCAATATGGATGCCTCTATCAATTCCAGGTCCAACTGCTTCATAAATTCAGGACAAATGGACATATAACTTAGGCTATTATTATATAGGGGTATACAATTACAGATCTAACAAATATACTAGTAATATGATCCACAAGTCCCATAAATTTACTCATAATATTGCAAAATTATATCAAATCTTTAAGACAAAATTATGGAAAATCATTACAATGAAAATTATCGCAGATCAAGTCAGTAAGAAGAAAACTAACTAACTAACTAACTATATATATATATATATATATATATATATATATATATATATATATATATATATATATATATATATATATATATATATATATATATATATATATATATATATATAGAATACATAGTAAAATGAACCTTACAACTTTAGGCAGTTATTCAATTAATCATATAAATGAATAATTATTTAGACATATTTGTATAGCCATCTTCTTTTAAAATCCTTTCCTTTACGTTCATATTCAATAAATTTTTAAAAGTTATTATATTCTGCCAAGAGATAACTTCAACCCAAATTAAAAAGGGAATTACCGATTTACATTTTATTCAGATTTGAATATAATTAAGGAATCGCTTACCTGAGCAATGCCAATTAATACAGCTCATTAATTAATAGCTTTTAAAATGATATCAAATCGTATTCTACCTAATTACTCAATATTAAGTTGTAAAATTAATCCCTAATTATTATGACCATGCAAAATTGCTTGCTTCAAGTATTATCTTCCATGATTCATTACTAATCCTATGTAATCCATAACTGGATTATTTAGCGTAGAACTACAAGAAAGGTTAAATTTCATATTTATCTCGTATAATTAGGGAGGCTTTCATTATTTGACTCTTATTTATTGATTTTTAAAGAAAAACACATAAATAATTTAATAGAAGTTTTGACGTTATGTTATATTTATTTCAACGATATTCGGATATAGAGTATTGTTCATGACTTCACTCAAAATCCTCCTTAATTTAAAAGATATATTAATAAGTATTTAGTAATATATGTTAATAACAGCAAATTTCAGAGCTCAGTGCTATTAGGATTTCTAATTTCCCGGTCTATTCTCCTTCACGGGAACCCATCAATCAAACTTTAAGAAAATAATTAATTGTTAGTTATAGTAAATTGACAATAATTAGTAATAGTATTCATAAATCCAAAAATTTATATTTCTTTATAAGCTAAAAAATACAAATAATTAGATAAATTATGCAATTTATATTATTTATTTATGTTACAGTAAAATTTTAGAAAAAAGTAAGTAATTATGCTTTTATCGCATAAAGAAGGTCTTTGATTTATTACAAACATTCCAGCAACAGAAAATCGCTCCAATTTAAAGGTATGTTTGATGTAAAATGTCGTTTTAAACTTCTGTCATAATTAATGCAATTTTAAATAACTTATGAAATATTGATAATGCAATTTTCAAATTTACCATCCTCTTTGTACAAAATGGTTAAAGCTTTAATTTAAGCTAATAAAAAATTTAAATATTTTTAATTATAATGTGTTTAATGTGTCCAATTATACTGTCGAAGGTACTGAATTGGGGTGAGGGGGGTATAGAATAAAAGTTTGGTTAAGAATAAATTATAAAAGTGGGGGAAATTTTTCATCCCCCCAAAAAAATTTTGCATTCGTTCCATTTTTTTTCAAATTTCTGATTCAATTAAAACTTTTGTTACTGAAAATGAAAAAGAATTCTTGAAAAAAGTATTTAATATATGAAATAAATAACAATTTTAAAAAATTAGTATTTACATTATCTATTACTCAAAGATACAGAATAAGCCGAGGTAACTTAGTCGGCAAAGGCAACGATATCACAACCCTACGATTACGAGATCGATTCTCAAGCCGGACAAATATCCGCCATGCTCATTAATGGCTGCTGGGACACGTAAAAATGTTCGAGGTTACAATGCCTTCCAAGTTGCCAAACGATAACCCTGGAAGTTTTTCAAGTATTTTGTGGCTTAAATAATGAAGGTTGCAGTTAGGGCTCTCGTTTTCTTCCTGAGACTTCTTTACATCATACACACACAGACAGACATATACATATGCATACTTTATATATAATAGACTTTGAAAGATATTGTTGACATTCATATATGTATATTTGTTTATAAGAGGATTTCTCGAATTTCTATTGCAGCCGTAAGTAGGCATTTCTAGATATTTTCAAAGATGAAAACTGGGGAAAATGTAACCTGTATATGTTTATGCCAGTGCTAGGTTCCGGAAATGGCTGTGACATTATCCAGAACTAACTCCTCAAACATCCCGAAGAAACCAGTAGAGACTCTTTCTTAAAATCCATTTTATTACGCCATATTGGAAAACTGAAAAGAGAATTACCACATTTCACCCTACAGGAAAGTTGCCAGGGACCTGAAATTTGGTTTCGTTTGGAGCGCTACGGTCTATTATTTTGCTTCTCGAGAGCTAATGAGACCGGGACCTACTGCTTAAAGTCGATTCCAAAAGCCTACAAGCATGCATGACATAAGAAGGATTCGTACTCACGAACTCTGGTACGAAGATCAGCGCTCCACCATTCGACCATTGTTCAGCACCAGTGATCTGAGAGAAACTAACAAAACTGTTCTCCATCGTAAGTTGGAATTTTCAAGAAAGATCTATTCGGTCAGTACTTTTATGGTCTTTATGTGGCCAGATGATTACTGAATTAGCTTTGTCAGAGCTCAAGGTTGGATGTTACATACGAATATAGTTAGATACACGTGGAACAAAGAGAATGAAGGGTAATGCAGGATTTTTTTTTTCATGGGGCAAAGGAAGAACTTGCTCTGGTGTTGTTATTTTCTTCCTCACGATATATATGTAAAATTCCAGAGAAAAATCAAGTTGCGTTTAGGTTAAAATTTTACTAAGCTTATATAAATATAAATATAAATATATATATATATATATATATATATATATATATGTGTGTGTGTGTGTGTGTGTGTGTGTGTGTGTGTGTGTGTGTGTGTGTGTGTGTGTGTGTGTGTGTGTGTGTGTGTGTATAATCCAACAAATCCATATCTGCAGGTCACAATAATTATGTTGTAGGCCATATTTTTTTTACTTGCTCGGGTCACTGGGTAAGGAGAAACCTATGCAGCGAGACAATGAATAATGTTGCAGTCAGGCCACATTGAAGAGAAGCACAATTTTGAGAACAATTTAAATATTTATTGAGGGGCTGCTAAAAAGACATCTTTGCCAGTCAACGACAAACAAGAGAATGATACGAAAAACACTTTGCTTGAACAGAGGTGTGCCCCAGAGCGAGACAGGTAGAATTTTCCCAAGGGACAAGAAACGTAGTCGGCGGATTTAACTGCTAGATCAGGGGAAAAACTGAACCACTTGCCGGCGACACCTGGAAAATATGTTGAAGGGACAGAAAATTTGCATCTATTGCACAGAAAGGTTTGGAAAATGTATTGGAAGAGTTTTAAGTCAAGGACAGTCCTTTGATTAAGACATTTTGTGGCTGGGGAAAATAGATTTTAAGGAATTAGAATGGGAGAGTGGGGTTTGTTAAAGATATATTAAAATAAAATAATTTTGATATATTACATATATATCCTATTGAAAATGTGTAGAAAATATATTTCGTGATTTAAACCTATGATGTAACTCTGATATAAGATGCTAAGATCCAAATGGCAGATCGATGATGTGTTTTGGACAGAGGTAAGCATAGAATCTTTACTTTCGGGTTTGGTTTCGTTTGGTTTGGTTTGGAATGTTACGGTCTACTACTTTTTGTAACACGAGGGTTAATGAGACCGGGAAACTTAGCTTCAAAGCAATTCCGAACGGCTACGAACATCCATACCACAGTCGGATTCGAACTCACGAACTCCGGTACCGAAGTTAAGCACCCTAATCAATCGGCCATCCGTTTACCTTCGGAAATCGCAAAAATAGCTAATTTATTTTCAAGCCTATTAAACGTCTGACTTACGTTTACACTGCAACCATACATATGTAAGAATGTGATTGTTATTTATAACTCTTCTATGTCTTAGATATGACTTTTACACTATCATCTCTTGACTACGGAAACTATTCCGATTTATACCATCTGTAAAAAATACATAAAATACCTCACAGTTTCCCATATTTTAATCTATTGTCCAAATTTTAACATTTAGAGACTTAGGATTTTGGTTTGAGCGCTTAGGTTGAAAAAAACCTCATCTAAACCTCTTTCCCTTTTTAAGATTAATTTTAGTTCTCAACAGTTAATTATATTTTGCGTTTTCCTGTTATTAATGTTCTTCACTTCTACATTCTCTACTTATTTAGATTTATACTTTTCTATTCCGTTATCCATGTCACTTCTTTGATGCGTATAATTCCATCCATTTTGTGTTAACGCCATTACTTTGATAGTTTTACCTTTTAATTGGTATTTTCATCCCTATTGCGTGAACTCTATGGAAGTATATTCCCATTGTACATAACTTTTTAAATGTATTTATGCACTGTATTTTATCTTGTGTTGCCATTTATTTGGTGCAGCATGTCCTCTCTTTGAATTTCTGCAATTAAACCTGAAACTCACTCACACACTCAGGGCATTAGAGTCTAATATATATTTTTAAAAAGTGAAGATCTGGCCGTTATACCACTACAGTAGTACACATTTGAATCTCATGGGCGACTCAGGATCTTATAGCTTATATATATGTAACATATTCAGGAGTTCGTCGCCAATCACAATAATCATAAAGTAGTCTCAGTCAAAAACTTACGCTACACTCCACATTCCAAAAGGCCTTACGCTACACTCCACATTCCATCATCTAATAGAATGGCGTCTCTCGCTCTGTCACGTGATCATCGAAACCGGAAACACAACGACCCTACACTCATAACTTAGAACCCCTACCATCTTTAATTTTTACTGTTATATATGTATATATATATGTATATATATATATATATATATATATATATATACATATATATATATATATATATATATATGTGTGTGTGTGTGTGTGTGTGTGTCAGGTCTAAAAAACGGGTAGTTGGAAATTACGTGAGTTAAAAACGATTTTTAAAAGTGAACTCTTTTATAAAAATAAGGTAAATGAAAAAACTCACGCTCGAGTAAGCTTTTAGGATAATCCGGTCAGGCGGAAGCATTTCGAAACAATTTGATGAGCTTGCAAACAGATAAGTTTTCAGTGAGCGCGTGGACATGGAGTTGTCAACAACACTCTACGTGTGTCTTCGAATGAAAAGTGAAAATGGCTCAAGTTTTACTTTAACAGTGGTTTAATAAACTTATTATTATCAAGAAGACTGTTTTCCATTCGCCTTAACTCTGGGTCATGACATGACACACACACACATACATACATATATACATACATACATATATATATATATATATATATATATATATATATATATATATATATATATATATATATATATATATATATATATTATGTATAAATTATCTGAATCTCCGGTTCAGAGAAAAATAAATTTCAAATTTAATAACTGAGCTCAAGCTATTTTCTACGATTTCATACACATATATAAATATAAGTATACTAACTGTTACAATATTGTATATAATTTTTAAAACGTTTTCAGAGTTTAATATCGATATTTTAAAGTTATGTTTAAATTAGGGCAAAATATTAAGGAACACTGAACTCACGCCGCTGTATTTTATTTAACATTACGTTTAAAAGCTGTTATCAGTATGTTAGTTTATCTCTAATAATAAAATCTACGTTGACAAAATGGGTAAATGTTATAAAAAAACGACCATGATATAACACGTTGCGGTTGTGGTTTACGAGTGTGCTGATAAAACGACCAAAACTGCTAGTAATTCTTTTTACTTTGACTTGCCATACCAAAAAGCTAAAAATCATGTTTATCTTGTATATGGAAAATGATAAGAAGCTTGGGACCAGATTACTGACAATTAACTTCACGTTAATAACCACTCTTTGCTCTTTGGTTTGCACATCCTTTTAGAAAACATAATGTCATTTTTACCCATCTTCGCATTAGACTAACCGTTTTACTCATGGTCTTCTAGGTGTGCTTCCGTCTACATGTCAACATTGCAAAACAACAATGACGGTGAGATATAGCCTTGCTTATAAACGCTATAAACGATAACCCAATAAACGCTAATAAACGTCTGTATCATTTGTCTCGTCTCCAGCTTTATTTAAGCGATATTTTAAGTTATGTTCCACATCGTAATATTTCGAATCGAAAGGAATAATATTCGAATCGAATTGAATATATATATATATATATATATATATATATATATATATATATATATATATATATATATATATATATATATATATATATATATATATATATATATATATATATATATATATATATATATATATATATATATATACAAATTTGACAAATTGTACTTTTTAACAAATTGTAAGATACGTTTTTTAGATACTATTGTGACAGTAAATAGAATTTATCACTGAAAATCGTCACATATATTTTAAAACTAATAAATTCTTTGGCAGAAAGCCTAAAATCATTTCGTGTGAAGGAATAAAATTTGGAACAACTATTCATAATTAATTAGTTTTTATAACACATGTAAAATAATTTTCATCAAATGTATAAAAATTATAAAATTTTAGTAATTGAATTATATGATCCTAGCTTGTCATAAATTTCAAAATAAGATCTGAAAGTATGCTACTGTTTGTTTCTAATTAAAGATTCAAATTTAATTTCCTCTTCAAATATATTTATCGGCCAAAATGGACTTGTTTCAGAGTAATCATACAGATAAATCAGCAAGCAATATCCTCTGGAACAATTAAAATCATCCATTGCAGTTTATCTCGAATTTCAGGAAAGGGTTGAGATTAGCACATTCTCTGATAGGGAAGCCTCTTGAAATAGGTTTGTCATTTATTTATCTAAAATGGTTAGAGTGTTTCACACAGGAGTTATTTCAAAATACCGCACTTAAAGAGAACGTTTGTCAGCCCTATTGATAAAACTCGAAAGATTACAAACTGGACGTTCCTTTATTTAACTGATAAAGTCAGTTTTCCGGAAAATGACAGTGCCAGTGTTATGGCTTTATGATAGAAATCAGATAATTAAACTATTTATTATAGCTTACAGAACAGAATGATAAACAATGCCATATAGGTTTCTGTTCATGTGAATCGTAAAAATAAATTATTTTTTTACATAAAAATTAGCGAATATACTAATATTATAAGTATAATATTTTAACAAATTTCAGAACTGATATTTTACTATTCAGGATTACGAAACTTTTTAAATTCTTAAAATTATACAAGAAGGAAACAAGGAAAAATTAATGCACTAATTTACTGTAAATCATTTTAGATTTCGTATAATATATAACAAATCTTACATTTTTTAAGTATTTGATAATTATTTTATTCATTTCATACAAAAATTGACAATTAAAACAAAATTTATTAAAATAATAAAGTTTGTTGTTTGGACAATGAGATGTTCCAGTTCAAGGGCAAAAAAGTGCATTTTAAGCGTCAAAGTATTACAATTTAGTTCATAGAAGTCTGGTAATTTTCACTCTATTTAGAATTAAAAGCACAACATTTATTTCAGACACAATAAATACCTTATGATTCAACTTAAATATTTGCATTCCGTAAATCTAAGAGATATTATGATAACTGACTTATATTACCATGTCTTTCATGAATTTTTCGTATTAAAAGGTTACAAAATTGTATCTAAAAATCAACTTCATAGAAAATTTCAAACATGCAATGCTTTTGTAAAATTAAAAACTGTAGCTAGACATTCATTTATATACATTTCTTTCAATGAAAGAAATATACAACATACTTTATAAAAATATATTGTGTTGATTTTTTTTATATAACGTAGGTTTCACATACTTACGGTTTCTATAATTTAGAGTAAATAAATAATTATAAAGTGCATAATTAATTTGATTTGAAAAAATAAACATTAATGAATTAATTTTAAATCAAATTATGCTTTACTGAATATTTGGTGTCGCTAAATTGCCTTTAGAAGTAAAAATTCCGAAAATAATTCGTTTCTGAAATATCCCTCATAGCATCAGTTATAAAAACTTTTAGTTACTTAATTATTTTATGTTTATTTCCCGACTTAACTCCCATACTTAATCAAAGGTATACATTAGTCCGTTTTATTTACAATGGAATTCTGTTTAATTCTTCCTTAATTGTTCCAATATTCTAACGCAAAATTAATCCTATAATATTCCATTTCGATGACATTGCTTATTAATAAATCAAACATTCGTTTCGAATCCTCATTGATGATCTAGTAATCCTTAATATCTGTGTTCAAGAATATTTGATTACGAGTACAAATGTCTTTCTAATTTGATTCGTATAATTGAACTTTGCTTTAATATTATTCCAAGAAATAATAACGGTCCTCTAGGAAGTAAATCGCAACTGGACGCTAAAATCAGAAATGAATAATATTGTAATTATTTAAAATATCTAATTTATATTGATTGAAATTACACATGATGTAATTTCATTATACAATACCATTATTGTCTAAATTATAGTACCTGGATTTAACCTAAATTAAAATTTATTTATAACTTCTATAACATATTCTTTGAAATAATATTTCATTCACTTAGATTTAAGCGTCATAATAATTGCTTAGCTCAACTTGTCATAAATTTTCTATGATGTTAAAATCCAGTGACTGAGGTGAGATGTTAGGAACTTGGGGTAAACCTAGCTGCAAGCTGATGTCAATAACAGAATGTTTCGGATCATTACTGGGATACAACGCAAAAATGAACTCCAAAATGAGGAAACTTGACCATTTTTATTCACTATATTTTGTATTTTCGTTATTTTACAATTCATGTAGCTTTTATTCAGGAAGAGGGTGTTCTACAAGGAATTGTTTCAAATGTCACTCTATTATAGCTACAACAAACATTTTAAACATTTCACTTTCCTAGTCCCTATCTATTCCTAATGCTTCAGCTTAAAAAATGGTTGTTTTTTTCTCATTTTAATCATTCCTTTGCATAAGATATCGTTCTTTTAAAACTATGTAGGTAAAGGCCATTTTCCTTCTCATTATTTTACAATGCCTTCTCATTATTACACCTATGTGTATGTACATAGGAGCTTGATCTGGGATGGTGAAAGACAAAATCAATGAGAAAATTAACCAAAAACTTACGTGAATAAATATTGCATTTGACTCAGATTAAATTAATGATATTTTGCTTTTTGTCTGTAAGATTTTATTTTTGAAGTTGTCAGCGTTTATAATTGCATTGAATTTACCTTAGTTTTTACCTTTAATGCTTTATTTTTACATTAATCTTTCCTTCTTCCAGAAGTAGTTCAGATTTCACTTATCTCTTTATAGTTGTATTTTCCTCTTCAGTATCATATTATTACACCTTTGATTCATTAAACTCTCTTAAGTCCTTTAAGTTAGTTCTTATGCTACTCCTTTTTCGTTAGTCTCAGTTATTAGCAATGAGTTCTCTTCCTTTATCTCCTTTTTAATTTTGGGGAAAACTTTTCTCTATTTCTCAATCAGCCTAATTATATCATCTAGTTTATTATTCAAAATCTTGCCTAATTTTTTAGACTAATATAAATCTACTAATTCCAGTTTGAGTTTCCTTTATCTTAAAATCCATTAATTGATTTGTCATTTTGGTTAACTCAATATCTTATACACCGGGGCAAGTTGTAACCGATCTATTTAGACTAGTTACTTCAAATTTTATTGATTACTCTTTTATTTTACTCTCATACACTTATTTGGCCCCTACGTTGAATTAACTCTTTCCCCATTATTTTTAGCTAGTTCAGGACAGGAATGAAGTAAGGAGAAAGTTTTCAACATCTTATTTATCTGTTACACTAGTACAAAGCGATTTAATATTTCTGCCTTGCCCATTATTAGACAAATTATTTATATTAAGCAAATATATTTCATCTGGTTTACGATTAGCGTGTTATTGCGCAAGTATATCTTCCCACCACGGCCAATTCAAAAAAGATTTCTAACCGCAAATGACAAAGTGAATCGAGAGGCTATTCTACTTACAACTACAAACCAAGTCAGGTCAATCGGCTCGTCACAACCAGAAAGTGAAAAGACCCTTTATAAGAGTAAAATGAATTTACAAAATAGAAATATCTGAAGTCTCGACCAAGTATTTCAATTATTGTGAATGCACAGTTCAAGTAAAAATAAAAAATAAATAAAATTACATACACATTGTGTATATATTTAACACATATAGGCACGTATATACATTTACAACAACAGTACAGAATATTTCACAATAAATAAGTTTGCAATAAAAAAAATTATTATTATTACTATTATTATTATTATTCACGCCGGTGATTAATGACTGGCTCATCCACTCGAAGATTCCTGGTGTTGTGTTAATCAAGTGAGCTGCAAGAACGATTTTCTCTACGACATCTTCGTCTGACTCCTCATGCGTCTCGAATGCTAAAGATTCCATGTTCCTTCGAAGAAAATAGTTCAGTGTGTCGAGGTCAGGTTATCAAGGAGACCAAGCCACAGGCCCGCATGTCTGATTCACTGTGCAGTATTTGAAGCATTCAAGAAATAAAGGACCGTGTTTTAAAAGTGTGTTAAGGCTCCATTGTGCATAAATCGCAGGTCTCTCTGGATGGGGAGTGGAACAGCCTGCAATAAATTATGGAAATCTTGATCTAAGGAACATCTTGTCCTTTCTTAGACATTGTGTAATTAAACCTCAAAATCACTCACTCACTCAAAACGGAATGTCACACTGTCACGAAGTCAAACGGCCTCAAAAGATTAATGACCTACCGCGTAATCATCTAGGATACTTGCCTAAATATATACGAAAAATTATTTCTAGCGTTTACGAAGGGTACTGTAGTGGAGATTGCTGTCAGTCAAAACGTATTTAGCTTGCAGGTTAAAAGTGCCTTCCTTCTCTGTTGCATTTTGGCTCCTCAGTAAATAATACGAAAGCAGAAAATCGGGTATGATTATTCCTCATCCCAAGCATACACTGCACAAAATCTATCAAGCAAAAATAATCTTTTTGTAAACAGTTCCACTTTTTCACAAGTTAGTTAAAGCGTTTTTACACCCAACCACTTTCTGAGAAATACCTCTTTCGTAAGCCATCGTTCGTGTACTTGTGGAACGAACTGTTGCAATTCTCTCATAGCCTTAATGTTTCATTTCTAAAATTAGTGCATTTCGGAAAAAACTTGCATTGCTATCGAGATGGGAACCGAACCAGTTTCTAGAAGTCGGGCATAAACACTGGTGAATTAAGGATAACATGGAATACGACATGTTTGAAACCGCTGGACGTACTATCTCCGTGCTTCAAATCGATTCATTTTTGTTTCCTGGTATGTGGGGTTCATATCTGAAAATTTTTCGTAAGTGTACTCCTCCGTTGAATTCACAAAACCTTTTTGACGTTACTATCATAGTAATAGTTTAAAGCGTTTATGTTACGCCGATTTAAAGAGCGACATTGATCTGATTGGCTTTCTACGGAACTTACTAAGAGCAAATATACAGCTACTTCTTAGTGTAAATTTACATGCGGCTAATTCTTTTCCATGCGGCTTGATTCTCTTACTTAGAAGATACGAAAAGTAGTCAGGTACAAAATGAGATCATAGACAATGACTTGTTCATGATCTACGCTTTTTGACTTAGCTTTTTGATTTTCGAAAAGTGAAATGAAACAATATGTTCGATGGTAGTAATTGGTCCGTTGAATGAGTAAAATCATTTTTCTTTTAAAGATTTATTAGACTCGACCTGCATACCAAAGGCTATTTTACACACTTTATACAATAGCTATGGTTCGAGCCGGTATTTACTGACGGTTTTTCAGTTGGTTAATATATTAGTTGCCATATTTTAAGTCGTTCATTTGGGGTTTGAGATTATCTCCCCAGTGCACCATTTTTGCAGCTGAATGTAAATCCGTGCACCAACCTTTAAGGCCCATATAATAGAGAGTGAGTGGGTACTTTATATTTTGTAGCAATTAGATTAATAGAATTTAGGTGAGAAAGGACATTCAATAATTATTACTCTACAGAAGAAGCATACCTCTTTGCATAAACTTAGATGTTACCATTTTATTCTTCTGGTTTCTAGTATTTACAGGGATTCCCGGAACTAGAAAATGACGCGATGAATACTATGCACTTAATACCTTTGAAAATGACCTTTTTGGATTTAAAATGAACGTGCAATTAGAGCCAGTTTTATATTGTGTGGAAAAATGAATGGAATCGGCAGGTAAACAAATTTTACAGCACTGCACATGATACTTGTTTGTTTTCTAGGTCATATTGTTCCTAAGAGTGGCGTTTTACTAACACGCTTGTAATTGGGAAACACCCGTGTTTGAGGACTCTGTCGACGCATTGGCTTCTCATTAAAGTAATTCATTGCTTCATCACTTTTGATCATCGGCATTACTCTGTACGGCAATATTACAATAATTTTGAAATCAATATAACTGCCAGTCCTTTGTTATCCGATGTTATGGCTCCTATTTATTCTAGACCTACAATGTTTGGAACTTAAGTCTTTTTTTACTACTTTAAACTTGAAGATAAAAATAAAATTATAACTTAACTTGTGGTATTTATCTTTCCCTGATTTTTGGTTACCAACAAGACTAAGTATGACTACTTGAATGCCCATTGTTTAAAATTTGTTCAAAGGATACTATCGAATTTCTCACAATTTATAGGCGTTTAATGACATGTGCATTCCTCTAATTTTGCTTTATCAGAATAGGTAAAAAAATTTTAGAAGAGTAAGACCTAGCATTTTTATGTCGAAGGATAGTCTACTGGTAGGGTACTGCTAATTGGTACCAAAATTCGTGGTTTCAAATCTTGCTTCTTGCACTTGTAGTTGTTCAGAATCGGCTTTAAGCAGTAAGTTCCGATCGAAATTTTTAAATACGTATATGGATCTTCCAACCGAGAGCGAAGACAAGTCTAACGACCAATGACCAACAAGCATCTCTTTATTTCGCCACTGATTACTTTACACAAGCTTAAGGCAAGTACTGTGTTTATTTAAAATAATCTTACAATTGCTGATCGAGCTACTTTCAATGCAAAGGAATCGAAAAATAAATATTATTAACTTACCAAAGCTGAGATTTTAATTTTGTTTTGATAAAGAAGAAAATAAGTCATAAAGAAAGAAACTATCCCAACTCGTTTAATATAATTTTGTCCAGCTTTTTTAATCATAAAACGTTATATATAGCATAAAAATGAAAAAGCTGTATAATTTTAATTCCAATTATCTGTATTATTATATAATAACGTGATACATAAAACCCAAGAAAATCATTTAAATATCTATTATTTTATTAATTACGATATTACAAAGTTCAAATTTGGTATAGATAGAGCTTCTAAGTGTTCTTAGGATTCCACTACCTATTATAATAAATTTCTTTTTTAAGTCGAAAGCTGATTTTTTTGTCTTTCCAAAAATTATTTAAAAAGAAAGAAGAACTGTAGTCACTGATGTTACTTTCTTTTGAATAAACTTTTTAGCAAAATATGAAAAAGCTAACTGTTAAGTTTGAATTCACCCTCACCTCCCTAAAAAAATGTAAATAAATAAAAAATCTGACTGTTTACTAGAGTAGCCTTATATGCAAAACAAAAAAGACAATGAATTACTTGTATCGTACAACTAAAATTGTAGTGCAGTTCTCATTGGCTGATAGGACTGGTCCCGCCCTCTGTTGCAGGATCAATTTACATATTTGAAATTCCGAGTCCCGTTCTCATCAGCCCTTACATAGTAAAATAGTAGATAGTAAAGCAATTAATCAAGTTTTTTTTTTATAAAAATAAATAATTATTAATTAAAATTCATAATAAACTTGTAATCTAATTTTGCAGCAGTTGAAGATATCACAAGTGAAACTTTAGAGTTTTAATCAAATCGGAAAAATTTTCGAAAAAGATTTTTTGTGACAAATGCTCATTATAGGGATTTACTTTAAACAAATAAATTTCCCTACAAAATATAGATATTACATTCTTAAGAGAGACAATTAATAAATATGCGTTTGTATTTTGAACTGTAGTTGTTTTTAATTAATACATTAGTTATTAATTGAATAAATTTGTATATATAGCAAAATAAAATACATTATACAGAATAAAGAATTTGTTAAGTGGGGCCTTTATTAAATGTTTTTAAACAAAATTAATTTTTAAATTTTCCTCTATCGAGCGTATTCTAAAATGCTATTTAGTTAGATATTTCTAGACGTTTTCGCAGGGTCATTCTAACCTTCTGTTATGGACCAGAATAGTTAATTTTCAAATTGCTTTACTTGGATTAGGAGGGAATAATAATGGAGAAACGTCTGATTTTGAGAGAGACTTGTTAAACAAACTCCTTATTATGGTTTGTCAAAAGTCCATCAACCATTTCGTCTACAGGGAATGCATTAGATTATTTATGCATTCATTTCGTGTTGTTCTGGGGAAACTATTTCATGTTCTACAAGAGGTAAATATGTCAGGCCCAAATAAAGGCACATCGAATCACTAAAATATGTAATTCGCATCCTCTTGCATAGTATATTAATTCGAAAAGCGAGCTATATTCTATAAGGCTGAATTTCAAATTTAACGTATGATTAAAAAAATATAGTTTCGCATGTTGCCTTAATTTGCTATTCTCGTGATTTGCTTTTACATGTACTAAAATTGTTAAACTATACAAAACATAGGAATAAAAATGTGGTAAAAACTGAACCATTTTCTCCTAACATTGTGTTCCCATGCATTTAATATTTTGAAAAGATATACTCGAAATCTAACACATTTAAAAAATACCCTAAATATAACATAGGAAATTATAAATAAATGTATTTCAGGAAAATGTAATGAAAACATCCGAAGAACAACTGCCATACGGTATTATTTTCTAAAACGATATTCAAAATTGATGATTTAATAAACTTTTACTCTAAACTTGAGAAAATTTAATTGTGGCTCATTTCGTAATATGAAAACATTTAAATCAGAAAATTTAGTATGAAATACAATATATTAATTTCTATTCAAATATATAAAGTTACAATTGTAAATATTTTTTAAAGACGAAGGTATATTTTAATGTATCTGGATATTTATTATTTATTTTGCTATAAATATATTTATTTTCTTTAAATGTAGTTTATCTAATCGAAGTTTTTCTTTCTGCAAAAGTCAATTTATCTCAAAATTATGTTTAATTACTTAAGAGAAAAATTTTGTCATACAAGTCTAATCTTCAATGGTCAAGTGAATGTAGATGAATGAAAAGGAAAGGAAAGAGACAAATTTGTACGATTCTGTTTCAGTGTCAACAAGTCAATTAATTGTTAAAATTCTGTTACACAGTTAAATTCTAATTATTTCCGTTTGTCGGAATTGTTACGACGTGTTGTATATGCCTCTGCTTGTCAGATAATCACTCACTGGGAACAAATACTTTAATAGTTTAAATTTTGGTTTAAATTGCCTTTATAATTTAGTCAAAAGTTGTTGCAAAATATTTGTTTTTCTTTAATATTATTAATAGATACTCAGTTGATAATAGAAAATGTATTGAGAAAAATATATTTAGAATAACAAGGTAGCAATGAAAAATTCTTATGAGAAGGTAAATATTATTTTGAAAAATTCTTTGAATATACTATTCATGTTACTGTGATTAATGTTTCATAGCCTTCTTTTGAAGTTTTAGAGTAAAATCAATGTATTGTAGATACAGTAAATTCTATGCTTAAATATTTATTTTGTGAAGGCTTTCTGAGTTATTTTCTATTTAAGATGCTAAAAATGGTATTTTTAAGTAACTTACTTCATAACTTAAATTGAGAGAAGAGGTTCTTCAACTAGAATTGACATACTGTCTAAAACTAAATCAACACTTATAATTAGGAAAAAACTAGACAGAAGGTTGGTGGGTGTTTGAAGCTTATTGGCACTGTATTCTCTAGGTAAAAATGTACTAAATCTGAAACAAGTTTAAAGCCATCCGATATATAGTAAAAACAAAAAGCAGAAAGGCGTTGCAAAAGTAAAGATGATAAGGAGAGCCATAAAAAATTAAATATGAGAGTAAAAGCCAGTGTCACGTAAAAAAGCTAAAAAAGGGATACGAAGTACTATAAGTACATTTGTAGAAGTCAAATAGACATATAATAATAAGCAAGTTAAGCATCAAAATGTGAACATTCCAAAAAGATGTGACTCACTGTCATCGTGCCTATGCAGTGCTTTTACATGAGTGTAAAATAACCTAAAAGGATACGTGTGTCGCAATGGTAGGGGAGTCTAAACTCCTTAGCACTTCCGACACTGATAAGAGTAACAGAGCTCTAACTAATGTTTTTAACTCCTTAAGCTTGTTAAACTGCAACGCGTCTCCGTTGCAGTTTTTAACAATAAATTTATTACTATACATATTTTTTAAATCACAGTGTGACGAAGCAAATAAGAGATAATTGTAAGTTGACTTATAGATGCTTTGTATGTTCATTTCCATCGACGAGGAAACCAGCAGAAACACGTAAATTAGCAAATGTATCCGACGTGGCCCATTCCAGATTATATTGTGTAAATACAGAATATTTTTTATGAAGACAATACGATAAATGTTTTAAAAGGATGCAATATCAGGACTATAATACGTCTTATAGTAATTTTTGAAAGTTCTGCCTACTACAATAGGCTTGATCTTGTTTTTGGCACATATTGTTCTACGTGAAATTAGCGCCTTTAAATACCAACCAATCCAAATGTGTAAAGTTACTGTTATATAGTAAGTTTTGATTCGTTTTAAAATGTATTAAATTTTTCTTCGTAGCTGATTTTAATTTTTTGAAAGGAATTTAGTAATTAAGGCTTGAACATACTTTTGAGAAGGAGAAGCCTATTGCATTTGCGATGAAAGTGAAGATATCATTCTAATGGATTGGACAGCGTACTCCCCTGATTTAAATACCATCGAACATGTGTGGGATGCTTTGGGGAGATGCATTGGAGCACGCTTACATCCTTCGGAGAACACCCAACGATTCAAACAAATGCTAATTGAGGAATGGACACTCCTACCGCAAGAAACGTTAGACCAGCTGATTCTGAGCATGCGGAGAGGGTGCGAAGCAACCATTGCAGTTAGGGGAGGGCATATTCCATATTAAGAAACATCTGCTTGTTGTTCTTCTTCTTGGATAGACAATCATTGCGTTCAATAAAGCTTGTTTTTGTTTGATTCCATATCGTATGCATCGTATTTCTTTTTTAGCGCCGATGTTTTCGTCATCCTTTACATACACAATACTCTCCCTCATTTCTGAATTTCATGTCTCTCAGATGATTTCGAGTGGAGTTTTGGCAAAAAAAGCCCACTGGTTGCTTATGTTTTGCACACCAGTGTACTTACATAGCTTGTCCAAGAATTCTTCTATCTAAGGCATAACGTTTGTTCAAGTATAACTTTTTTGCTTCTCATAGATAAGAAAGCCCTCAGAGGTAGGGTTTAGAGGTCACAAAGACTTTTCTCTCTTTTTTTTATATTTGCACCTACATTCTTGGTTCTCCATGGCTTCGTTTGATTACGAATACGAACGGAAGGGGATTGCGACATCCGTGGAGGAAATCGTAGATTTAGAAACAGGTTCAGTGGCATTGTCGATTGAATTGAATTCGACCAAATCTCTAGACTATATTCCTAATTACTGGAGGTGATACAGTAAGTAGAGTCAAAAGCGTAAAGCAAAATCCGTTGATGTCAATTGAAGTGATATGTAGGGATGAGAATCATAGAAAAATGGTCACTATTATAAATATAAAAATCCACTATAAAAATAGTAGAAGAACATGTGATAAGATGGAGAGTATGAAGTATTTTAGTGGGGGAATGGAGATTCATTACTTCATGGTGTTAAAAGAGAGATCTCATGTTCATTAATAAGTTCTTCATGTCTGGAGCGGAGATTAACATCAAGACATAGGAGATTATACCGTTAGTATCGCCGAAATTACATAAAGGAGGTAGTAATTAATTTATAAACTATGTAGAAAGTCTTGGCTTACACGAGAGTTTTAGCGATATAAGATTGCAGATTGTAATTAGATGATTTAAATGGATTTGTACAGCGATGGGTTGTAGATCCATATAGAGAGTTACAAAAAACTGGTAATCACGGGCTGGAAAAAGAGCTACTCCACTAGAACCGGCAACATAATATTTCCTAAATGTAGTATAACGTAATATTATAGCAGCTTGATTCTCATTAAGGAAAGCAAGTCAAAACAGGCAGGGTGACATTCATTGATAAAGACTTTCAGATCAGAGACGTAGGTTTTTAAGCCATGGCAAATCCTACAATAAAGGTAAAATTGGCTATTATTGAAAAAATGATGTAAAAACGAAAAGAAGATTAGGCTAGAGGATATGCCGAACTCGTCTCTGACTTTAGAAGACTACAGTCAGTAAGCAATCTCTCTTCAAGAGACAACATTTTAAGCTCATCCCCAATATTATGAATGTTTCTGCACTGACATTTTAAAACTGGAAGAAATAAAATAAATTGTTATCAACAGTCTTGGTTGGTTAGGATTCCTCTACGTTTTAAATATTTTTAATGGTTCTCAATTTTTAATTTTTATTTTTTTAAATTTATGGATTCGGGTTTGTAACTATCTTTTGGCAAATCTAAAGTATATTTTTTATTCTTTACATTCACATATTGACATTTACAATACAAGAATTCAAAGCTGTTATTTGTTTTTTATTTTAACATGTAGATGTATCTGTCTGTGGGCTAGTGGAATTGAAAGATTTATATTCATTATACGAATAATTGTTTATTTGTTTTCAGAGTTTGGACTTCTTGCTCCCTTATCTAAGAAGAATACAAGTGTGAGAAAGAAAGGTATGTTTCAGAACAATTGATGCAACGTGGTTCGTTATTACACTTATCATTGTCGAGACCGACCCAAGCCCGGATAATGGTTCCACGACAGGACAGTTTCGAATGCACATTTAAAGCATCGTACA
The DNA here is from genome assembly GCA_032207245.1 of Pardosa pseudoannulata. Lineage (NCBI taxonomy): Eukaryota > Metazoa > Arthropoda > Arachnida > Araneae > Lycosidae > Pardosa > Pardosa pseudoannulata. The sequence continues at coordinate 3,799,215 of CM063503.1, read as the reverse complement.
GGGTTTGGGACAGATGGTATCACAAGGCAGTGAGGGTAGCTTGCGTTTAGAGATGAAGATAAGGATAGCGTAATAAATATTAAGATTAAATGTTTTGTTGGGAACGTGTTACCATCCCAAAGAACAGTAGTTATCCTGACAACAAGTGCATTCTGTGTACATAGATTTTCTTCTTCCTCTTTACGGAAAGAGAAAGTTTTTTTTCTGATATTACTCCGCTGGAGAAATTTTGACTATTGTGTAGGATAGCAAATAATTGTCAATTTTCAAGAGAGGTACATTTTACTGCTACTTTTTCTTGTTTCAGAGGGTAAACTTCAAATAGTAGATCACGGGATCTTAGTTTTTTTATATGGTTTCCATCGCCAATTTGGGTATGGATTATGGCTTTTTTCACTTACGACGAAGAAACACGTTGAAAGATACATTTGTAAACTTGATGAAAAATGTATTATCGGACACTGGCATAAGGCAGTTAGTTGTATTAATTTAGAGCAAAGATGCTTGGATATTTCAGCCTGAGAAGGCGACATGTCTAAATTTATGTTACCTGCCTCCATAATTTTGAAACATAACTAGAAGAAATTCCTTTCAATACAGTTAAATTCCACGCCAGCACCCGAGATCCCCCGCTTTTTTAACATGAAAATACGTAACCACCAGATTTTCTGGAACTAAATAGTGAAAGCCGAGGCATAATGCACACCTGTAACTAAATTTTATTGGTATCCCTGGCAGAAACCAGAAGAAAATATCTTGATATGTTGCAAATTCCATCATATAGGTATACATTACCAAGAGAATCTACCTCGGTGACAGCATAAGGACAACATTTCAAAATATATCAACATCGCACGTAAGCCAATATAGCACCAATAGGGTCCGTTCACGAGCTCAATGTCCCTCACGGAAAATGCCGAAGAGTGTTACAGGATACGGTAACATCCTGGTTGGATGAATAAAGAACAGTACAGGTACAACGAAATTACCGAAAAAAACAGAAAGCAGACAAAATATTTGTAGTTAATAATTTTTATATTTTCCAATTTTATTAATAACTAAGTAGAAGCGAAATTCAGGCCAGGCTAAAAAAAGGAAATGTAACAAAAAGCAGATTAATAAGGACTCCAAAAAGAAAAAGAAAAAACAGCCCGAAAAAAAACACGAAACAGACAAGACAGGTGAAGAGAAAAATGGATAGATAGCAAGGGTACTCAGGTGTAGCGAAGCCCATGTTTACATACAGAAAGCAAACCTCTTGGAGTATGAGAACAGAACACTGAGGTGAGAAACCAGGACTTATCTAAAACAAGTGAATCCCCATAAGGGAGCAGAAACTTGAATTTGATTTTTTAAAGGTATGAAAATGCAAAATTTTCAATATAAAAAATGAAATTGAATAGTGATACACTGTCAGAAGGATATTAAAGAATACAAAAGTGTTAATAGTCTTAACACAATGCATGTATAATCTATAGTATAATTAATTAAATTTTGAATAAAAAATCTTTTTACTATAATTTATACCTCCTTGGAATCTATTATATCCTTAGAAGTTTGGAAGAATGAATTATCAGATTGAATGCGTTTAAGAAATTTAAAGAGGAAAGTGAGGAAAAAAAGTGGGAAAAAGATCAGATTCATCAATGCTAAGTATTCTAGATATTTATTACTAATTTATTCAGGAAACGTTAACAAAATGAAAATTATGTATACCTAGTTCTCTTGTTGTCAGTTTAATTGCATTCATAATGAATGTCATATAAGATCGGAAATAAAATATTATGGTAAAGGAATAAGCATTGTGCGGTGCATTGAATTAAATACTTTCATAAGATAGTTGTAATATAATTGTTGATTCATAAAAATATATGAGAACTGCATCTGAATGGTGAAAGAAAACAATATACAATAGGCGATTAAAAAGTTTCCATTTGAGGAAGTGGAAGTGTAAATGCAAATTCGCATGTCACTAATGAATATATAAATATATATATATATATATATATATATATATATATGACATCGAAACATGGTATTATTGTGGCATTTTTTATTTACGAAGTGTGTGTGGATAGTTCTGAAACGTTAACATTGACGACTTTATTACTAAATACGTTGAAATATCATCACCATTATGTTACCTTTTTTTGAATGGCGAAGTACAAATCTGGATAGAACATTTATCGGGAATTGAAGGATGAACATGGAGCAATCTGTGTTCTTTGAAATCTATGATACTGGAATGATCGTATGAAAAGTATCCTAGTACGTAGAAATTCAAAAGCCAGTAATCTACAGGAAAAAGGATGCTAAGCTTAATTTTTAATTACCAGAGACTATTATTTCAAGGATCCAGGTGTCTTCTTCTTTGAGGAACTATATTGTGCATCGATTACACTGTGTAATTAGGACGAGACATAAAGGCAAAAACTGTACAATGAGGTGAATTTGCTTTGAGATAACGCATGTACTCATATAGCAAATGCCGTAAGGTAGGAATTACACTAAAGTAGAAGTCTTTCAAGAACCGATCTTTTTTCATGCAATTTTTCCAACTTCAGTCCCTACAGTCCTTGAAAGATCGGCGGTTCCTGTCGGACTCATAAGTGCAGCAAACAGCAGAAGGGATTTTTATTAATGGGGCATATATGTAATGTAAAAATTTAATACTTTAATCTTAAACTAAAATTACTAACTCCTCTATTAAAAAACCACCAAATCCGCGATTTCGTCATCTTCTTAGTAGCCTCTTGGCGTTAAACTCTTTTGTCTCCTTCCTGTTGGCTAAATTAACTCGCCAACCTACTTGCTGATTAAGCACATTCCTACTTTGCTGATTAAACGCATTCTTTTCTCACACCGGTGGAGTCCCCAATGTTATAAAAGTCCGCCCGACCATTCTTTGTTGTATTTTGCTGTTCGACGTTGCTAAATACAGATGCTGATCAAGTTTTCCTGAAAAAACGTATTGTTTTCGCCAAGGACTACATACCTTCGACCACGTTACATTCCTGAAGCATGCCATGCTAGTCTATGTTTCATATATACATATATAAAACATGGTGCCGCAATGGAATGATTTCCTCAAAGCTCAATAACACGCTGCATTTGAAACATCTAGTTAGTCTTAATGACCAAAGAACTATACTTGATCTGAAAGACAGCCTTTGACGACATGGTTTCATCATTTCCCCGGACATACTGCAATCAGATGTTAAATATGCTATCTTACGATATCAAATGACCATAAAGTTGAAAGCTTCTTGTAATAATGTATCTATAATAAATGTTAGCTAAAAGTGTAATTAATCGAAAAACGCCCTCTGATAATATAATTTTGAACTAATTTTTATATTTGCTCATACCAATTCTCATCCCTTTATTAAGTTCTACACAACATTTTATAATATTTTGAACAATAATTTCTACTGAAGGTATCTTTAAAGTAAAGAAGTTTAATTATGGACATCTAGTTTCATTATGGCACTTAAGACAACTACTTTTCTATTACTTAACTTGTTTGATTTCAAAACCTATGGATCAGTCTAAAATTAGATAATAATAAAATTAGTCTAAAATTTGTAAACTTTGTTCCAAAAAAACTATAAAAATACCTATTTAAAATATTAAATGTTTTACTGCGAACATTGATTAACCAACTCCCTTTAATACTTTTAGATGTGCCTTTGTTTGCTAAACTTCGCAGTAAACTATAATACACTTATATCAAACACGGTACCACTTTAAAATAGTTTGTTAAATTTTACAGTGCTTAAATATTACAGAGATTCAAGAGATTAATGCCAATAACAAATCTAATTTATTCAGCCTCACCACAATTTCGAAGTAAACTTTAATTTTGAGGGCAGAAATTTCAACTCTTTTGTCAGAACGTAATAAATGCGTCAATCTAAAATAGTTTATTCTACAGAATGTAGGAATTGTGAATATATAAAGAATTTTTACTATTTTAAGCTACTGTTTTTTCCTTAGAAATATCCTGTACGATTAACCTTTATCCTTTTAGTTTTAAATTTGAAACTGTTTCATAGAGTAACTGATAGTATTTTCTCGATTGTATTTCTTTAATTTTTTATTCATAACATTGATAAGAAAAATTAAAGAAGATATAAATAATTATAAATTCTTCTATACAAACCTTCTGTTTTTGTTTCCATTAGATTTTTCTTATGTAAAAAATATGTAACCCGATCGCATGAAAAAACTAAAAATTTTATTAAAAATGATTTCTTGTTTGTAAAGACTATAGTAAGTATCTAAAAATTCGTTTAAAAAGTGTATTGGTTTTCTTAAACATCAAAGAAACTATTACGTAGAGCTTGACTCAAATAGATTTTGAGAAATATTTCAGATAATCTTCATCTAAAGAAAATAAATGCAGAATTCCTTTCTGAGCATGTTTTAAGATAATATTTTAAAAACGAATGCTAGTTTAAATTATTTTAATATTAGGCATTTAAGACTTATATATTTAACTGCTTCATTTGTTTAATAATTGCAATTTGTGTACAACATTAATATTGAGTTTTTTTAATACTAGATTCATCGATTTTTCAATTACAGCTAGGAAATCATGAAGTACATTTAATTCAAAGAATTACTTTTAATTTTCTAAATTCCTTTCAAATATTAATCGTTTCTTATTTTTTACACTTATTACAGCTTCTAAAATTATTTAAATCAAACGTAAAGAAAGAGAATGACTATAAATTAAACGATTTTCATCTTATTATGCAAAATATTTAATTTTCAGTCAAGTATTTTTTATTCAAAAATGTTTAAATGTTCGTATAATGTTTACACAAATAATAACAAATTGTAAAATTAAAATAAGTTTTTTATTCAAATACTGTTTAGATTATTCTTTAGTTTATTTTAAAAGACTGATTAAAGAAAACTTTAATACATGATAAATATTGATTAGGTTGTTTTATTGGTGCATGAAATGTTGGTTACTAAAAGAAAGATAAAAAGGTAAGATTTACAGATTGTTATTGCTTTCATTCATTTAAGTGAAATAACTTTTTTTAAAACTACGTATTTATAGAAAAGATAAAGGTGTATTTGAAATACATACAATTGCCTGGTGACAACAGCAGTAATAATTAAACGCTTACATAGAACATTGCACACCTGAACCCTGATAAATTTTGCAGAAATAAGTTTAAATACACTTAACACATATCCTAAAATAACCATTTTTGATGTAAACATTCAATCTTATAATCAAAGAACTAAGTACAAATTACACGGATTGTTTTTATTTGTTATTTTTAGGAAATTATTTGAAAGAACCTTATAGAAATATTGGTCAGTTTGTTGTTTTTGTCATATATCATTTATATTTGTACATACAATTTAGAATGTATAGCGTTTCGAAAATCATTGAATTTTTTCTGCAGCGTCTATCATTTTACATCTTACTATGAGGAGAATAATGCCGGCTGAGGGTTACCTCAATCTAATGTAAAGTGTTACTCAATGAATTAAGGTTGTCGTAACTTTGAACAGTGTATTTATGTCCTTCTGATTCCATATCATCGCATATACTTTGCACGGTCATGTGAATGAGATAACGCTTATACAAATCTGGGAAACTTGCGTTGATATGGAATCGGAAGGACATAAATGCACTGTTCAAAGCTATGGTATCCTTAATTCGCAGAGTAGTACTTTATTATTAAAATGGCATGACCTTCACCCGGTAACATTCTTCTTAGAGTAGCATGTAAAGAGATTGCCGCTGCCTGGACTACTACAAAAATTTTCCAAACGCTGTGTGGTCAAAATTGCATGTACATATATAAATGCTGCATGGCAATAACAGCTAACTGAACACTATTTCTATACACTCTACAAATACCCTATGCGCTCCTCCTGGGAAACAGGATTCAAGTCCAGATAGTAGTTCCACATATTTTGTAGAATCATCCTGCCAATGCTCATCACTGCAGCATTGATCCCTCTACTCAGTTCGTATAATGTTTCTGGAACTAGTAAATAAAGTCTTTAACATGCCGCCAAAGTAAGAACTCTCAATGCATTAAATTAGATGAACTAAAGGGAAGCAAAGAAACAAAGAGAGGTCAAACTCTCCAATACATAGAATGATGAAGAAAACAGTGTTTCAGATACAAACGAACTTTAATGTTTCCTGAAGATCAGTTGATACACACCTATATACAAAAAAGACTGTGACTTTTCAGTTATTTTAATGCAAGCTAAACCCAACTTAACCAAGTCATACTATGTGTTAAAATTTTTAATATTGGCGTTTTTAAAATAAATGGCTATTGTATAGTAGCACTGTGTTTGAAAAAAATTCTTAAAAGGAATTGGGAAGTTCAAACTATAAAATTCGATTTATCGTAACATAATGGAAATAATTAATTTTCTTCTTTTAAGGAAGCACACACTTTCTCAATTGTTATGCGTGAGTGAAATTCGGTTTTAATGACAGAATCCAAAAGGGGACGGGTTGCGCCAAACAGATGATAAAAATTATAAAGTAAAATAAGATGATAATATTGTTACGCATGAAAAATTAACGCAAGAATATCAAAAACTAATGATATATGGAAAGTTTACACTGACACATGATGGAAAGATTACTGTCATATTCTGGCAAAATACTTTCCTCCTCAACACTTTCCACCCAATTTTTTCTTTTGTAGAATGTCAACTAATACTGTTACACCATATCACGCCGAATGATGGCCAATTGGTTAGGGTGCTGGCATTCGGTACCGGAGTTCGTGGGCTCGAGTCCCACTGTGGCATGGATGTGCGTAGCCGTTCTGAATCAGCTTTAAGCTTTAGGCCCCGGTCTCATTAGACCTCGTGTTGCAAAAAAGTTGACCGTAGCACGCCAAACCAAACACCATATAATCAATAAAAGAAAAATAAATAAATAAATAAAAAATAAAACCATGATGTGGCTGTTTTTTCAGTTTTGTTGATAATATTCAATGCATTAAATCCATTTACAGTATATTAGGTTTTTACAAAGTGACGAAGTCCACTAGTCATCAGTTGGGGGGCATATGCTATGTAGGACTAACAACAGTTGAATTTCTTATTGACATAATAAACGAATTTCATAATTTAATTTTTTCACAGGGGTATCAGTTTCTGCGCAAGGTAAATGTCACTACGAATTTTTACTTATCATAGGAAAGAGAGTCTATTAATCTGCAGAACATCATTGTTTTGGAGAGTGTATGTTTTATTTTCCCTATAAAATATTGATATTTTGTTACTTATTCCTTCTCTGATTCAGAACAAAATAGACCAGCTGAATAATAACTAGTTTTAGTTTTTTTTTGGGGGGGGAGATGAAAATACCGCCTCGTTCATTTATAGGAAAAATTAGCAATGCAATTGCACATATAAAATCTTTTCCTGAACACTGCAGCCACCATTGCTGAAAAAAAATCATTTACTGTATTTCTGGTTTACAAAATGTGCCACCTTTATTTGCTTAAATGGGAAATAGATTAAAGATAACCAGTAAAAGAGAATATTACAAGATTTTCAGCAACAAATTTGATTTCCGTTTTAAGCCTCTCAATAAAATTAATTATCGAAAATATGTGATACTTCGGAAATTGAAACACCTGCAGCAGATTTTAAAGACGTTATTACTCCTTGCAGATCAACCACACCCGTTTCACATGTCGCCGCTTTTAACTCGGAGAACGTACTCCAACTTGTACTAGGTGCAAATTCATTATGTCGGTGAAACACATACTTGTTCACTACCTAATTTTAATCGGGGACAAAGATCTAACTTTTACTTGTCATGTGTAAACATGACAGATTTATTAAGTTCCCAACCTCACTAAAATATTTTTAAATTCTTGATTGTTATTAATATTTATCCGTACATTTCACTGTCATCTAGTTTTAGATCACGCTTCTGTCTGCTGTCAATTTTTATTCGAAATATGCATTTCTGATATGTTTGTCGTTCTTCCTACTATTGTTTTTAGACATCTTAATTTTTATATTTTTTTATCATTATTTTTAATAACAAACAGGCTAAAGATTCATCTTTTAATATCTGTTGAGATTTCGTACGTCAACCGGTGTTTGGCAAATTTTAATCCCACGAGGAATTATTTTCCGTAGATTTCGTATAGTATTTATACCGCTGTTCTTTGGTACCGCAGTTTGTTGTATAAGGCTCTCTGGTGGCATGGATATTCTTAGCAGTTCGAAATTGGCTGTAAGCAGTAGGTCTCTTTAGCCCTCGTGTAGGAAAACTTGTAGGTAGACCGCTGCACTCGAAATCAACCTAAACCTCTACTAGTGTACATGAGCACGTGAATCCCTAAAGAAAAACGAAGAAATAGTTATAATTACAAATTACAAAATATTAAATAAGTTCCACATTTTTGTTAGTTTACAGGATGAGTTTCTCCCTACTTTTTAAATACGCTAATATACAGATAAAGCACTGTATTATAGGTAATTATAGCACAAAGTACTTGGTCAATCATACGTGTGACCGTTGAAAAGTCTCAAAAATCTGATGTATAGGGAGAGGAAATGACGGCATCGTAGCGAATGAGGAAAATCCATTGATATCATTCGATGCGCCTATTGTCAGTGAGCGGTAGCTCGTATTATTTTCAATTATCCATTTCAAATTCTACTAGGGTTTGATACATCTGGTCAGTTAATTTCATTTTTTTGTGTTTCTCTTATACATTGTATCGTTCTAACATTTTTCTCTCTCTCACTCTCTCTCGCTCGCTCGCTCACTCACTTTCTTTCTTTCTTTCTCTCCCTCTCCCTCTCTCTCTCTAGCTCACTCACTCCCTCTCCCTCTCTTTTTCTTTCTTTCTTTCTCTCTCTCTCTCTCTCTCTCTCTCTCTCTCTCTATATATATATATATATATATATATATATATATATATAGAGAGAGAGAGAGAGAGAGAGAGAGAGTATATATATAGAGAGAGAATAGTATATATATATATATATATATATATATATATATATATATATATATATATATATATATATATATATATATATATATATATATATATATATATATATACAGGATGACTATAATTAAAGTTTCATAACGTTGTACAAAAAAGAACGACTGATCAGAATAACGTCAAATTTATGCGGAATATTACTGAAGAAAAGGCAAAACGTATCGCATAAGAAAAAAAAAATAGTTCTAAATTTTAGCAACAGCTGAAAGTGTCAGAATATGTAAATAAAAATACCTGTCAATGTAAATACCTGTCAACAACAACTGAAATCATTCGTACGCATGAGCGTACGAATGATTTCAGTTGTTGTAAAAACGACGGATACACAGCTTTTCCTCGTTTTGTATCTGAGAAGTTCGTCATGACTGTCTCGTTGAAGGACCGTGCTCTGCTTGTAAAGCTTTTTTACAAGAATAATGACTGTGCACCAGTAGCTCTGCAGAAATACTGGACACTCAAGGGTATTAAACAAGGCGTTGGACCGATGACTACAAATGGTCTGGAGAAAATTATTGCGAAATTTCACAAGATAGATTCTTTTGATGTGCAATATGGTAGAGGGAGGAAAAAATTGATAAGACAGTCCTTGAAGAAGTGGCAACAGCAGTGCAGGAGGAATCGAACGATGGTGTGTAACGGTGCAGTGCACAAGGAATAGCCCGAACATTGGACAGGCTTGTGAGAACGGAGCATAAAATTCTACGAAACATTCTGCGTAGCAATCCTTACAAAATTAGCCATTTGCAGGAGTTGTATCCATCTGACCTGCAAGCAAGAGAGACTTTTCTATTAGAATTTTTGGCTCACATGGAAGTCGATAATGAATGAACATGAAAATTTATGTGAACAGACAAAACCCATTTCCTTCTGACAGAATATGTCAATGAATAGAACTGCTAAATGTGGCCAATAGAAAATCCACTCGCAACTCAACCAATACCACTTTATCCTGCAAGAGTCACAGTGTGGTGCTGGTTTGCGGCATCGTTAATCATAGGGCCATATTTTTTCGAAGAGACGGGTGCTTTCAGTCCTGTTACCATCACTGATTCTACCGTCACTGGTCAGCGCTATGAGTGTCTTTTGCACAATCACATCATTCCAGATCTTCAAAACCGTGGGTGTGTGGATGGGATTATTTTTATGCAAGATGGCGCTTCTCCGCACATTGCAAATCCAGTGAAGCAGCTGCTGAAGTCCCATTTCGTAAATGCCAAAACTATCAGTCGCCATTTCACTACAGCCTGGCCTCCCTGATCACCTGATTTTAATCCGTGCGACTTCTGACTGTGGAACTATCTGAAAGATGCTGATTTCAGTGCTCCGATTTCACATTTAGCTGAACTGAAGGAACGCATTGCATTACACATTCTGAACGTGACCCCGGATACATTGCGATCAGTTGTAGAACATGCTGTTTCTCGATTTCATATTGTTGCACACAACGATAAACAGTATATTAAGCATGTTTTGTTTCAGTTTCCAGAATTTAAAAAGCAATTTGATGGATGCCTTTTATGCGGTTTTTAGCTTTAGGACAATTAAAAACTAATTTTTCCCATCCGATGTGATATGACGTTGCCACGGTGGATGGGCTTAAGTAACCAACAATATCACACCTGTGTAGTCATGCACACTGAAAAGTACAGTTGATTTAACGTGTAACATACACCTTAGTTGTTGTGTTACGATTCATTCGTTATTTGTAATCGAACTCTTTTAAATTATGATGCTTACAGCGCCATTTGTAGCTAAAATTTGTAATTATTTTATTTATACCATAAATTTTCCCCCTTCTTCAGTAATATTCCTTTCAAACTTAACATCATTCGTGTCAGTCATCCTTTTTTTTACAGAGTTTTGAAACTTTAATTATAATCACCCTGTATATTTACTAGGTTGGGTAAATAGTTAAGACGTCACTTAATAAAATCAATGTGTGTGAAGCAATTTCCATTATTGTCTTTGAAAAGAAATTCTGATAATAATTCGTAAATATGGCCAGAACCATTAATTTTCTATAAAACAATTATAGAAAAAAATAATTATAGAAAACAGAGGCTACATTTTGGGAGCCCTACAAACAGTTTCTAATTATTGTTACTACTGCAAAGACTATTGCTCCATCTGCAAGATGCTTCTCAAATCAAAATGTCCTAACTCATTTAATAGACTTTTCAAAAGGTACTTTTTAAAAGAAAGGAAGACAGACTAAGCGTTCTAGCCGTGTTTTTAGTTGACAAAAATATTAAGTGTTGTACTTAAAGTGGAAAAATCGGATGGCGAGTACAACTTTGTGTAAAACTGTTGCTCCATCATAAATTTATGAGAAGACAGTTAAATACAAGTAATTGAAAGCTTACCCCTTAATAGAGAATATTTGTTTGGAAAGAAATGGTTACTGTCTCTTATTTTAATTTGTTTCTTATTGTTCATGAAAGGATGAACAATAACCTTACAGAGAACCACCAAAAAAGAAACTTCTATCGTCGACACATATGAGTAAGAAATCAAGGCCCCCTGATTATTCGATTCCAAATGGGGAGCAGAATAAATTAGATATCAACCAATTTTAGAAAATTAAGTAGCGAACTTTTATTCTTCAAAATTTTAAGATTTGGTGTTAAAGACTATCGGACAGTTTCAGTCATGCAAAGCAATTTGTCAATCCGCAAGAATATCCCCTGCTACTGCACACTGTCAAATAATATTATATATTGCCAGCGCACAAAATTAACCACCGAACGATTCATTGATCATCGGTATCGTAGTTCGTGTGGTCGAATCCCATTGTGGCATGGATGTTCGTAGCTGTTCGGAATGGGCTTTAAGCAGTAGGTCCTGGTCTGATTAGCCCTCGTGTTACAAAAAGTAGATCACAGCTCTCGAAACCAAACCAAACCACAAAATTAACCGATTGCACTAATCACGTCCGGAAGAACACAAAGTAAATATCTGATTACCCGATCGATGGGCTCTTTTTTACCTCCTTACAACTTCAAGTTGTAATAGGGATGATGACTGCTCCAACCGGTTCTATACCAGTGTCACTTTGAAACCCCAATTCTTATATTTCAAATCTTCCAACACTAAATTGAACAAAAGTATTACTGATTTATTTTCCTTATGGTAAGGACGGACAAGTGGATTTCATTTATAAATATTGTATACAATGATTTGTCATCAGTGTTCAAATATATATTATGAGTAATATTAAGTATTTATTACATTCTATAGTAAGAAATACTTGTAAACTTTTTTACTTATAAAAATGTCTTTTATTTTAGCTGCATAGTTTTCGTTTAACTTCTAAAAACTTGAAAGTATTTTAATTTGTAAGTTTCATCTTATTTGTATATTTAATTTCCGATTTTGTTTTGTAGATTCATTTTTAATAAAACCACGAACCATCATTATTTCAGCCAAACAATATCTTAAATGACCTCTTAAAATTCTGAATCGAAACACCTTTTTCTAAACAAATTAGTTTTTCACACACGCATTTGATTGGTACTTAAATTTTACTTTGGTATTATTCGTCTTTACATTATTATGTTAAATTCACATCTTGAAAATGGTGTTCCATATGCTATATCTTGTCTTTTCATATCATTAGTTCTATTATTTACCTTGATTGAATTATTATGTTCAATCTGGTTTTAATCCCCATACTACAAGCCTTTCTTATTGAAAGCAATTTTTTCCTTCTTTTTTACTGTACTTACATTTTAATGATTTACATTTTACTTATTTTAAAATTTTGCTATTTATGATAAATTGTATTCTCGTCACGCTTCTTTGCTGCAAATAGTCCTACCTTGGGTGAATATAAGCTCTATACATCAATTTATTTACTTAATGTGACAAGAAGAGAAGTTCTGTGGGGTTTGAGAATCTTTATAACCCTGAACTAACTATTTTATTCACCCCAAAAGTATATTTCTTTAGTAGGGTTAAAATTTGGGCATCACGCTAGCTACTGGAGATTTTCGACAAATCACATGTGAGGAATTTTCAAGTTATGGCAAAAGTAGATGTTACAGCAGTCCTAAAAAAAATAACATTAATGATTTTTGAGTTAAGCGACATACATAAGTCACAACTAGTTAAAATACATTCAGGCATAGTCAAAATAGATATTTGCATAGAAACATGAAGACTTCTCAATTTACAGATGTGCACAAGTAGATGTTACATCAGTCCTAAATTTCAGCTTTCTAGGTTAATCGGTTTTAAGTTTCGCGTCAAACATACGTCACTACACAACTAATCAAAATGGACTCAAACATGTTTGAAATGAATATTTCCATCATAATATATAGACTGAAAGTTTCTAAGATTGTAATACTTCCTTTCCTTTACATAGTACATAATGTAAGAAACAGAAGCACAGATCATTGTGACTTGCCATCATACTATTGTTTCACTAAGAAGCAAACAAATGTTTACTACACCATCCTTTTTGTTATTTAGTTACATTCTTAACTAACATTTAAATCTACTTAAGATTTTACAAGTGAATATATAAAATTAATTTTCTTTATCAAATTCATTATTATACCAATGAAAGAAATATTTTTCTTTTGAAAAAGACTGAGAATTTGTTTCTTTTTATTCAAAGAATCCTGTTTCTTGCATGCTATCATCTGTAATATATTTCATCACAAATCAGTTTTTCCCATTTATTCCAGGTTTTATTGCATTTATCTCTCAACACAGATTTTGGGAGAAGCACGCAGAATGCTTTTTTTTTGATTAATGTCATCGTAAAAAATATATTTTTTCATACATAAATGCTTAAATTCAGAGATTCACTGGAGTAGAAATTAAGCAGAATGAATATTTTATTAATATTCCGTATTTCAAAGTAAAAAAAGAAGCCCGAAAAAGTTAAACTAAAAACATACTAAACGAATTGAATAGGTTATAGTATATAATCTTTTAAACTAATGTTGTTTAACTGCATGTATTGCAATGCAAACATTATTATAAATATTTTTCTATATTCTTTTGACTTTCAATACGAAAATGCATGAAATCACTCAGTTCCTGTAACTTTTTAAAATAAAAAGTAATATAATTTTATTGCTAGTTTTGTAAATACGTGGTTATATAATCTATAAAATGTCTTTAAATACCTGTTAAATTTAATTTTTTCAGAAATAGAAAATAATTTAGAGTTAAATATAAAATACATCAGAAATAAAATTGTTTCTACTTTCACTAATACATTGCAGTTTATAAATTCTTTTACTAAGTTTTCTTGAAAGAAATAAATGCCAGGAGGAAATTTTATTAGTACAAATTCTGAACTGAATTTAATTGTATATTTCCAGTATCGGTTACTATGGTCAAATGTATAGGGTGCTGTATTATCGTTGTATGGACTTTTATGGAAATAAACCCAAATTATAGGTAATATTTAAAGTAATAAAAAGATAATAAATAAGTTTAATGATAAGTAAAGCTGACAATGATAACCAATATGCTGGAGACCAGTTACAGGACATGAACATCAAAGAGATCAACACCGATAAGAGGTTAAAAGAGCAAAACGGACTTAATACCACCTTTAAATAAAATGTTGACAATGGTTTGAAATAATAAGAATAAAACAATCAAAAAATCAAACATGGAAAATCGATTTTATTTAACAAGGAAAACGAATAAAACTTTTTTTTAGTTTTCAGTTATACCGCTAGAGGGTGACACTAGTTTCAAATCTCCACAACTAGGACTTCATGTACGCTGAACAGCTGTTTGCATTTACCAAACTGGTTTCATTTTTTTTCAATCTAATTTTTTCTAATTATATTATATATTGCCACTGGAATTAAACCTATGTGCAAAATTTCAAATCTCTAGCTAGTCAGGAAATTAGTTAAAAATTGATATCAAAATACCAACTGACACACTAGTGAAGTCAAGTAAAATCAATTAAAACTCAGATACTTTTGGTATTTCTAAAAATAACTAATAGATTACACTCACGAAAAAGCCCAAATAAGTTCATATTGATAATATTGGTAGTAAAATAACAATAAGGATGATTATTATAAACTTGACATTCAAAGCAGAAAGCCGAACGATGGCCGGATGGTAGAGCACTGCTTTTTGGAACCAGAGTTCGTGGGTTCGAATCCCGCTGATGGCATGGATGTTCGTAGCCGTTCGGAATCGGCTTTAAACATTAGGTGCGTTTATCATTAGCCCTCGTGTGCAAAACAGTAGATCGTAGTGCTCCAAATCAAACCATCAAAGCGGAAACGTTTTAAGGTCATATCATGACCTTGCAGACTTGCTACCTAATAGAAGCAGGGTCTTCAAGAAAATACCTCTGGATAAATTGGGTATGACCACTTCAAAGCAGGGTCCAAACAGCGTCACACTTTTAAGTAGATGAAAATAGCAACTGGCTTATGTGAAGCTTTACTGTATACTATTTATTTTTAAACAGCTAGTCCCGAGACTGTTGCCATTTATTTTTGAGAAATGAACTTAAATATTTTATCCAGTCCCAATACGACATAGCAAATTTCAAAAGGATTCTAGGTAATATTTTAACAAATCTGCAAATGCATTGCCATTATTTTCCTCATGAGAATGCTACCGACAAAAGAAATTTAAAATTTCCGTAGAGGTTAGTTTGCCCAGATGTTTATGAACGTATACGACAAGAGGTTGATTCTAAATTTTTTTTTATTTTAAAGAGGTCAGAGAATCTTAAAGAATCAACCATTTTAAAAGATATTATCGGTAGTCCCCTCATTGTTCTCTGTTTTCTTCTTGTTTAAATGTAGGTTTTTTGTAACATTTAGTACTGTTTGTTCTTAACATTTATTGGATGAGGTACTACCATCCCTTTTTTTATTTATTTATTTATTTATTTATTCATTCTTTACTTACTTTTCGCTCAATCTGTTTTTGGAGCAGCTTGTAGGGGAACTTACATTATAAAACTCCAACCAATCAATCAACCAGGTCTAATTGTTCCAAGTGTTAAAAATTTTTTGATCGTAATGCTTCATGACAAACCAATAAATTTGGAATAAATTTTTATTTTTACATTTACACTTTATTGTGCCCACCTTCTAAAAGTTCTTTTTCACTGTCTTTTTATTCATAAACGAGTTAGTATAACACCACTTAGTTTCCTTCTGAAGCTATTTCGTTTCACATAATTCTCCTATAATAGAAATGTAGAATGTAGAATTTTTTGAACATTATATTTCAAGGTATAATGAAGTGAATTAAGCTATTAATCAATTAGTGTTAACCAAGATAAATTGTTCTGGGGGAAAAAAAAGCATAATTTCTGTTGCCTCGTTAAAACATTTTTCTCCCGTTTCATACGCTTACGAAGAGATATTAAAAGCTAGTAAAAAAAATTAAAATGTTATAATTACCAATTCAAATTAATTTAGTTAATTAAACATCTTATTTTACGAATAAATCTACTGTTAGAAATTATGAAACGTAACTTTAATTTTTAGTACTAATATAGTTATTTTTAATGTGATAAAAATCTTTTTTAATGGAATTGAAAATATTCAAGTACAAGTTATTACATTTTGAGGATATGCTATTGATAAAACATTTTATGCTCTGTAATCGTCCAATTTCATTGAATAAATATTTGCATATCTATTCAGTTTAATTTAAAATTTTTATTTGCAAACTAGTAATTAGTTTTCTCTTCTGAATATAAGTGTACGAAAAGGGAAAGAGTTTTATAAAAGTTATTTATTCACAGTAAAATGATGGAATTCTTTTTATTGAAATTGACATACGTGTCATGCAGTACAAGTTCTTTTTACAACGAATAAATTAAGAATTACTCATTGCATTCATTCTATTCAGACTTCTGGTTTAAAACAAATAGCTTCTAAAAAAATTCTATAACAAGTTTTACAATGCTTAAAAGATTTCTAAATTTATTTTCTTCCATTGAAAATTCCAGTTTCTCTTCGCTCACACTAACAAAGCGAAAATATTCTGAAAATTTGTTGCTTTATCCTTTTGGATTGATTTTTGCTTTTTGTTCTATTTTAGACGTTAGAAATTCCGTAATGCAATTCAACATTTTTTTTTGCAAAGTAAGGAGTTTATTGTAAACGAAATGAAGGTTAGAGGAACACTTTTTACCTGTAATTTTTTCTGTTATTAAAGGATGTGCTACGATGTTCGTTGCATTATTTTTTATTCTTTTATTTATAGGTTTGAATCATTAATAAGTGAATATTAAATTATACACTAGAATTATCTCAAATAAGGTAAATTTAGACTTTCAAAATTGTCTGTAGTAATAAAAAGATAAAATTTTAAAAATACTATGCAAATTTTGTACAAGGAGTTTTCATAAATCTTTTACATAAAACTTTTTGTACTGAAATTACCAACTATTCAAAAATCCCTCTTAAAAACGAGTTCAAAAAAGCTGCATTGGAGAAAACAGTTTCAAATCCAAAAATCTAGCATATCATAATAACTGAAACTCTTTGTCATCGTCATCTCATGACCATCATTGATATACAAAATTTTCAAGACTTACGAGAAACTGATTGCAATGGGATTTTCTCTATTCCTCTGTTGAGTGCCTTTCTATGTAGGAATAAAGAGAAAAGAACTTGCACATAAGGTTGCTAAATATGCTATTGACCAATATACAGTTGCCCTACCTTATCTCGGTGTGAAAAAATATATATTAAACATCGCACTTATAGAAAATGTCAAGCTTCTTGAGACGAATGTTTGCTGAATAAATTGTATGAAATAAAACCAGAAATGAAATAGTGGCTTAGTCAACCCTTTCAGAAAACATGATGCTATTTTAACGCGTCTCCGAATTGGTCCCACCCGTTTTACTCATCGATGCCTCCTTTTCAGCGAATCGCCTTCGATGTGTCAGCACTGTAACGTCACAGCTCTAAAATAGGTAAGTTTGGTAGCGTTATGGTCGAGCAGGGTTCTTCAAAGGCCTCATAAGGATGACACATCGAACACAAGTGAGATGGAGAAGAAAGAAGAATTTATTCTGATATATACAAATATTTACATCATTTACATTCTCAGCACAGCTCAATCATCCTCGCCCGCCGGACAACAACTCTCAGCGTCTTCTCCCACACCAAACGACGCTTGGCCCTCGTGACGTCACTCGAAATCATCCACACCTCTATCTGTCTTTTCTAGAGGAGAGGTTAGGGAGGAGAGAATGGAGGCATGGGGATCCCCCAGATAGCAAGAACTCGTTCGACTGACGTCAGAGCGAACCGTAATACACAACAAATAAAAATAAAAATAGTTTTCCAGTAGCGTGATGCCACAGCACTGTAAGAATCTTATGTGAATAAAATACATCATCATTGAGTGTCCTGTTATTACATTCCCCGTATAAAACATTTTAATAGTCCCAACATCACTATGAAAGATATACTTTGTGAAATTCATCATCGTTTTCTCAAAGATATGGACTTTTACCACAATATTTATCATTTTACACTTTGGGTCTCCTGCAATTCTTTTATTTTTTCTTAATCTGGATGTTTTTTTATTCTCATTTTTGCACTTGTTTTAGCTACTTATATTTTATTAATTTGTGTATGAGTGTATATATCTTGATATACAAATGTCGTATTGAGATTCAATGTCATTGTCGTTTTAAATATCTCGTTTGGTATAATATGTTCTTTTTTAGGATTCAGTGCCATTAAACTTCATGAAACAAACCAATCAACCTAATAACGAGAAATTATTTCTGATAACATTCTATTGTCCACGATGACTCCTCCGTTCTCTACTTTTACTCCCACACTGACGAGGTTGACCCTACAAGTCCCACTTCGCTGATAAGGAATCCATCAAGATTCATGTGATCACTTGTGAGCTCAAACTCCTACTATACCCATATTCGCATACACGAGACACATTAAATAAAAATAGTTTGTATTCAACGTAAAACCAGATTTACTATAAGCACTACTAAAATATTTGAATGATGTTGATGATGAATAATAATATAGCTTTTACTTTTTCAAGATTAAGGGGACCAAATGGTTGTAAACTGTTCAAAAGAAAAATGCGAGACCTAGTTTTGTAAATACTATAACGAAAAGTTCTTTCCGGGTGAACACTTTTCGTACTTAGTGTAATTCAAACCTCTTAATTAGAAAAATTATGCTGAAAGAAATAGAGATTGATATCGGTATTTAAAATTTTATTTTGACAGGTGAAGTTCACATTAATTGTATGTTCTAAATATTTAACCATAAAGCAATTATATTTTATAAATCAGTTCTTATTAGCAAGAATTTATTTTTAATATGAGCTTTCAATCGTATTCGCACTGAATTTACTATAAATGTGAACAATGTAAAATTAATGAAATATTTATTTAAATCGATAACTAATCATAAATAGAAAAAGAACGAGTATGGAAATTAAATAAAAGGCTTTGTAAAATCATCTGAAATACAAAGTTATGTAAGTAGACATTGCTAATAAAAAGTTTCTGCTTATTTATATAAAAATCATAACACCAACAATACTAAAGTGTTTCGCTAGGAGAAAATCATATCAGTAAATATTTCTTGTAGATGTCATCCCTAACTTAGATCTTAACGATTTTGTTCAAAGAAAAGTTGAAGTAAAATAAACGTAATTTTTGAAATTAAGTTCATTTTTGTTAAAGTATTGGATGGCGACATGGCGACATGGTTGAGCGGTTTTCCTTCGGACAAATTGCTTGGGATGTTTAATAATTCGAATCAATGACTTATTTAAATTCATAATCTTTTACATTCAGACAGTGTTATATTAAATGGGAAACATTTTACATCATGTAAACAAAATTTAACTTTTCAAAAATGAACAGTATTATAAACTAAAACAATATTTTTAAGATTAATTTATAGACATGAAAATTATGGTACGAAGAATTTTACTTCAGAGTAGAATTAATTGTTCAAAAACATGTTTCTGAGTTAGTATATTAATACAATCCTTCAAGAAATTTTGTATACATAATATTTTTAACTGTACAAATATATATTTTTAAATAAATTCTCAAAATTAATAAAATGTCAAAGTGTGTGCTAAGGAAAACTAGAGTGATTTTTATTATTCCAATAAAAATTAGATTATTTAAATTGAAACTCATAGACCA
>CM063503.1:3634016-3774016 GCA_032207245.1 Pardosa pseudoannulata | reverse complement strand
TTGCTCTATTAAGTCCATGAATTAATTTTTAAAATTCAGATTGAGCATTTTTACCAGTAAACATAACTGTAATGCATCATTTATTTAGAGGGCAGTATAATATAGATGTATGTTTAGATTTTGTTAGTTCCAGTGCGCCCATTATGGGCTAATGTGTTAATAATTGCTTTTTTTAGTCTTATGTATCATGAACGGCTACGAAAAGTGAGTTGTTTCTATTAATATTTGTATTAGAAATGTAAACGTCTATAATGGTTGTTTTTTACAGAGAATTTCAAATATGTGTGTTTATTTCTAACTAAAGATTTGGTAAAATAATAAATAAAGAATAATGTGCCAAATATTCCATTTTACACCC
The DNA here is from genome assembly GCA_032207245.1 of Pardosa pseudoannulata. Taxonomy (NCBI): domain Eukaryota; kingdom Metazoa; phylum Arthropoda; class Arachnida; order Araneae; family Lycosidae; genus Pardosa; species Pardosa pseudoannulata. The sequence goes on along the minus strand of CM063503.1, from coordinate 3,773,658 downwards.
AGGGGTAATAAGCCTTTTATTTGAATGTTTTATTTAAATTGAAAATCTTATTGAAATATATTCTCTCTTGTTCTACACCTATAAAAAATTCATGTTTATAATCTAAAAGTATTTTTCAAAATAGATGCATTCTTGTTGAAAAGTATGTTTTCCCCACTTTAGCAAAAAATATATTTCTGACATATAGTTTTTTGAAGAATAATTTTGAGTTTATCGACACCCATTTGAAGTTCGGTTGATTAGCAACTTTCAGGATCAAGTTTCTTCCGAGTTTGAAAATTTTCAGTGATTAATTTTTTAATATTACTTATCTTAGATGTAGTTCATGTTCCTTCAATAATATAATTTAAAAATTATATCTAACATTAGATGAGAGATGTTATGGATCATAAAACTTTATTTTTCTCCTCTTTAGCATTTACATTACCAAATATTTCATTTTCGTCGAAACTTATAGATTTTGCCGTCGCCGAAGTTTATATTTTCAATTAGTGTTTCTTTTACACAGAAAAGAAACAATTTCAAAGAATATTAAATATATTTTGGCAAAAAATTATTTCTGAAACTCTTCTCAAATTAGGCACACTGAATTGTACTTAATTTAATTTTTTCGTCCTTAATAAAAGATACAAAAAAAAATAATAAATTTATAATAAATTTATAAATGTGTAAAATAAATTTATAAATGCGTAAAAATAAAATATTAAAAAGTTTACCTTAAATTATAATAATTAAGTATTCAATGTTATGGAATTAAATTTTTAAGCAGAAATGTTCTTTCAAAAATACATTTTTTTTTTAGATTTTAAAACTCTTTGTTTAAAAAATTAATTTTTAAAATAGCTTTCAGGATTAAAATTAATTTTTAAAAATTACTAAATAGGTAGGATATGTAAATTTCAACATATAAATATGTTCCTCATTTTATCATTAATATCAGAAACTTAATAAATTTTTGGCCATTAATGAAGGAATAAAGTGTACTTAAAATATGTCTCAAGAGTTTTAAATGCTAACAGGTATGTGATTTTTAGCATGAAATTTGTTTATCGATTTAAAGCACAGAAAACATGTTGAAATATATATTCTGTAAAATTTATAGTCGCTTAAAGTCCCGTCGATTAGCCATTATGAGTCAAAAGAATTCCAAGGCACGTTTTCGAGAACGATTACCCTAAATCCTCTAGAGGCTTCTAAAGTTACTCTAGTCTCCCAAGTTGCTGAGTGAAATCTAAGGCTGCAAGGATATTTCCTCTTTCATTCATTTGAAAGAAGCACTTTACAGAAATACAGATCTACAAATTTGTCACGTCTATGCAGGAGTTGAGGGAGGGGAGTTCTTATTTATAGAAGGCCTAAATTCGCCGAAAGATTTGTATACTATAAAGATGTTTAACGCTAGCCATTTGATATAAAATATAAATACTGCATTTTTTACAGTATCATTATAAAAAGCTCAAAATGTGTTTAAATATTAACAGCGTTCAGTGCACTTATCCGTGATAAAAATTAATATATATTGCAAAAATGTATATGAATATACATTAAATATATCCAATAGAAATATTGCAGATAGATATCGAGAAAACAAATTATTTTTCCAGTACTTTTTTACTCTCATTAATATAATGTGTACGGAAATAAGCTGTGAATGAAATTCACTTTGGAGTATGATTGATTTGATAAGACACAAATAGAATTTATTTAATGCTTCTTACTTTCCATTCCATCAGGCCATTTAACTTCTTTCATATTCTGTGCGTAAATGGTTTTCAACATTTGTTTACATTTTTATACGTCATCTTCTTCTTCTTCAATGGCCAGACAGCCCAGGATGGGCCCTTGCCTTCCTCAGAATCGAATTCCAGACTGTTCTGTCCAGTTAGTAATTTTTAAAAGTCTCAAGTCCGATTCCAAGCAGTCGAGCCACCTAAGTTTAGGTCTACCTCTTTTTCGGGTGCCAAATGGTCTAGAAGAGACGATCTTTTTTGTTACACGATCTTCATCCATTCTGCACAGGTGTCCCACCCATTTAATTATCTGAATCCTTATACATTGTACTATATCTAGATTTTTAAAAGATTTATAGAGTTCAGAGTTAGTTCTTCTTTTCCAGATATTATTATGTTTAATGCCACCAAAAATAGTTCTCAAAACTTTTCTTTCAAAAACAGAAATATTTTTTTACTTTTTCTTACATTGCCCAGGTCTCAGCAGAATAAGTAAGAATGGGTCTGATTAAACTTTTGTAAATTTGGGGATTTATTCTAACTATGAAATCCGTGTTCTAAGTTACAAAAATGCAAAACAAACACACCGTTTATTAGAATCAGTCATTATTTCTGCTATCTTAGTACCAGTTACTCCATTTCAATCCTAAAATATAAAATAATAGAAGAGTAAAATTGGTTATGAAAAAACTTAATTTCATCCTGTAAATATCACAAAAGCACAAAATTTCATTCTTAATACAAATTACTTTTGATATTATTTGGATCACAATGGTTAAGTGTTTGCATCATGAGTACGAATTAGACAGGGATCTACTGCTTAAAGACAATTTCATCCCTGTCATTTGCAGGATTCGATCTTAAAGAAGCCGGTACTCAAATATAGCTCCTTAATCACTTAGTTAATTTTTAACTAGTTAATAAGAAATACAATATTACATTTTAAGTTAAATAATATTTCATAAAACTTATTATTAAATATAAGGAATTTTTAAACCATTAATAAAGAATTGAAAGCCATTCAATCCTTACTTGTAGAATATTTTAAATTATGTTGAGCAATAACTTTAGTTATTCAAAGTTCAAATATTTTTCCTATTATAAACATGAAAATCTCTTACAGTTTCCAAGGCATAAACCGACATTGTATGAACCACGCAAGTATCAAGTTCTTTAATATTTTTTTATTTACTTCATTGGACATGTCATCTCCTTTTAACAGTCTTTAATTTTCTATTGGTTTGGCCCAACTTGTCTCAAAAAGGTCTTTGTTCCATAAAAATTAAACCAACCTATTTTTAACCTTTATCATCCAGCATCCATAATTAATTTTTTTCACAAGATTGCTGAAATGGATTCCTTCTTATATACCTTTAAAATCTGGTTCACTAAATTTAATTCAAATTATCTGTAGAAGTCTTCGTCTTAGAAGTGAATATTATATATCTACTTTAAATGTCTACATATAAGAAATTACGGCTATACTTAAGAAATAAATAGTCGCATATTTAAGAAATTTACAGATATAATAAAGAAATTAAAATTAACATTTCTAGCCCTTTTAAAAATTTCTATAGACACATCGGCCAGCGTTTCGCCTAATTCAACAAAGTCCATATTTAATTGAAACATTCAACAATTTTAGGCTTACCTTTTTCCTATTCTTTTTTTTTGTTTTAAGTCTTAGCGTATCATTAAAAGAACTCAATGTGTAAAAATCCGGCTTGTCTTTTTAAGTTACAGAAAACAAAGCGTTTGGGTAAGCCATAACACTTTCTTTGCAAGTATTGGGAAACAAATTATGGGATGGACATGTGATTTCTGTTTTTTCGAATTGTTCCACAGGAATTTATTTCGTATTTATCATGCAGTTGAATGCAGGAGATCTGAATAAATTATGTCCCATTCCTTTCAAATCTTGAATAAAATTAATATTCATAGGCTTTGCAGCTGAAATGTCTCCTATTATTTAGGCTATCTCTGCATACTCTCTCTACTAAAGGACTGTTATTTTTCCTCGCTTCTGAAATGATCACAAGTGTTTGACAAACCGTGATCTGCTCATTGATTCTGCTGCCTCATGTCATCATTCTAATATTGTCTTGTTACTAAAACATGTTACTCTTATTTGATTAATGTTAAAGACATTTTTATTTACTCATCTCATCCCAATCTTTTGCATTTTTCAATAAACAATGGTTCTTATCATCACATCTGGCATATTTTTTGTGTATCATTTATCATGCCCGTTAACATTTTTTTGTTCGTTTTCTTTTGTTCCTTAGCTTGTGTATTAAACATATAATTTGTTTGGTGAATTTTTGGAGATTTAAAAATCTGTAGTATTAATTTATATCTAAGTAATAGTGACCAGAAAGTTATGTGCACTTTCAACGAATACATAGAAAAGGTTAAAGACGAGAGGTTAGTAACGTAAAGAGTTGAACCGATGTACAAAATTAGAATTTCCAATGTTATGTTATTTAGTTTAAAAGAAGTGAGAAAACATGTAGCAGAAATATTTACCCAAGATTTAGAAATTCGTTTAATTGTATAAGGTATAATATTAAACTTTTAGGAACAAATACTTAATATTGCTTTTAAAAAGAATTTTATGTTGAAAGGTCCTGTTATTTTAACAAGTTAAAGGGTACTTATTTCTTGAAAATACGTGGAGAAAAATTTCAGAATTCCCTTTTTATTATAAAATAACTAAATGAGTATTTTAATTAGGGTTATCCAAATTTAATTTTATCTCCCATTTATATATCCTATCTATACATCTCTCATGTATATATCCTATCTATACATCTGTCATTTATATATCTTAAAATTACAATCAACACTAATTAGGTGCTTTTTCTTATTTGTCAAATATGAGTCCCAATTGTAAATACAGTGGACTCCGCTTAATGTGATCAGTTTGCGATACCGTAATTTTGGTAAAAATAACCGATTGATAACAATAAACGATAATCAAAATTAGATAAATTTACCTCCCCCCTTTAATTCACACGAACTAAATTTCAAAACAAAATAAAAAACACACCTTATATTTATGTACTGTATATTATCATTTGAAAAATAAGAATTGTATACATAATTAAAAATATTGATCAATTGATGACTGTCTACAATTTTTTCTAAGAAGTTCATTGATAAATTGTTCGTAATCATAATCAACCTATCATAACAATTTAAAATTTCGATCTTTTGTTTTAATGTTAGATCATTTCGCTTTCTGGCTTCCATATCGACAAGCTGAATGTAAGCGAGCAAGGCATAAAATGTGAATACGCTCTTTCTCAGTTCCGATAATAAAGGCGTATTACTGAAAAACTCCAGGAACGTGTAACTTCCCACTCCTTTGTTCATTCCCCCATTTTCCTAGCTTGAAGAGGATAATTCTCGGAAATCCAAACAGCAGCGAAGGGAAAGAAAAGAATTGGTTCCTTCTGAATACATTGTGAATATTTCTTTGCCAGTTAAAATGAGGTTCGAAAGTTAATAACATTAACCGATGTAACGATCACATAAAGCGATAATTTTAACATACAAATGAATATAGAAAATCGGGACCAAGTGATTTAGATAACAATAAGAGATTAATAACATTATCCGCGATCACATTAAACGGAGTCCACTGTATATACAATCATGCTATCTTTATGCTAGTAATGACTGTTGCTATACCTAAAAATGAAAAAAAAAATTGTTCTATTCAAATAAAGACCTAAATGATATACTATTATGGATTTATCCTGCATGCCCAGATGCTTAGTATAATGTTTCAGAACGTAGTATCTGAAACAATATAAAATAAATTTCTTAAACCTTTCTGTATTTTATAAACTTTTAAATGTTATTCGGAAAATGAAAACTGTGTGATTTTTCTATGACTGTAAATAGTTTACTTCATAGGAACTGTTTTCTAGAATATCTGTAATTTCCTGTTGGGATATTTTACCACTGATTTGAGTGCTCAAATTACTATCCTGATATGTTCTTAAACAGTATATTATACTTAACCTCTGTTTTATTGTGGATACAAAAATATAATCTAAACATGTATGATAGTAAGCAAAGTTATTTCAAATTTTTGCATTACTGTATACATATATATTGTTAAAAATATTTTTTAAGAATTGTTTTATATGTGTATGCATAAAAAAATAATAGCAAACAATCTTATTTCGATCTCCATTTAAGTAGCATGGTTAAGTAACAAAAGATTCCATTTACAAATGCTCTTATAGAAAAATTATGCTAATTTGTTTCGATGTTTTACAACCCACATTACATCGTAAATTTGTCATTTTTTTATCAAACTACAGATTTAAATACAAATAATTTAGATGTTCCTAAAAATATATATTTACATACGTTTTTCCAATTTCTTTAAACTTTCCTTTCCAATTAGAGTGTGTGGAATTTTAAATTTAGCTTTCACAGGTATTAAAATTTTTTGTTAAGAATATTAGTTAATTAAATTTTGGTTTACATTACTCATGCAAATTTGTGTTTTGTTATACAATACAGTGTTTTGTTATACAATAATAGTTGTTTGATATCACAGCTATTTATTCCTTTTGTTTTAAATAAATATTTTTTACTGTAGATGTCTACGGTTAATATGAAATATCTCTAAACTTCTTAGCATGAAAGACATACTAAAATATAATTTGCTTGTTCCATCAACGTATACTTTAAACTTATTTTTTGTTATTGGCTGTTTCATCTTATTTTTGGAACAGCATATCCTCTTTTTAGATGTTATCCCGTTATCGCCAATCATTCATTGAAATTTATCTTTATGAACATCTACAGTATCATTCCAAAAATTTGTAACAAGAAAAGATCTTTAAAGCATTCAAAAGTGGCACAAACTCCCAATTTTAATACATATATACGTTTTTGAATTAGTTTCAGATATTTCAAACGCTTTAAAGGTTATGTCTTTATAATGCATTGTATATCACTGTAACAAATAGCATATATTTTACCTTTAAAGTAATATATATATATATATATATATATATATATATATATATATATATATATATATATATATATATATATATGAATATTTTGTATTTAAGCTCAGTATACATATTCAAATAAAGAAAAAATAACTTATTAAAATTACTATTTAAATATTTGTAACTATTTAAACTATTTTATCGTTGTTGAACATAATTAAAAATGAAGTTAATATTACATTGATTAAATACAAAAAGTAAATTGAACAAATATGCATAAGATAAAAGAACTAAATCCAATTTAGTATAAACATCGCGAGAAGTATGCTGAATAAATTATCATTAAAGTTATGCTAAGCCAAATCTCAATATAAATTGAAAAAGCAAAGAAACAATGCGTTCTATATCAGACTATTTTAATTAAATGGAAATTTCTCACTTTGTTTGAGTTGTTAATGAAACAGGTGTTCTTTGTAACTCAGTGTCAGAAGAATACTGCGAAGTAATCAAAATTATTTTTGATAAGAATGAATATTTAAATGGAATACTTGTTTCAATAATAGGGGAATGAAGTCTCAGGAAATGTTCTTGAATACGCTTATATATTTTTAATTCCCAAACGATCGATTGCAGTTATTTTCATATTAACTAAATAACAATGAACGGGTAAGTAAACACACTATGCAAAAGCGTGGACTAGTTTTAAAGTGTTTTAATATGAAATGTTTGGGTTTAAGTGTGATATATACATATATTTGAAAATATTCTTTATATAATTCTACGGACAAAATTATTTTAACTGAAAGTTTATCGGAAAAAAATTAAACTTTATCAGATAAATCTTTATAAATGAATAAGCTATAGTTCAACATATTTACTATACAACAATATACTCAAAAATGTGTAAATTTTTCTCACCTTTTTTAAGAACTTCAAAGATTTTTATTTAAGAACTGAGGGCTAACTATTCCACGAAATGCCGCAGATGTTTTCAATTTTTATTGAAAAATCTGATTTAATGAAATAGAACATTTAGTTACATGGAAAATACTATATCAAATTGTAAGTTTGCATACTGTAATAATTAAAATGTTTTCATAATAAACATGTTAAACCAGTTCAATAATGCTTTTAATTAGTGAAGGTTAGGTTTGGTTTGGTTTAGAATGCTACAGTCTACATTTTTTGTAACATGGGGGATAATGAGACTGGGACCTACAGCTTAAAGACAATTTCGAACGGCTACGAACATCCATGCCACAGTGGGATTCGAACCCACGACCGTGCACCTTAAACATTCGGACATAGTTCGGCTAATTAGTGTAGGAGGTAAAGCCATAAAATACCGGTGGGCAATGTGTTAATAAATTTTCAAATCAAAGATCTATAAAACACTGTAAAGAATAGGAAATTAAGTATAGTAAACATTTAACTTATGCAAATTTTAAATGGATGATTGTTTTAAGAATCCTATGAACTCGTGCTTGGTATAGTATACCCTAGTGCACGGATAGGCAAACTACGGCCCACGGGCCAACTCCGACCCCCCGCAAGGTTTTATCCGACCCGCTGATAGAATTTTAAATTGCCGGTCCGAAGCAAATTAAAAGAAATATAGACATATATTATATATCCATTTCTTTATCTACTACGTTTAAATATTATTTTTGTTCTTCCTTTTTTACTATTTTTGTTCTACAAAGCATAAATCGACGGAAATAGCAATCACAGACAGCTTTCAATTGGTAAAGTGTTAAAAGCGGAAGTTCTTTGTTAGTTATAACTGTAGATTGGCGCCAACAAGCGTCATTTCTTATTAGGGGAGCAGACATACGGAATCCAGAATAAAGGTGAATTAGACCTCCCATATGGCAGACTGTGCATTATAAGCTTCAGCCAGCGGCTTTTGATTGCAGACATATAGAATCATTATGAATAGTGGTGAATTTTTTAAAAGTATAGCGAAGCTAGTTCTCGTTTTGGTTATTCGTAAAATATTTCAACCCAAAAATGGCTACTAAAAAACGTACAGTTTATTCAGAGTGTTGTGTTTTTAATAATGAATGGACCTGGAAATATTTTTTACAGTTTGAAAAGATAAACCAGTGTGTCTCATCTGCAATGAAGTTGTAACAGTCTTCAAATTATGTAACATTTTTCAATCATTTCACATCTAAGCATAAAAATTACGAAGCAATGTCCGCATATGAAAAAAAACAATATATAGAAAATCTTCAATAGATACAATATTGCTAAAAATAATAAAGCACTCAGTCATGGGAAGTTCTTTAAACAATGCATGCTCCAAGTTTGTGATGTTTTATGCCTAGACAAGAAAAATAAATTTGAGACAAAGTTTATCTCGAAAAACGATGACTTCTAGTATCGAAGCCATCGATAAAAATTTGATATTATAAGAGGTATTGATAAGAACTTTAAAATTACCGAGGAACTGTCGTGCATGCTTTTTTTAAAGGAAACTATAACGCATGTGATATTTTTCGTGAATTTCAGGTGGGGCTTTTAACTTTGAAAGTGCTTATAACAAATTTATGTAATATTATGACCGGTGAAACACCAAATATAACATGGAAAAAATATAGATTGCTTGGACTCTTTAATCAAAACTATCCCGGGAATAAAGTTGTTTTTCTAAATAGAATTGTACATAACGATGCTCTGTGTAAATATGCATTAAATATGAAATTCGTGTTTGATGCAGTCATGAAACTTATGAATACTATTCGATCTCATGGGCTTACTCACAGGCAATTTCGAGATTTTCTTTAGTAAGTGCAATCTGAATACTCTAATGTACTGTATTACACGAAAATACAGTGGATTAGTTCAGGCTGTGTTTCCGAGCGAGTATGACAGTTGAAAGAAGACACTGTGTCATTCTTCCATGAGTAATAGTGTTCTCCAGAGGGCGAAATGTTAGAAGATACAGAATGGCTTTCGGACTTAGCATTTGAACTTCTTTGTCATATGAGCAGCTTGAATGTCAAGATACGAGGAAAAAATCAATTTATCGACGATATCTAGGCCCATCTCAAAGTTTATAAACTAAAACTTAATCTGTTTGCTGGGTAGCTAGCTAAGAATGACTTGTCTCATTCCCCGAGGTTAAATTCAATATCCTCAGTAAATGAAGTGAAGCTTAAGAATTATAAAGATGGCTTAAAAAACTGCATTTTCAGAGCATATTTCAAGATTTCAGTGTCACCCAAACAGAATTGGATATTTTTACCATGCCTTTCAATATAAATTATGAAGCAGTAAGGTCAGATTTTCAACTTGAATTAATTGGGTTGTAATCTAACAATCACCTCAAGCAGTTGTTTCTAAATATGCCAAAGTTAGCGTCTTACAATCATTATCAAAAATAAGTTTCCCACGCCCAGAAGATCAGTGCTATGTTAGCTTCATCTTATGCATGTGAACAAGTGTTTTCAACTATCAACCTTAGAAAGAATAATTTCAGAAGTAGACTGACAGATGAGTATTTAGCCTCGTTCGTACATCTCACTTCGAATCTCAATATAAAGAACTTTTAAAATGAAATCGCAATTTCATGCATCTCATTAACATATTTAAATCCCGACACTTGTATTTAGTTTTTAAAATGTTAGAAAAACCTATCGTGTCCTGCCAAACTTTTTATTTTCGATTTTTGGCCCGCGACCGAAAAAGTTTGCCAAAACCTACCCTAGTGGATAGTGTGCGTTTATCAGAGGGCATTGCGCTGTATCCTTTGTTTTTTAACCACTTTACTGCTGTGGGGGTATATATACATTTTGCGCAGTCAATACTTTAAGTCAGTGGTTCTTAACCTTTTTAAGCCGCGACCCAAATTTGAGAAATATGTTCATGTCGCTACCCCCAAAAAAAGTCAAAATTTTTTCATTGCTTTATTTTAGAGCGTATTTTTAAAAAATCTTCAATCCTACGATGATGATTTTTTTTTATCTTACAAATTTTTTATTTATTTTTTAATAATAAAGATAAACAAAAGTACTTTTCGATCCAAGGAAAATTTAATTAATAATCAAGTGTTTTCAATAATTTTTATTGAACAAATTAAAATATATTTATAACTTTTTGAAAATAATTGACATTTTAACTTATTCCTAAAAAAAAGAAATATCAATATATATGTTGTCTTTTAAATTTTAAATGCAAGTCATACAGTTTTAATGAGAACCTTGTGCTTGAATACATTTTGAAAGATCTTCAAACCTCGGTTGAATTCTTGTCAAGGAGCACCTTATATCTATTTTAGGATTTAACTTGTTCCGGTAGATGTTTTTAATTACACACAGAGCCGAAAAACCAGCCTCACACATATATGTTGTTAAAAGGGCAATAATACTTTTAGGGCTTCTTTAACAATTCTTGGCTTTTCGGTTTTTAATTTAAACCAGAAAGCACATAAAGATTGAATGTTTTTGTAGAAATTGTATCGAAGTGCTTGGTCACTTTGTATTTCTACTAATTGTTCTTGAAATTGATTAATATTAACAAATTCCTCATGCAAATCGCTTACATCAAAATTAAATGGTATTCGAACCCAATTATATTTGAAAACAACGTCTGCAGGGAAATATCGATCAAAGTCTGCTATTAGTTTTTCTAAATGATTAATAATAATTTTCTGTATTTCAAAATCTGTGATATCAATATTATTGTCTTCAACAAGTAAATTAAGTGTCGGGAATGAAGCAAGTTTCTTTACTTCAACCTTATTTCTCCATAATTTAAGTTTATTTTTAAAACATGTAATTTTTTCAGTTAATTCAATAATAGTATGATTACGTCCTTGCATAGACGTATTTAGATTATTTATTTCAAATAAAATACCTGACAAATAAGCAGCTTGAGTAATCCACTTCTAATGGGTGTTTCTTTTCTCTCAAAAAGAAAAAAATTCGACTTCTGTCCGCAATGATAATACTCTTTGAAAAACTTTGCCCCAGGACAGCCATCTAACTTCAGAATAATATAATAAATGTTCGTATTCTGCACCAAATTCGAAACACAGTTCGCGGAAAATTCTACAGTTAAGAGCTCTTGATTTGATAAAATTGACTACCGCAACAATTTCATCCAAAACGATACATAATTCGGGTGATAATATTTTTGAAGCAAGATTTTGTCTATGTAACAAACAATAAATCGATATAATTTGTGGATTCATTTGTTTTGCTGTTATCGAAAATCCCTTTTGAGATGCTGTCATGGTAGCTGCACCGCCGGTGTTAATACTGAAACACTGATTCCAATTTAATCCTTCTTCTTTAAAAAACGAATCGACCATAAGAAAAATATCTTCACCTCTAGTTTTTGTTGACATTGGTTTGCAAAATAAAATGTCCTCCTGTATATCAGTTAAACATGGATACCGCACGTAAACCATGAGTTGAACATCTTTACTTACATCTGTCTTTTCATCCAGTTGAATACTAAATAAACCAGTAATTTTTATAGCAGAAATAAGTTGATTCTGAATATCAAGTGACATATCATTAATTCGTAAACGAATTGTATCATTTGATAGTGGTATCTTTTGTAATTTCTTTGAACTTTCATCTCCGCACATGATACGTGCCATGTCAATGGCAGCAGGTTTTATAAGTTTTTCAGCAATATTATGGGGTTTCTTTTGTCTTGCAATATGCCAAGCCACATAAAAAGAAGCAAGTGTAGCTTGTTTGGCAGAATTTATAAAACCATTACTACTTGGTGCATCCAAACGCTGTCTTTTTAAATGGGCTTCTTTTCTTTCGAAAAAAGTACTATCTTTTCCCTCAAAGGAAAAATTTTTATGTTTTGCATCAAAATGTCTTTTAAGTTTGTTCGGTTTCATCGATTCATTACTTAATATTTCGCTGCACAACACGCATTGCGGCTTGTTCACTCCTCCATCATAAATGCAAGTAAAACCTAATTCTAAAAATGCTTCCTTGTATTCACGTTTTGGCATTATTGGAGTGATTACTATTTTACAATGCGCACTGCAGCTTGATCACTCCACTATTAATAATAAGACAAAAAAGCTTTTCGTTATTATCTCTTTATTCACACGAGTAAAATCTGTTATTCTCTGCTTACATGTTTAAAAAAAACGGCGAATCCCTGGTTTCTTAGAAGTGAAAGTAAAAGTAGCTGATCGGTAGCGCTTTCAATTTTCACCAAAAGGTGTCACTACCGGAGCATTGTATTAGGGAATAACTCTTCTAGGAGGTGTTGGTATTACTTATTATTTGGTGTATTACCAACTTTTTTGGTTCGACTCAGCGCGACCCAAGAAATATGCTTCGCGACCCAATTTTGGGTCGCGACCCATAGGTTAAGAACCGCTGCTTTAAGTAATGTATGAGCTTAACAGTATAAAATTTACTGTTTTGAGCGTATATATGTCTTCCTACAATACGTTTCTTAGTACTTTCCTGATTGTCATTAAGTACTCTCACTTATACAACATCTAACATATACGTATTATGGGATAGTTAATGCATCCAAGAACAAAGCGCATATATATATATATATATATATATATATATATATATATATATATATACGCTCGTGGCAGTTAAGGGGTTAAGTGCCGATGTGCCCTGTCCTTTTACAAATAAACTTATTTTGTACCCAGTATTTTTTCCAAAATAATGTTTTTTAGAGAGAGCCAAATATAACATGGGAACTTGAGTGGTGGAAAGCTAGAGTCCTTTGCGATGCATCTGTAGTAATGTCTAACAGGTGAACCAAATTGTAGATCTACTGTCGAACACTGACAGAGTAAAAAATAATATCGCTCATTTTTTTGCGTTTGTAATTTCTGGTTAAATATCACTTAAAATGTCGTCTTATATCCTTTTTATATTTGATTTATTGATTATGGTCATATATATATATATATATATATATATATATATATATATATATATATATATATATATATATATATATATAGTAAATTTTTGCAGTTCTATTACCCATGTTTTTCTGGCATAAAGTCCTTTTTCATTTATCCTTCTCTATAGAGTTTGTCAAGATTGTTCCAGTGGCGGCTGCAAACTCTAAACCTAACAAGCGAGCCGTCTTAAAATATTAAGATATCTAGTCTCTTCCGTGATTGCCTGTCCCGATTCTAACCAGCCTATCAATCACTGTTTTACAGGTTCTTCCAAATGGAATTTCGAAGCCATAAAAAACCGATTCAAGACCTTACACACTGAGATGAAACGCCGAGTTGCAGAAATTCACTCAGATATTCATTTTTTTCTGTATACAACTGGGTCAACTTCGGATGACGTAAGCCTAGATTTATAGCCCAGAAAACGTTTAATTAATTTGATTGGATAATTCTGAAATAAGGCCTGTATTTCAGATATTTTGTGTTAGCATGGATAACATTCATTGACTATAATTGTTGAGTATATAAAGATATTTTTGAATATGAATGTAATCTTAAATTTCTCAAATACCATTTCTTTTTATCCTGAAATACATCAATTGTTAAATAAACTTCTTATTGTTTTCACACTCCTTCTCATCTGTTTCAATTCTAGCACTTTTTTTTTGTTTTTAACTTGTATCACTTCCTATCGTTCATATTTTATTGCTTGCTAAGGTCTCTCCCTTATAATTTCATATTTTTGATTCCGTAATACTTTACTATATTTCGTTCTATTCTACTTTGTGTTTGGCCAAATATGTCCATTGGGGATCCAGTGCCAATAATAAACTAACAAGCTAACTAACCAAACATATTCTCAATTAACACACTTTAACAGTTGGTGTTGCATTTTCTCATTTAGATTTTTTGATTTTGGTTTTGGAGTGCTACGGTCTACTTTTTGCAACACGAGGGTTAATCACACCGGGACCTACTGCTTAGAGATCCATGCCATTGTGGGATTTGAACCCACGAACTCCGGTTCGTGGGTTCGAATCTACCACCCTAATCATTCACCACTCGAAGGCTACCACCCTAATCATTCGGCTATCTTTCGGCTTTCTAACTTAGAAAGAATGTGAATTTTAAAAGGTAAAAAAAGAAAATTATGCCCTTCTAGTTTTCTTTTAACTATTTTATTTTAAAATCTCATAAATTTCCGACAGAAGTTATTGTTTATATATTAAACAACAACTGGCATTTATAAGTATAAGTTGAAAAAGAGGTAATTCTTTTCTCTTTAAAATATAAAAATAATTCTTATAGTTAGCGTAGCGGGAGCGAATCTAAAGCCGGCAAAAGACCCTGTTCATTAATAACGGGTGGGAGTTATAAAATAGGCTTGTGTTCACAATGCTCTCCAAGTTCCCAAAAGTGAGTGAGTGTTAGTTTTAATGGCGCAAAATCCAATATGGGACATGCTGCGCCAAACAAAAGGTAAAAATAAGAAATAATAAGAGCAATGTAATTTTCGTGATGAAAAATAAAACAAGATGAGAAAAATACAGGTCAGAACGATAAAAGTTATGTAAAGTAACAGATTGTATAATAAATAACAAATGATTCTGTAAGAGTAAAAAGTATAAAACCGACAAAGTGTAGAATAAGTACTAAGTCACCATAAAAAGGATTATATACAATTAAGAACGCCAATAGATTTAAGAAAAGCAAAGAGATTTGGATGGGGAGTTTCCCCAACCAAATCGCCCAAGTTTAAGTCAGCCCTTTTAAAAAATATGAGACGTTTATTATTAAAAATTGGACACTCAATTAAAAAAATGTAAAACGGTATACTTTTCCTTACAATTGGTACAGTAGGGAACTGTTTCATTGGTCAAGAGATAAGCATGAGACAACCTAGTATGGCCTATACGAAGACGGGTTAAAATTACATCTGTGTGTCTAAAAGGTATTATTGGCCATGGGGAAAGGAAAGGTTTTAAAGCTCTGAGTTTGTTGCCGTCCTGTTGATTCCACAACTCTTGCCAACTAGCGGAAATGTGATGAGAGATGAATTTTAAAATATCTTTGTAAGGAACAGTTTGCTCGAAGGGAACAGAAGCAGCCTTTGCAGCACTGTCTGCAAGCTCATTTCCAGATATTCCAATGTGACTTTGTACCCAACAAAAGATAACGTCGTACCCTTTACGATAGAGAGTGCTTAACTGATCAATAATATCAATTATTAAGGGATGGGCATTGGTAGGACATTTAATTTGCTCCAGAGCACTCTTACTGTCCGTGTACAGGCAAAACTTATTATGGCTTGACAACTGAATCAGGTGAAGAGCACGAAGAATGGCGACAACTTCAGCAGTATAAACGGAACAGATATTTGGGAGGCTTAAACTAACAGTAGTCTGTTCGAAAACAATACCACAGCCTACGCGACCGGCAGCTTTCGAACCATCCGTAAAAACCGGGTGATACTCCTTAAAATGGTTTCGACGTTCTAAATAAAATTGTCTGTAAATAGCGGGATTTGTATTTTCTTTTTTGAAAGACACCAGTTCACCAGTGATGCGAGTCAAAGGGACACTCCAAGGAGGAATAATAAGGTTATTTAAAGGCGCTACAGAGATGATTTCAATGTTAGCCTCATGTAGCAGAGGTTTCATCCTTTCGCAGAAAGGGGGAGTACAAGTGGAACGAGCATTAAAGAGCCTTATAACAGCAGGGCCAACTGTGAAAGTATTCAAAGGGTGATTAGGGACGGAGCGGTATTTAAAATAGTAATTCAGAGACAGCTTTTTGCGTCTGAGATTCAACGGAAGTTGGTTACAAATAGTATATAATCTCTGAACAGGTGAAGTACGAAAAGCTCCACAGCAGATGCGGAGGGCAGCGTGATGGATTGGATCTAACCAACGAAGTGCCGATCTAGAAGCGGAACCATATATAACAGCACCGTAGTCCAAGCGAGAAAGAACCACAGATTGATAGATACGGAGTAAAGAGGTGCGATCTGCTCCCCAAGAAGTGTTAGAGAGGACTTTAAGAATATTCAGCAGTCTCTCACACTTTTTCCGCAGATGTAGGATATGCGGCAAGAAAGTTAATTTACTGTCCAAGATCACACCAAGATAACGAACCTCTTCAACAACATTGATGGGAATACCATACATGTGAATTGTAGGAGGAGGATGCATTCCCCTCTTTCTGCAGAAGTGGACACAAACGCTTTTACTAGGAGAAAAGGAATACCCGTTTCTGTCGCACCAATCGACTATGTGGTTAACAGCGGTTTGAAGTTGCCGTTCAATCACCCGCATATCCGATCCTTGACAGGAGATCTGAAGATCGTCAACATAAAGGCTGCTTTTTACAGATTGTGGTAAAACAGTTAAAATATTAGAGAAATATAAAGTAAAAAGTGTCACGCTAAGGACACTGCCTTGGGGGACACCTTCAGATTGTATAAAAGAACATGAGGTGGTTCCTACGCGAACTTTAAAATATCTTTTGTATAAAAAATTTCTAATAAATATAGGAAGGTTGCCAAGGAAGCCAAGAACATGTAAAGTCTTTAAAATACCATATCGCCATGTATGGTCGTAAGCTTTTTTGATATCTAGAAAAATTGAAACAAGGTGGTTTTTTCGTACAAAAGCTGTACGGATTTCAGATTCAAGACAAACAATGTTGTCTAAAGTTGATCTCCCTCTCCGAAATCCACTCTGCTCAAAAGGAATGTCTCTAATTTTTTCCAAGACATATACTAAACGGGCGTTAATCATGCATTCCAAAGTTTTACAGAGGCAACTTGTTAAAGCTATAGGCCTATAATTCAAAGGAATTTAGGATCTTTACCCGGTTTTAGAACAGGGATAACAATGGCTTCCTGCCACATGCGAGGAAAGACATTCTCGCGCCATATCCTATTAAATAACTCCAAGATGTTGACCATGGCATCATGATTGAGGTGCAAAGGCCTTTGACCGCATCACACACGATGGACTTATTTACAAACTGATTCAGCTCCGTGTGCCTGATGCACTAATACACTTATTAAGACACTACCTTTGCAATAGATATTTTAAAGTCCGTATCAACAACACCTTTTCTAACGACAAAAACATCACCGCCGGAGTCCAACAGGGCTCAATCTTAGGACCCACTCTTTTTAACATTTATATTAACGACATTCCTAGATCAGATCTCACTAATTTAGCACTATACGCCGATGATACGGCAATTTACACTTCTGCATACCACATTAACAGTGTAGCTTCTTACATTCAAGACCACTTATACGCTCTGGAAACATGGTTCAAACACTGGAAGATTAAAATAAATCCTAGCAAATGCCAGGCCATTTATTTTAGTCGTTCCTTTAAACTTCCTCCACGGCTTCAGTTATACGGCGAGGTAATTGAATGGGAGAACTCTGTTAAATACTTAGGTATTACTATTGATAAAAGATTAACCTTTAAACCCCATATTGTGAATACTAAAAACAAAATTATTGCTAGGAAAGTTGAGCTTCGTTCACTACTTTTCGGCCCTCATTTATCTCTTAGAAACAAAGTATTACTGTACAAAACAGTAATACTGCCTGCTGCAATTTACGCAGCACCGGTCTGGTCTTTTGCGTTCCCAGCTAACTTAGAGTTATTAAACACAACTCATAACAAACTCCTTAGAGGAATAGCAAGAGCTCCGCGCTACTTACGTAACGATATAATCCGTAAGGACTTAAACATCTTAACCTTTAAAGAAATTTGTCAAAATATCTCCATTAAATTTTACAATAACATTAACAATATTAATAATGAAATCATTGCCGAACTCCCTGACTATGATTTCAGGGAAAACTCCAATAGAAAACGGCCTAGAGCCGCAATGCTTCCCTGAAATCATCGTTTATTCCAAATTCACTTAGATTTTTCTAAGTTCTTCAAAATTCTTAACTTATAATTATTTCCTCGCGCCGAATTTAGATGGCGCCACTATGACTCTTGCTTATCCTCACTTCAAGTTAGCATTTCCTTACTACCATTTCATCCTTCCTTTCCCGCTGTCCCTAATTTCTCTCCCTCTCTTATTATTTTTTAATTTTTATTTTTTATATTTAAAAAAAAATTATAAAATTTGTATATATATATATTTATATATATACTTATAAAAAACTCCAAAAAAATTTTAAAATTTTATAAAATTTGATGCTTGCATCTAAAAAAAAACAAATATCTCTTTATCCTTTTTATACTTCCTACTCTCCTAAATACTTTCCCCCTTTTATGACTTTTATTTTGCTATCAAGGGCCTATTGTTTTTTAACCTTTAATGTAAATCTATCTTTACTAAACTGTTTGTACATGTAATGTAAAACCCATTTCCTGCTGCTCACCCTGCTAGAGACAAATCATTCTCACGACGGGGGATACAGCTTTACAGCTAAGGAGCCCCGAATAAACTTCTACTCCGACGGGGCGCCATGATTGAGGTTCTGGAGCATCTCGTAAGATATCCCATCCGGACCAGGGCTGGTTTTATGAGCCTGTAACAGGGAATTCCGAAGCTCATACAAGTTGAACTCGCAGTTGTAGGATAACTTTTGACGACTACGGAAGTTGACAGGCGTCCGCTCAACACGTTTTTTATTCACGTTAAAAGTAGGGCTGTAAGAGTTGGGATCGGATACACTTGCAAAAGAGATACCAATTTCATTAGCAACATCAACAGGGGAGGAAAGTACTGTCCCATTGATTTCCAAGACAGGGAGGGAGAATTCTTGATACAAACCGTTTGCTGCTTTTACTTTTCTCCAGACTTGTTTACTGGACGTCCGTGCAGTAATAGAAGAGGTATAGAGAATCCAAGATTCTCGCTGACTCCTTCGCCTAATTTTCCGAGCAATGGCCTTGGCTCTTTTAAACACAATCAGATTGTCAATCGTGGGGTACCGTCGAAAAATTCCCCAGCGTTTCCTTTGTTCTTTATATGCTTTAGCACATTCCTCGTTCCACCAGGGTTTTCTGAACTTATGGTATCGAGGTATGTTCTTAGGGATCGCAGCATCAGCAGCGTCCAAGATGGCTTCAGTTACGGTATATACAGCAGCATCAACATCTGTTCTTTTAACCATGTCTTCCGTAATCACTGCCAATTCAGTAAAAGTCTTCCAATCTGCTTTGTGATACTTAAAAGTGGCAGGGCGTAGACCAAATTTAGGCATGTCTACATGGGAGATCACCAGCGGGAAGTGGTCACTGTTATGTAAGTCTTTATCAACAGAGAAGTTCAGCTATTGCATGAGAGATGGCGAACAGATGGCCAAATCGAGGGAATGAAACGTCCTCGAGGCGGCGTGAAAGTACGTGATTTCTTCATTGTTAAGAAGACAGAGGCAGTGATCCGTAATCAGCTGTTCAATCTGCCGCCCACGGGAGTTAGTATTTTCACTACCCCATAGAATGCTATGACCGTTCATATCCCCCATCAAAATAAAAGGGTGCGGTAGTTGTTCAACCAAGTTGTTCAGATCGGATTGCGATATTGATTGTCGAGGTGGTAAGTAGAGACAACAGACAGTGAGCAAAGATGAAGTATGAATATTTACAGCGACCGCTTGCAAAGAAGTTCTCAAATTAAGAACAGTGGAAGGAACCGAGTGTGACACTAAGATGCAAACGCCACCAGAACTTGTAGAGCAATCAGAAATATCCTTCCTAAAACAGGTAAACCCACGAATTTTCGCGGGAAGATGAGACTTAAGGAAGGTTTCTTATAGGACAAAGCATACTGGTTGGAACATATTTATTATGTTCTTGATGTCCGAAATGTGGGTGCGAAAACCGCGAGAGTTCCACGAAATAAATGAAGCCATTAGGTCTGAAGGGAGGAAGATGCAACTGACGGTTTGTCCACAAACCCAGCGGGCAGATTTGCTGCCCTGGAAGTTTTTTCAACTTCCATAAATTCACCGATGTCTGAAGCATAAAGTTCTATGCCATCATCAGAATTAATTTGTTTTTTTTTTCAGGGTTCTTTAAGATTTCCTTCAGAGAATGTTTAAATGATCGCTGTTTGGTTGGGCAAGACAGTTTTATGTTTTTCACCTTTACCTTTTTTGTTTGACGTTTCGGTATAACGTTTGGCAGGGGATCATTTAATGGAGATTGCTCAATATGTTTTACTGAGAGAGGCTTACTTTTAAGGTTAAAGTTACTAAATAAACTATCACTGCATTTAACGAGTGTGTTCAATTGACTATTTTCGAAAAGGGAGTTTTCGATTTGTGTGCTTATGGTTTTAAGTTGTTTAGCTGCAGCGGAATATGTCATGCCGCCCTTTGAAGTTCGTGATTTAACTATTTTCCGGGCTTCAGGGTAAGATACATTCTGAGTCACTTTTACAGATTGAATCTCTTTTTCAGTCTGCCACTTTGGGCAGGATCGCGAAAAAGTGGGATGTTCTCCATTGCAATTAACACATTTTACTGTGCATTTGCAGTTTTCACTATTATGGCCAACATCTGCACAGCGGGCACAGGTAACGGAACCACGACAGTTAAGTTTGGAGTGACCAAAACGTTGACACTGAAAACAGCGCAAGGGATTTGGAACATAAGACCTGACAGGACATCTCAAAAAACCTGCATGTATATATTTGGGTATAGAGGGAGAGCCAAAAGTTAGAATAACATGTTTGGTAGGAATAGAGTTGCCATTGCGTTTAATGACTATTCTTTTCACACGAACGACATTTTCACTTTTTAGTCCTATTAAAATCTCCTCTTCACTGCAGTTAAACAGATCACGCTCAGATATAACGCCCCTAGAGCAGTTTAGAGTATTGTGAGCAGAGACAGAGACCGCTATATCTCCAAAAGAAGTACACTTCATTAAATTTTCAGCTTGTTTCTTGTCTTTGACTTCAATCAGTGAATCTCCAGATCTTAGTTTTTTTACTGAACGTATCTCTCCGACATTGGTCATTATAGCTTTATGAATCAAAAAAGGGGAACTATTAGTAAAATTACCTTCTTTGCGATGTACGATAAAAAATCTTGCTGTTTTCAAATTACATGACACAAGGTGCCCACGGGGGGTATTTGGTTCGGAATCCATAAGAGAGGAAGAAAAATTCAGACCCCGACGGCACCACCCACCACGGAGCCCAACAAGGGGAAGTAGAGACCTACCTCAGTGCTAGCCGGGGTCTATACGCCCACAGTCACATCCTAAGACGCCTACCACCCTTAACGCAGGGTCCAGTGAGTGACCACTAGGCTTAGCCCAAAAGCCGAAGAACGACCAGCCGATTGATGCAAAAGGGACCACAAAGCACCTCCCGTTTGCTTGAAGCAGAGGCCAAAGCACTGTGTTGGGAACATCAACGTTTGCACGGGCTGAGTGTGCCGGTCAATGAACCCTCAAGAACCAGGACCCTCATTTCCAAGGACACGGGTCTCCTCGCACGGCAAACACGTGGGCAGTTTCAACACCAAGAGGAGCAAGAGACAACAGAGCGGAAACAGCTTCTCAAGGGGTGCCCTCACCTCAAAAGAGGAAACCACAACGATGGAGAAGGATAAGAATAAAGTAGAAGGGAAGAGGAGAGTAGAAAAGAAATAAGAAAAGATCGCTGGGGTACCTCGGGATTGCGAAACCCGTGTTTACCTAAAGTAGGTAAACCCCCTGAGGGGCCAAGTTCCCAAAAGATACGTCAGGATGTGACAGGTCAAGCCTGGGAGTCTTCTGCTTGGTCCCTGCTTCTAATTTTCGAGGACCTTTTCGTATTAGTCCAATCTGTCGAGTCAATGGCACCCCTCTTTCCATAAGAAGTCACATGACTTCTAAATGGACACGACACCACCAACCAACAATTATGGCTAATTATGGCTATAGTGCTAATAAGAAATATGATTAACAATTTAAATATCAAAAATCAAATAAAAAATGTTAGGCCAGTTAAATTAAAATTATTACCTCTACCGTAATGACATTTAAAAAGTAGGAATAAGAGATAATCAGTGAGGAATCCATATTTTACTGCACTCATCTGAAAAAAAGAAAGGTTTGGCATTAATCAAGGATTAAATCAAATCAAGGAGTTAAGAAATTTTGTCAAATTTACATTCACAGGTTTCTTAACTATAAAACCAATTCAGATATTAATTTTTTTTAATAAAAGAAACATTTAAAATCTTTTATAACGCTAATGTTAGTTTACATTACAAGGATTATAGCTATAGGAATTTCTTAAACTCAATTGAGACCCCATTTATCGTATTACTTTATAAAATGAGTAATTAGTCTATTTTCCACATTTTTCGAAGAATTTTAATATATATTTTGTCACTATAACGAGAACTGAGTGTCCTTAATTTGATAAATTGCCTCCACTTGTAATAAATGAAAAAGAATGAATCTATAAGTGATGAATGGTTATTGTGCTCTCTAAAGAATGCATTAAAGAATATTTCGAAAAATAATGATATTTTTCGTTTATTTCTCATTAATGACTTCGAGCCAAACTAACAAAAATAAATGGATGAAGTAAACTGAATTTAAAATACGGAATTAATTGCTTGAAATATTAATATATATACCATCTGCTAGTGTATATTTCAAAGACACATGATTTATGCAATTTTATTGTAGCTTTTAACACTCTAATTAGGGCAATTTTTGGCTTATCAAGAGTTTAGGCAACAGGTCACTTTAACCATCTTCTTTTTTTAACTAACTTTCGCAATGAAATATCTGCTTAGTATGTAAAATGCACAGAAAAAATATCCAAAAAACATTGGCTATAATAAACAGCATTTTTCGGCACTTAATCATCCTTCACGTTTTATATTATTTTATTTCCATATATGACTATCGTTTAATAAGCTGTTTCCACACGCTCACGTCTGTTTCAACGATAGCACTTTTTTGCTTTTACCCTCCAACCTTGTTGATCATTACAGATCATGAAATGCTTTCAAGTTTTATGGTACATTACATTTCAGGCTATACGAGCCTTTACTTACAAAAGACGCTATTGAAATTATACCATGGGTGTACAGGTGAGAACAAATATCTACATATTTTTATTTGTGGTTTGGATTGATGTACTAATCCATTTCCCACTAGAATTGTCTGGTTACCGTGTCCTTACAGACACATCATAATGTAAATTAAGGATCAACTACTTCTTTAAACCACGTGGAGTTTATTGCCTTCCGCAGGTTTAGAAGAACATGGTTAAATCATTCTCCCCAGCCAAGCCTTGGGATAGAGTCTCGATGAAGTCAGCAAAACTTTTAGTATTTCTGATGAATGACTACGAAAGTTACAAAATTGTACTATGTAGGCAAACTAGTAATACGCACGTTGTATTAGAATTAGATCTCAATATTAAAAAGAAAACTTTTGTACACGTGAGCATTCAATTTTATTCATTTTGCCTCTGATCTTGAGTTTTATTCTGATTTCTAAAATATGTTTACCTTTTACTTTGCTGCATTGACCTTCTTGTGTATATTTTACCTTATGATTTTCGCAGCTTATACTACTTTCGATCTTGTATCAAATCGAACTTTACTCTCTCGCTCCATATCTATAGCATTTAGCCAACGTCTGCATATTAGTAATAAACATACTGTTACAATACTGTTAAGAGCTATAGACTGTATTTTCAATTTCAAATCTATTTACCACGTTAACGCAAATTTCCCCTTATTATCCCTTCAACATTACTGAGGGTTAGATCTTATAACGTTACAAATAGTAATTGTTTACCCAAATATAATATAGACAAGTGCGTACAAAATAAAACATAATTTTAATCCATGAAATAGTAGATGACAATTAATTTGGAATCTCAATGTATATATAAATCCATTTTCCTCTCTTTAACCTCTTGACATACAAGTAAAACGGAATCTAATGTGACCGAAAAATACTAGTTAGTTCTGGCTCATCTGAATAATTTTGTGCAAGTTGAAAAAGGATGTTTTATTTTGAAACTATATAACATTTAATGAGATTTATATATGGTGCTAATGTACAATAATTAAGTAACAGTGTAAAATTACGATTCAATATGATGCTTCACGAAGTCTGTAGGAAACGTCAAAGTCTACTTTGGCACATGAGAAACTGACGTCTCCCAGAAATCACTGTATGTCGAGGGGTTAAGATTTCTTTCTGTATTGTGCATTTTTCAGGCTGAAATACCTGTAGCAAGCGTTCTAAGGTAGCTTGAAAGATTAAAAGAAAGGTTAAATAACATCCTAGAATGGTAGGGTTGAAAAGTAATTGAATCGTACCTGTCTACAATGATTGCCAATCTACCACTATTTTGATTCTTCAACATAACAGAATGTAGCAAATAACAATGTTTATTACCACTAAACAGGTTTTATAAATGTTGTAAACGTAAAATAAATAAGTTCACCTTGAACTAATATTTAATAAGCTAAAAAAATTATTAAATAAACTAAATTTAAAAACTTGTTAAATATAATTGTTGTTTAACGTATCATGGCATACGCAATCAGTTCTTGTTCCATTCCATTAGGAATTCCACGATGACCTTGAAGAAAGTATAAAATGTCAAGCTATCTACATCAGTACCTCTTCAGAAGGGTACCGAATATCTAAAATTACTCCGCTACTGGCGACGTCATGGAGGAATTTTCCACTGGCTGGGTATCAGAAAAAAACAGGAATAGTAGCCAGTAGGATACAGTATACAAGCACGAGAGTGTTGGGTTCTTCTTCTGTTTACGTTTTTACCTTACTGTAAAAGGGTGCTGGTTAACCGTGAAGTTTATTTATGAATATTTATGAAAAAAAAATGGCGGAGCAAAAAATAAACATTTGCATAAAATATTGAACTTATAAATTGTATGGCTGAGTCGCCACATACCGTTCATATCTAAATCTGTACTCGCCCCACTCCATTGGCGCAAAAGCGTTGGTGAATGATATTGCTGAAACAGTTTTTACCTCTTCTAATGTACAGAACTGTTGTAACTGTGTTCATTGTGGTATTAATAGTTCATCTATTTTCAACTTCATGGTATAATAGGGCAAACAAATAAGTAAAGAAAATATGCAAAGGCAAAGAAATTACAAACAATTGTATTAGACTCCTTTGATAAGACAAGTTGAATATGGAATTTATTAGAAGTAAGCTGGAAATTGTTTAATCCCTTCAGATTAGGTCTGTAACAAATATGCTAAATTTACCTCCTTCTATTGATCAGCTTTAACCGCTGTGTACAGAATAATAGTAAAAGAACATGAGGTTTTTTTTTTCAAAAATAAAAAATATCACAAAAACAACTAGCTCTATCAATCAAGTGTCAGTACAAAAGTTGTAGAGCTTACAATTTTAAATAAAATGAAAACCCACACTTCATATCTGTGTTGAATATTAAGCTCACAGTTCTGTTTTAAACTTTTACTTGTTTACTGATAAAGCGAGTCAGAATCTGACTTGAAGGGAATAAAACCGTTTTCCGGAATTCCAATTCCGGATTATCATGGAAGTGCACCTTACCCCATCTGCCTTTTATCTACGATTCTTTAAGCGAAAATATACTTTACAAATTGCTGTCATGGACCGTGGTAATGGTCAAAATGGCTACGGTACGTTGCTTGAAGGAGATTGTACTAAGATCCTCTACAACGTCATCTACGAGAACAAAATTATGTGGCAGGTGTATGTCATGGCTCACATATTTTTAATTGTTTGTATCGATAAATTTCCCGAATTTGGACTCATTAATTTTTATACAAAACCTGTAATATTTTCAATATCTTGTCTATTTCTTTCTTTTGTGTCTAACGGTGACTTGAGCTCATACATTTCTGTAAAAAAAAATTCTTGTGCACTCTACCACAATCTATCTTTTGTTCCCTGAATTCTTATCTACCTTTTATAAAGCAGGCAATCCGTTAGATGTTTAACCCAAGTTTAGATAATTTATTGAAAAAAAAAGCTTTAAAAGTTATTACATTTCACACATATGATTTCATACTAAAGTTATTACATTAAAAACTTAAATGCTTATAATGCAGAATAATTTTTTTTATTTATTGGTGAAAAATTTAATTACAGACAGTTTTATTATTTAGCAATGTAATTCACTTAAAGGAATCTATTTACAGTACAGTGATCAGATACAGGTTTGAGACAACTATTACTAATTTTTTGCTACAGTTACTCTTTCGTTTTGAATCTTTTTTTAATCTTTCTTTCACTCTAATGAATTTACTTGAAGCATAGGATTTCTTGAAGCAACAAATCTTTCATTTATTGGAAAATAATTTTTCTCTCTATTCCTCTGATAGATGTAAAAAATAACTTCTTTATTATTATTTTTTAGGTAATATTCACGTGTTTATTTTAAATAAGATAAAGATTGGAAATAATCGAGTGTATTGTGTTGTAGTTTTTCGCTTACACATGGGATGTCGCTTAACCCTTTGCATATCAGGATTTTCGATTTGAAAAAATAATTGCATGCTAGAATGTTTATAAAATAAAACGCTTATATTTTTTCTAAATATAAATATGTTGTCAAAAAGTGTACTTATTACAATATAAAAAACACGCATTTTCTGTAAACATTGTACAATGTTTGGACAAAAAATATCTTTCTAAAATGATGTTTCACATTCCTTTGTAAAACTTATTCTTACAGACATGTCTAATCTCTTTAAATTTAAATTTCTCAGTGTTCATATTTAAAAGATAATCATATTAAACTAAAAGCGTGGCACGTGATAGATGAATATTTGGCATGAAATATAAACTCAGAGTCCAAAATGAATAATTATATTACGAACAAATTTTATTGATTTAACTACAGGAGATCAGCAATCATTAAATCTAACATCGAACCTTTTTCAAAAAGAATATTTAACTATATGAGTGTATCACAAAATTGAAAAAATAATGACAATCCTGTTTGAGTGTGTAATTCTGAGCTTCATATACAGTTAACATTAGTTTTGTTTTGGTGCGCTACGGTCAACTTTTTGCAACACAAGGTTAATGAGACCGGGACCTACTGCTTAAATCCGTTACTGAACGGCTACGAGTATCCCTGCCGTAGGGATTCAAACACATGAACCCCGGTACTGAAGGCCAGTACCCAATCATTCGGCGAACGTTTGGCGACGGTAGTTTTGGACATATTATTTAAGTGACTAAAGTGTAACTAAAAGATGTAAGTTCGTGTATTTATATCAGATTAGGCATAAAATTCAGATAAAAAATATAGAATTGGTTAGAATCAAGTCCTGACTATTTTGAAAAGGAACTTATATTAAATGGAAATGGATTCTTGTCGTTAAAAATATACAACTTCTAAATGCCATAAATGGTTTTATTCCGCAGAAATCAAATGTTTTAAAAGACTTTTATAAATTTCTTGATAGTGAACTTAACAAAGAAAATTTTTAATCTTGCGCACTCACTCATAACTAATTAATAGAAATTGAGTGTTTAAGAACAATTTTGTCTTTTGTAGCATCTGTAATGAAGATTTCTTTCATGCCACTTCATTACACATTTCACTTGTGTAGTACATTCGGACCTACATTATATGCCCCTTTTTTGCCTATTGCTCCTTGCAATTGCAGCTTTGTGATATTTTTTCACGACAACAGAGCCACCTTCGGTCTTAGATTAAGTTTAGGTTGGTTGGTTGGTTGGTTGGGAGCACTACGGTCTACTTTTTTGCAACACGAGGGCTAATGAGACCGGGACCTACTGCTTAAAGCCGATTCCGAACGGCTACGAACATCCATGCCACAGTGGGATTCGAACCCACGAACTCCGGATCCGAAGGTCAGTGCCCTAACCAATCGGCCATCGTTCGGCGATTAAGTTTAGGACCGAAATGCCAAATTTGTCCACTTGCATCCGCTAGTCTTAAACGTTCCGGTAATAATTTTCGCTCTTTGGGTCGAATTCTGACGTTGTGGACGACACTGAATTTCAGTATCCACTCACAGCTGCTCTTTTCTAAAACACCGCGTTGTGGTGTGTTGCCAAATTCCGGTCTGCTTCACCCTTGGCGAATTTTTACCTATATTGGCATCCTTAAAAGGTTGAAGTAAAAATAAATATTGAAGACTAGAAAATTTTAAAATAAGAGCAAAGCACAATCCAGAAATAGAAAGCTAACAAAATGTAAACATTGAATATGAACTGTGACGTCAGAACCAACTACGGAGAGTTTTGAAGTTACGTGGTTTTCTCTTAACTTTAAAATTATTTTTTAAAATGATGGACCCGTTTTTTTTTTTTTTGTTTTTTTTTTTTAAGAACATTTTTGGAATTATCGGAAAAATATTAAGTCGTTCAATTCCCTCACATGCGCAAATTCTTAATTGAGCTTTCGTTCTCCGCGCTCTTTCGTCTCGGTCTATAATTGGTCAAAGCCGAGGGAGCTCTGTGTCTCGTTGAGAGCACAGGGTTTCCTTGGCGTGTGCGCAGTCAGGTATTTTTCATAGTTTTTTGGGGATAGATATTTTTAGGTTCCCCGTAGACGCATTCTTTTTTCTTCGGACAAGTTTCCGTTGGGGGCTGCCTCGGTCTTATGCCAGCCTGAGCTTTTCCACCCTTTTCGATTTTTTTCTGCAACGTGGATTCCCTATATTAGTATTTCTTGATAGTAATCAAAACCTTGGCTCTCTGCCGAATAGACATCACCTCATAAAATTTTTACCAAAAAACACTGTTGATGAGCGCTGATCAGTTACTGCGACTTTCATGGAGTTAATTTTAAAAATCAACGTGACAAAACTTTCGTTATTCACTATGCAATCATGTGCAACATGAATCTTTGAGATAGGAGAAATACTACTTTTACACCTCCATGAGTTACCGGCAGAGATGTCAAAGAAAATAAATAATTGTATAATATAAAGTAATAAAAATCACTGTGTGTCCATAAAATCTGCGTCTGGCTTTTGTCAAAGTACGTCACTACCTGAGGTGACTCCCCCTACACGTGGTCACACTCTTACATGTGGTGCCGCCGTTTTACAGCATCGATAAAGCCTCTAGGAACTACGCAATAATTTGTAAAAAATTATAAAGCATTTTAATTGACAACAGCAAAATCGTAAGGTTTCTGTTGGGCTATAATATTTTTATTACAAGCCCATGAGTGGGTTATATAGTGGATTTGACTACTTAACCCCTAAAAATTAGTATGACTAAAGTCAAAGTCCATTAACTACTTAAAATAACATATCATCATGTATGACAGAAATATAATACATACGTTTTAAAGTAAACAAAAAATATTTATTTAACAAGAATAAATACGTAGGTGAAAAAGTAAAATGATAGACATAAATAACAAATAAATTAAGAAGAATTTCACAGACGAGGCTCTTTACATAACATAATAAAACCTAATAAAAGTAATACACAGTACCTCAAATATGTACATAGGTAATTAGCTTCAGCATTTCATATTGCTTAAACAGCGAAGAGTTCAAGCTAACTATTTCATCGGAACTTAGTGCAAGGGAGAGGCGAAACGAAAAACCAAAAAGCCAAGGGATAGATTTCGTCCTCGTCTGTCTTTAAACTCCTGCCACCAGTTCGGCACCCAGATAGCCCAGCAGTTGCTATACTTGACGTAGTAGCTTCCGAAGGGCTGATACACTCTGATTTGCATATATAACAGTTTCCAATCAGAAAGTCAATAGCATGTAGCTTTATGATTTTAAGAATCTATTCAACAGTATATGCCGTCTACTCTTTAGTTATTGTGTTATGAACTCACGAATCCCCCATCCTATCCTTCTCTTTCATCTTTTATTTGTTTATGCTCTGCTCGTTGTCAATTTCTCTGCTTACTGTAAGAAATCTCTTGATTTGAGATCTAGTCCCAGGCAATCCAGTTACCCTACCCTCTTGAAGGTCTTGAATGCCCTAATGATCTAATTTATATCCTGCTGTTTCTTTTTGGGTGGATTTTAGGTGAAATGAACTTTATTTTTTTGACAATAATCCTATTTTTGTATTTACAATAGCTACGGAAGTAATGGTGATTATTTTTGGTACAGTTACAGAATTCTCAAATTTAGCCCCCCAGTACCAGTTTTTCTACCCAGTACCAATACTTCAATTAGCAATAGTAAATATAAAAAATTGACTGAGTGTATATACCCTGTTTCTTTTAAACTAAACAGGATTCTTAACATTTATGGTAATTAAAGAAATAATTTTCTAGAAATAGATATAAATTTCATTAGTAGCGCTTTATCTATTAATGTTTAAGATATAAGAAATAGATTTAAAACTAAAACTATTAATTTTATTAATTAGAGTTCTAATATAGATAAAACATTTCATCAATATAATCATAACTCATCTTCTGTGAATTTTTAGACTATGCAACAATTAATTTTATTTTTCAAAACGTGTACTTAATTTTGAAAACATTCTACATTATATAAATGGTTTACCTTTTAGTTTTTATAAAAAGGTCTATATCTCGTAGACAACTTTGTATATTGATAAACTTTAGTAATTAGGATACTGCAAAATCGAAGCTGTTAATGGAAGTTTCGCATTGAATGCACAGTCTTGCATATATCGTGGGCTGAAACCAAATTTTTGGATGATCTTTAGGGTTTTTATTACTTTTTCGGCGTTTGATTTATAATTTTGGCTATGCCATACTCATATAAATAGCTGCACAGTGCGTGTGATGGCATGATATTTAAGAATACCTTTTTAAATCTGACTATGTTGTTGATGAAATCTCTTGTCTATTTTTTCCATCTTTTTATGATTCCCTAACATATCACTTCTGAGGAGCCAGTCAGAAATCGTAATTGTTAATTTTATATCTGTTTTCTATTATTCTGGTACACTGTTCTTGTAGTGTTGTTTATGACGAGGTGAAGTTTGTTTGAAATTTGCTTTATATTTATTTTGTAAGTGCTTGAAAATGTATTAATATGCTGAAAAAAATTGTAGAGGATAAGACGTCTAATTATAAAAACGGACAAACAAAAGTCACACAAAAAAGAATTTCGTAGATGAAATGCGTCAAAAAGCAATAAATATGTAGGAATACATTAAAAGAATTTTTAAATAAAAAAGCTGAGACTTAAATATCGGAGCATAAAATAGACAGTCCAAATCCCATCGCACCGAATCCGAATGATAACCGAAGGGGTAGGACGGTGATCTTCGGTACCAGAGTTTGTGGGTTCGAATCCCACTATGACATAGATGTTAGTAGCCGTTCGGAATCGGCTTTAAGCAGTAGGTCCCGGTCTCATTAGCCCTCGTATTGGGAAAAAAAGTCTGTAGCGCTCCAAACCAAACCAAACTCATCGCCCCGATAAATGTAACACTTATTAGTTGTTTACATTGCTCATTACTTTTAGATTTCGCAGATGGTTTTCTCACCGACAACCCAAGATCGAAGTGGGATGATTGGCCGATGATTAGTCAACAATTTTTTGCTGCTTGGATAATTCTCTAATAACTTTATTTTATTTTAATAAAATTCCTTTTATTTAAAATGGATTGACATTGATTTAACCACATTTGATTTTCCAGTTCAACTTTTCATCATCATTGCTTTTTCTATTTCTTTTTCTGTTATCGTTAATTTTTCATTCTTTACTATGTGTGTAATTGCCTGTTAACAAGTGTGTATATATATGTGTGTGTTTCTCAGTTTTGAAAGTATTTCTATGGATACATTATATTTATTTTGGGATTGAGTGTAATTAAGAAACACTTATCCACCCTAGCATCTTTTATTTTAAATGAGGCTTTAAAATTATTTCTGCACTTAAACTGTTAATCATTCATAGATATTCGTTGAAAGTCTCTTTTTGTAAAATTTATGATATTTTCTCTAACGTATAATTCGTATACCAAAAATTTAAAATGTATTACTAAATAATGATGAACTTTAGACACACACACATGATGCGAAACATTGTATTTATTTTAATACAAATAGTTTTTTATAAATAGAATCGTTGTTTAGATAACAATTACGGAATCAGTAGGATAATCTCAACCAATATTCGGATCAATAATGATAAAATGCAGTTAGAGCATACTATAATGCAATCTTGATCAAAACCTGATGCATGTTAATAAGCGTTGTTCTTTATTACAGAATCCATTATAAGAGGTTCTTTGCACATTCTACTAACAAGAAAATATGATTTGCGTACATAAAATGACCTTAACGATCTTTCTCTTTGATGCAAACTTCAGGCAACATTGATTCTATATTTCAGCATGTGTTGAAAGGATAATCAGAGGGTTATCTTAATATTTTTTATTAATATAAATTATGCATTTGTCCTCAGTTTCTTTTCTGGTGAAGAAGTTTTAATTAGCCAAAAATATATGAATTAAATTATATTTCTTTATCATTCCTAATTTAGTTCATTATTTTGATACCTACTTCTAGTAAGTTCTTAATAGTAATAGCATATTCGGTTTTCAGTTTTTAATGATTGTTTATTATTTTATAACATGTCTGCAATGCTTTTCAATGTACGTTTTTTTTAAATTATAATTAATACATACAAATTTCTTACAGTTTTTTTTTCAAATTTCTGGCATTAAAGTGAAACTAATCTTTTATTCCTACATAAAAGTTAGCAATCATATTTATAAACTAAATTTTTCTTTGAATATCTTCTAATTAGGTGTAAAAAATTTCATCAATATACATAAATTTAGAAATGAACGTATTTTTGATATCGTTTTATCGAAAATATTAAATCAGAAATTATCTGACCATTTTATTTTTTAGAGAAAATACTACTAATACGTGCATTACCAACAGGATTCTTATACTGATAAGGCATCATTAAATAGTAAAATAGTTTAAAATATGACAATTCAAAGAGTTAGAATCTCCTTTTTAACATATTTCTTTTATAAAAATCGAAAAAAGGATTGCATTTATTAAGTTTTTTTTCATTTTAATGGAAATGTTACGATAACCATTATAATTTTTATTATCTTTATATACATTTGCTTGTAAGTCAGCTTTAAATTTGCAAATACATGTCATTTTAAACAAAAGAGTAAAAAATATGTATTACAGTAAGGAAATTTTCCAATAGATTAAATACAACACATTTTGATTAAACCACTAAAAAGTAACCTAAGGTCACCTATTACTGAAATGCTTTTATGATATGATTTTTCTAATGAAAGATGGGTTTAACTAGAAATGTATTATTAAATAATTTTCTTTTTATTAAACTCTATACGATATTTCAAAAGTTTTTACACAAAACCTCAAGTTTAAATTACAGCATTAATTACTTTTATGCGTGATGTATCCAGGTTGTTTGGTTCCCATAGCAGAAACCGAGTTATAAAATATTTAATAAATAACTTAGCTGCAATTTTCCTTTGTCAAACATTCTTCATACAAGCAAGACTATTATTTTCTTCGATGTTATTTTAGTACTCTCTATTAAAAAATTACCTAGGTAAAGGAACTCTGTGATTAAGACATTTATTTATATAATATGTTCTATGCATCAATTTTTGCTTACTGATGACATTCATTGGCACGCAACAAATGATAAGATTATGCTTTTCATCCTTATTTTCATGATAAATTTACAACTTCTTCCCTAAAGTTCCCTGTGCACGATCAATGCGTTAATTTCAGCAGTAAATCATTTTTGAATGTCTGCTTATAATCTTGTGAGACGTTGCGTTAAAAGTTTTTAAATTACTTAAAAATGATGAAAGATAGCAAATGATTAACACAAGGTATCTAAATATGACACCATCTTTTGATATTTATGAACACGCGAAAATCCTTGTGATATGGAAATAATAACTCACTTCTTGTTAATGACGGAGTTTTAGCACTGTGTTAATATGTATTCCTTAAAACTTTCTTATGTATCAAAGCTACAATGAACAGCGCATGATATTTTTAGAATTAAATCATACGAAACAAATATCGGTAGCCAACGAAAACACAAATTAAATTATAGAAGATTTTTAATTAGCTAATCTCCCTGGTTAATTAATCATTCATAAAGTTCAAATTATTCTCAACAAAGCAATATTTTATGCTGAAATGAATATTTTAAAACTTTAAATAATAACGAGTTATTTCATACAGTATAAACTTATAAAAAGTTAAAACATTAAATTTTTCAACAAGGTGATATAAAAAAATTAACGTCATTAAAAAGAAATTAATGTCATTAAAAAGAATTAAATATATTAAACTTTTGTGTTGATACTCAATAAAAAATATCTAATTAGTAAAGGATTGAATCATGTGCTAAAATGTTCGCTTTAAGATATTAGAGATACCGGCTAATCATCTTAAAAAGAACTACAATGTGTTAGAGTTCTTACGTGCTAAAATATTAATTAGCCCATATGCTGTGTATTTAAGCTTTGAAAATGATTTAAACTATTTATTTTTTACTATACATCATAGAAGAAGATGCTCATAGAAAAGCGAAAATTTGGACTCATCGAGGTCTGTGATTGGACAAGTTGTTTTTCAACGGTCTTGGCAAAATTTTGAAAGAGGAGTGTGGTTTTTTTAGGTTTTAGAATTCTGGTGTTTGGAGTGCCACCAAGAGCCTCCTCTCTCTCTTTTATTTTTTAAGTATTTATTTATTTTTTTAGAGAGAACAAGAGGGGGTTCTTCATTCATCACTATCATTCGATTTTGCATGAAGGAGAAGATTCTCCCATTTGGACTGTCTTTTATTGAGGTGATGCTGGTTTTGCTGTGTCTTTAGAAAGGCAACTGCTCTCGATCTTAAGAATACACTTTTCTAGGTATCACATAATCATTTTTTATATTATTTTGATGGAATTCTAACTTCAGCTCTATCTTTTATTTTGTTGCAGGTGTTCACAGTAATCCTATATTAGTGTTCTTAATGTAGAGAACCTAATAAGATCTTAAGAACCTAATAAGATCAATGTAATATAATGTAAACATAGTTATGTAATCAATAAATATTATAATTTTTAGAGGTCAGATACTCTTAATTTTACTTGTTATTTTATATCTGCAAAATGTAACTATTTTATTAATGAATTTAATTTTGAAGAATGTAAACTATCAGTGTATGATTCAAATTATAAAACTCATATTCTAATTCTAATAAATAATACATTTAAATACTATTCAGTCAGTCTATTAAATCAGTTAAGTGTATTATTTTATGTGCTTTACTTACCCATGGAACTTACCCATACTAGACGATCCTGGACTCGATTATCACAACAAGTCTAGTTAGGTGATAAATCATTACCTCAGCTTCATAATTATCAAGTTTTTTCATAATCATAGAATTTTCATATCAATGAAGATTAAAAGATTGTCTCGCAATAACCTCTAAGTGCTAGAACTGTTAGCACACATTGCTCAAGCCACAAAAATAGACTCTAAAAAACCATAATTAGTTTTAGTATTCTGCCATTTACAAAAGACTGCATCTTTAACACTCTTATAATTTCATTAATTGCATATATGATTTAAACAATAGACATAATTGTATGTCTTCAATCACTTAATCAAATTGTTCTCACAATACACTACATGTAGTATACCAGTTTCACTTTTTAAACCGTCATAACACACAACTTTCGACGACAGAGAAGAAAAACCTTAAAGATAAAATAGAATTTAAACAACTTAAGAAAAATATAACTTTCCCTACAAAAAGTCAGAAAACTTGATATTGAATTGCAATTAACCGAACGACGGTTAAATGAATATGGCACTGTTTTGGTGCAGGAGTTAGCAAGTCTAAATACCGCTAGAGACGTGGATGTTCGTAGCCATCCACAATCGGCGTTAGGCAGTAGCTACCGATCTCATTACTGATAATATAGTAAAACATTAGACCATAGCTCGCAAAACCAAATTAAACTAGAATTTTAATGACTTATGTACCTGTAAATCGTATGAAAATAGTATTAACGCTTACACTGACCTTTGTTAAATTAAAAATAATAATGGATTAAACTATGCCCTAACTAAAAAATAAAAAGATAATTCATACATATTCTAAGAAAGTTAACAAATAAAATACACACGGGAAGCAAAATGAAATTACAAATCAAAAACGAACGAGAATACACTCGGAGGGTATTTCATACCAAGGGTGGGTATTTCTTCTTATTTTCTACCATAAAAGATTTACACTAAAGACAAAAACAAAATAAATACAAAACTATTTTTCAAATTTGATTTTATTTAACAATAAAAAGTGCAATAAAAAGTAAAAGCTAAATTTAAAACAGCCCGTAAAAGAGAAATTGAATGAGAAACTCCTATATGAAAATTGTAACGTGTTGATAGTGTAAAATTACGTGAGGAGCTTCTGTAGGATAAAGGCCTGTTGTTATGATGGCTTATGCTACTAAAAATAAAAGCATGGGGTGCTCAATGTATAACAATCAAATATCACTTTAGTATTTCAAAATAAACATTCCTTTATACAATTGTATCTGTATTTAAATTATGTTACTTTGACACTGATTCGAATAGCGCCCGACGCTGTTATTATTTTTTTAGTTGCTTAACCCATTATAACAACTGACCCTTATCCTATAGACTATAGAAGGTTCTCATGCAATTTTTTAGTGTATTATAATTCTCATATAGGAGCTTTTCCCTCAATTTTCTTCTATGAGCTGCTTTTAAATTTTTCTGTTGGTGCATATTTATCACTCTTTTGTTGAAAATAGGGGATTTATTTAAAATATTTCTATTTATTTAAGACTTTTTAGTTTCAAATTTTTTAATTAATTTTTATTCGTAATTTTTCATCTAATATTAAATCAATTATCAGATACTTACCATCAATATAAAGTTTAATTTTTATCAAAGTTCATGACATTCGTTTTATTACTTTTCTGTTACTTTTTACCGGTTAAATTTGACTTTTATCCATTAATTCTCAATGCCATTAATTGATGGCGCTCCCAATATTTTGGGAATAAAATCCATTCACCTATTTCGGTAACAAGAGGTAAATTAATCTATTTGCTTTGTAATTGTCGAATGTAAAAAAAGAGTACAAGTAAACCAAAAAATGTTAAAATATTATTTAAAATGTAGCAAAAACTTTACAATTTTATAAGATCCTAGACAATATATTTGTTTATTATTTTCTGAACCAGGAGTCATTAATTTCAGCTATGCCGTTTGCTAATAGATGGCGATACAAGTTTTAATCTCTGCAATTGAGATTCTAAAAAGTCTGAACAACTTTTTGAATTTACCAAATTGGATTTTTTTTCTCCAATCTAATATTTATACTGTCACCGGAAATGAACCTTTGTGCAAAATTTTAGACCTCCAGCTAATCAGGAGGGTAAGTAAAATTTGATTACAAAATTTTAACTGACTTACAAGTGAAGTTAAATAAAAGCAATTAATTAAAAGGGAAAAGAAACGAAAATACGTTCATACACATTTTAAAGGGATATTTGTTTTCAATTTTCATGTTCTCCGCAAATACATGCCGTATTTTCTGTGCATATTTTCCTGTTATACTTTTCACAAACAAATTCACTTTCTCTATTATGTTTATTAGGGGTTTCATTTCATAATTTTTACACTCATAACTATATTTTGCAACTGTCTCTCTAAATAAACTCTTTTTATTGAGTCAATGAAAATATTAGTCAATTTTTCTAAATTAACTATGATTTCAGAAGATATTAGTAGATTTCAAGTTTTCAAAGAAGAAGTAACACATTTTGGAACACATGTATTTTCCAGGAATTTGTAATGCCTGGGAACGTTTTTCATGCATATACTAACATTAAAAGTAGATTTTTCTTTGATATATTTTATAGTAGTGTCCCTTCCTAAAAATAACAGTATTTATTTTAATCACCATCTTCAATTTATACATCCATGTCAATTTCCATAATTAATATTATTTTCCTCATCATCTAGTTCTTCAACTTCCTCGCTGAAAATATCTTCACTCAGAGAAACAGCATTCTCTAAACTTTTTATATATTAAATTTCCTCATCCTAACGGTGATAACCCAACATAAATAAAAAAAGTGATTTAAAAACATTTCCCCCCTTCTCTCTCAAATGGAACAGAAATACTCACTCAGGGTATGATATACCCGTTCATGCTGTTCTGAAATTATATTTATAAGTTTTTTCAACTAATCCTCCACATCAAAGGCCTTAAAGCCAGCTGTACGGGTAATTATCCACATATATTATTACTAGCAGTCTTTCTGCTAATACAAGTTTATCAAATTTGTTTCTAATATCTAAAATAATTAATAAAATGAAAAATTTGTATGTGGCAATTAAATATAAATATATTAATATTACCTAGGTGAAGATCCACGCATGTAACCAAGGTAATGATTTAGCAGATATCTTTGATAGGGCTTCATTACAAAACATGGAAATTCAGATTTTAAAATGTCCTGGATCCATCACACAATAACTATAACCTCACGATGACCCAATGGTAGGGCGCTACTCTTCGATACCAGAGTCAGCTTTTCGCTTCTGACATAGATGCTTGTAGACGATCACTATCGGCTTTATACAGTAGTTACTGGTCTCATTAACCCTATTGTATCAGAAATTTAGACCATATCTCTTAAAACCAAACATAAAAAATAACTATAAAAATAAAAATATATTGTAAACTCGGCAATAATTCTAAAATAATACTGACAAAGGAAGATTTACCCAAATAATCAATCTATAATCAATACTGTAGATTTCAATTTAAAGTCTGTACACAAAAAAAAAACATAGTTGTGATATATTTTATAACTGGTCCTGAGAGTTTCTCAGTTTTATGTATAAAATAAACAAATTGAATAATTCAAATTGTACCTGCGGTGAGCAATGGGATTCATATCATTATAGCCAGAGTTTCTGTTCATTTCCCCACAGAGTTTATTATAGAGTCTCAAATGAGTCTAGAAATGCTGTAAACGTATTGATAAAAATAAATTTAATTTAAATAAGTTGAAAAAGTTTTACAACAAATAAAATTAGCAGAAGTCTTTTATTTATTCGTTATCTTAAAGGCATTGATTGATTTAAGTTTATAATTTATTGCTTATAAAAATTGTAGAATATATATATAGTAGAAAATTACTTTTGATGATTGTAGGAATATTGCTGAATTAAGATAAATTTTTGTATAACATATTAAAAGATGTTTTTAATTAAGACATGGAGTTTTAATAATACAGTATTATACTGTTCTGATTATACAAGAAGATATAAATTGTAGGTAGAAGAAAAGGAATATGTTTATTGTGTAGTAGTGAAATTATTGTATGTAAAAAATAGTTACCTTTGATTTGGTAGTAATAAAAATAGCCTTCTTTTAATATTTTCTTCTAATGGTGGTTGTGGATTTTCTCATCCCCTTATCCATTTCATAGCCCTAAACCATTCATATGTTAGTACTAAATAATAAAGTTCTAACTCATTCAAGATTAACCATCGATCAAGATCAATACTCCAAAAAAGTAAGAATCATTATAAATTTATATCTAATTAAAAAAATTTACAATATTTCTAATTGCTGATGATTCT
The DNA here is from genome assembly GCA_032207245.1 of Pardosa pseudoannulata. Classification (NCBI taxonomy): domain Eukaryota; kingdom Metazoa; phylum Arthropoda; class Arachnida; order Araneae; family Lycosidae; genus Pardosa; species Pardosa pseudoannulata. The sequence goes on along the minus strand of CM063503.1, from coordinate 3,733,431 downwards.
GATTCATGGAATGGCGTTCGTAGATGACATCGATTTTCAAACGCTCAAGTTCCAGCAACGGCTCGAAGCGTGATTACGCGAAAATTTAAAATAATATTTTACCACAGAAAAAATTGTAAGAATTGCGTTTAGTTGCATTTAAAGTAATAAAAGTGTTAAGTATCCGCCTTTTGTTTTTAAAGTTGTTAAAAATATTTTGTAGGCCTCAATTTGCAGTTAGCTACTAAAAATTCTCCAACGGAAAATTAGTCACCGATGGGAGCGTTTCCTTCATGTTAAGAGCCCAACGATGGCCGAATGGTAAGGGCACTGACCTTCAGAACCGGAGTTCGTGGGTTCGAGTTCCACTGTGGCATGGATGTTCGTAACCGTTCGGAATCGGCTTTAAGCAGTAGGTCCCGGTCTCATTAACCCTCGTGTTGCAAAAAGTAGACCATAGTACTCCTAAACCAAAACACTTCATGTTAAGAAGTGAAGGGCAAATAAAATTTTTGCTATGATGAAAGAGATGAAATTTTTTCATTCATGTAACATTTAATCTTCCTAATAACTCGAAATGTAATTCTTTCGGACTTAGCGAAAAGGCGCCAAAACCGTTCTTCTATATTACGAAACTATTTTTTCTTTTTATTTATAAATTTAAATTTATTTTCTCGAGTTTTACTTATAACACTTTTATAATGTAACATACACATACAAAGTTAATTAGCTGTGGTGTCAACAGCAGTTAACTTCATGACTTTAACTTTACCATGGGAGTTTAGAAATGTAAAAAACCATCTTTTGGCTGCATTTGAGATTTTGATGCCTTATTACTATTTACAGCGAATTTTTTTCCTCAACCTACCCTATCTTGTAACTTGTTATTTTTAGGTGACTCTTCGGTGTAATATTCTTTTGGCAGGTAATTTAAATTCATTTCAACCTTAGAGAATTGATTTTGGGCTATATCGGTAAAAATGCGCCAACAGGGACTATATCATATTTGTTCCATAAAAGTTTTCAAAAAACAGATTTTACCTTTTAAAATTTGTTTATATAATCTATTGTTTGTTTTATATCTCATGATCTTTTAACCTGTTTTTTAATTAAATTTGGAATTTGTTGTTTCAGGTGTTAAAGAATATTCATTATTGTACAAATAAATATTTAATGTAATTATACAGTAACTATAAACATAACTACTTTACTTTCTTCCATAAATCAAAAAAAATTGTATATTTTATCCCATTTTCGTTATCAATTTTATTTTTCAATTCTTTCGCAGCGAAAAATAATGACAGCTGATTTTGATGAATATTTTTCATGGAATAAATTGGGTTAAAATTATATTGAAATTATTCATTTGGTTTAAGTGAAATGTAGAAATTATATTTTATTGATAGAGTTTAAAAATGCCGAAAAAGAAATTGCTATTATGGTTAAGGCGCAGAAAAAGTGTGCATACTGAAGCACGGCACAGAAGAGACGAAGTAAAACGCAGAATGAAGTTGTAGCACTATGCATAACTGATAAGAAAAAGAGTTTTTGCCCTGTTCGTGTTATTTCCTTGTAAAATTAAAGAGAAATTAATCTGTACATATTTTGGCATATCAAGTACTTTAGTATATATTTTTTTCTCTTTTGCAGCCCTCAAGTTACCTTGAGAGCAAAACACGCTAGTTAGATGATAATGCGTGAATACAACCCCATATTGTGTACACCAATAATTTAAATCTAAATCAAAGAATAAATATTTATTTTGGTTTGGAACTTCATTTTTGACAGCGCAAAATTGCATTTTACAATTTATGAATTTAATTTTGGGGTAGATATTATAAAATTGTAATGAAACAGAATATATGTTTAAAAAATGTGGGTGGGTGGTGGGTAGAGATCATTCTCACACGCAGTTTCACTCAGCAAGCATCTTATTATTATATTATTACACTAGTTTAAGCTTGTTATGAAATTTATGACCAATTCTTTTCTTCAAACAGGAGCTAATTAGACCGGAGTCTACTGTTTAAAGATAATTCCAAACGCCTACATGAGTTTGCATCTGGATTGTGGTTAAAAGCCGATAATTCCGGTTATGAAAGACACTCTGAACTAAGAAATGACCTTTTTAAGCTTCTGAACAGCTACTTGAAATTGCATTTAAATTTTATTTTTGAATACTGTTTATTCTTCTTGAACTAATGTATCCTTACATTTTCGAGATTTTTAAATTTTCCAGGTTTTAAAGATAACTACTGAAATATCTATAGAGAATTTCAAGATAACTCATACAATAAATATTCATCTAATTTTTACGTGCAGCAAATTAAACAAAAATATATTTAAGTTGTTGAAGAAACAAAGGAAAGTTACACTGCCTATCCAAAACGAATGACTATTAAAGCTACTATGTATAAATCATATAAAAATGTAGCAGAATAACTGTTTTCATAATATAAAATACCGATTTAAGTGAGAAACTTTCCAAAAATACTTTTTCTTTAATTTTTATATGAATAAGCTAGTAAATTAAACTCTTTCGTATATATATTATATCCCTTATAGAAAGAAAGTTTATGCAGTAATTCATGAATACTATGCTGTGAAATCATGTCCCAAATGTAGTCCAAATTGAAAGAAGCATGATTGATCACCCTTTAGCAGTCCAATTCAATAAGTCGGCACAAATGAAATACCTGCATATTCAATTTGTTCTTATTCCATGTAACAAAATATAGAATACTTATGTGTATTCTAATTCAAGAAAACACTTTACACTTTTTTCCCGTTTCACGGATTAGGTCCAAAACTTTATACAAACAAAAATTTTGAAATAAAAACTACAAATTAAACATTAAAATTTGATCTTAGTCAGATCTTAACTGATTTTTAAAATTTTTAGCTTTTAATTTTAATATATTTTTTTTACTTTTGAATTCAAAACTATTAAATTATATCCTTAAAATAAAACTGTATTCATTGGATATTCAAAATGTGTCGCATTTTTAGGAAAACATGCTTTTTAAAACAATCCTTTAATAAAAGGATTTAAAAAGTTTTAAAATATATCTTGCAGGATTTAGTAGTTCTAAAATTATTCCTAACTAAAAAAAAGGAAAAACTCATTAGTGTTTTACTCCGTATAAAATTTTACGCATACATGTTTTATACGAAACTATTAATTTCAAGGAATGGCATATAAAAACGGGGAAAGTAAAATCCCAAAGAAGATAAAACTTTATAAGGTAATATTTTTATTTTCGAAATTAACAATTTTTCTAAAGAAAACCTTTACTAAGATATAAATTACAAGTTATATAATTTCACCACGCGTCTAAACATCATCTTTGAGCACAGTATCCCAAAATATAAATTTCCATCCTTAGCTGTGTGACACTATTATAAGGAAGGTTTCTTGACATTAAACTTCTAAACCATTAAGACAGGCATTTGAGTATCATGTGGGCAGTGACTTGAAAATATATTATGAACATTACCTTTGCTCAGAGCAAGAAGCCCTGAGAAAAGTCTATCTCGGTCCTATTTGCAACGGGATATAAAACCTAATAAGTTGCTTTTAGACTGTTACTAAAGTCACGAAAATGGCTTCGTCATTGCAAACGCCCCGAGAAAGATAACCACCGGAATGGTTTTAAATGAATGTCAGCTAAATACATAAATGAGAGTTATTCCAAAATAATAGAAAACTATACTTTCTTAAAATAACTTCTTTGAGTAATATATATATTCTCTCTTACTACTATAATTATACTTAAGTGTGTAAAATATTTATTTATATACGTATGCAAATAACACCAGCAGAGCTTGGTCAACTTAAAAAATTCAGCTAAAGCAGGTTTTAAATTTATATTAAACTATTCTACCCTTTAACCTTACAGGCGTGCTTGTGTTATATTATCCAGCCTGTTTAATAGTTATAATTACCTCACTCATTGTTATATTTTTACAAATGAAACGGCATCTATTTGTCTTAAACGTCACAAAGCCTTAGCTGTTCACTATATTTTAATTGAATATCCTGGTTTTAGTCATAATAGCATAACTGTTTTAAAGAATGCAGTTTTAAACTTATGCTACTTGTTTGGGAAAGAATCCCATCCGAAAGTTTTGAGTTTTTTTAGGTCTGTTGGTAATTTAAAGGTTAATATTGAAGGTTTCAATCCTTTTATTATCATTCCCTACTTGTATTGCTACTACTTTTTACTCAACTTTCTTACCTATTTTATTAGATGCTTTGATATATTTACACATTCCATATTGAAATTTCGTAATCTTTTTGTGGTTTTCGCTCTGAGTTGTTTTCGATTTTACCTTTACTTTTACATAGAATGTATCGCTTTCGGATATTTTACCAGAAAATTGGACATTCCCATTCCCTCATTCCCTCTAAAAATATTTATTTTGTTGTTTTATGTTAGTCAGCTTTAAACCATATTTATTCATTTATTTATTTACTCAGCATATCCATTCTCTAGACTGATTGGTTGTTTGAAGCTTATTCGCAATGGATTCCCGAAGGGCATATTCTGCCAAACACTAGAGATAAAGAACATAACTACCAATAAAAATAAAGATATACTAAAACGTTAAAAAAAATCATAAAAACGGCCGTAAGATCATAAAAGTATATAGAAAACCAAGGAGAGAAAGTAAAGATGCTGATGAAACCATCATAGCAATTAAATATGAGAGTAAGAGTAGATATGCTATAAAGAAGGAAATCATTGTGATTTTGCAGTGGTAGCTCATAAACGAAGATTAAATGAGAATTTTGAGGGTGAAGTCAGTGCGTCCTATTTGAAAGAGTTCCAGAACGAAGTCGCATTTTCGAGAGGGATGAGAAGCTAGAGGTTTACAGCATAGAGTTTTTTCGACTGCAACTCGTCCCAAAATACTTGCCAGTTTTATCGAGTTAATTAATTGCATATTTTTAACATCATAGTACTGTAAATCAAACAGGAGATAACTACAAGCTGCTGTAGATGCTCTGTAAGCAGAATCATTTTCGTAGATACCCACATGACAAGAAACCCAACAAAAACGAATTGAAAAATCGAAAGTAGCAAGTATGTATAAAGAAATGTGCACTTCCAAACTATCGAGTGGCTTTATAAGTAGGGGTATATAAAGAGTTGAACGCTCTCAAAGGATCAGCATAAAGATCATGTTATCTTTGTCAGGACTAGCCAATTCTTAAAGAGCTTTGAAATAGCTAAAACCTCTGCAGTGAAAACAGAACAAACATGATGAAAATTTTAGCTACAGAATTTGTCTCTAATTAAATAGGAGCAAGATACAAGCTCTCTCATTGCTTAGATTCGGTGCCATAAAAGTCCAATTAACCACTCTTCAAATGAAATTATAAAAAACACTTAAATAAAATAAAATAAAATAAAATAACTAAAATAACTGAAGGAGCACTTGCGTCAGCAGAAATTCTCTAATGCTGTTAATCATATATACATTTACAAAAATGTCTGATGGCCAAAAAGAAACAAATTAATTCAACTATCAGGAGTTATCAGTCTCAAAGGTGGATTCAATTTGGAGTGGAGCCCTATGGTTCGTGTTTTGCAACACAAGGGTAAATTACACTTCGATATCATGTTTGTTTAAATCCAATTCTGAACAGCTACGTGTATGCAAAATCAGCACTGGAAATCAAGTGCCGAAAGTAAGGTAAATGGTAGTCAAATAAGTCTCTGATAGACGTTATGTAAAGAATTTAAAACTCCAGGAATGTTTTAAATGAGAAGGAAAATTTTCCATATGATGGGACATTCATTCAATTTTTTAATTATAATTTCTTAAATAAAATATGTGTAATTAACACTATAGATAGGGATTTCAAAGCCAGCATAATATTGAGTTCCTTGTACCATCTTTCATAAAGTTTTATTTAATCCGTTGATAACGGTGGATGCCTATATGCATATCTATCTGCCTGTCTATCTATCTATCTATCTATCTATCTATCTATCTATCTATATATATATATATATATATATATATATATATATATATATATATATATATATATATATATATATATATATACAGTGAACCCCAAAAAATGTTGGAGAGCAAGAAGAACCCAATTTTCAGTGCAATACTTTAAATGCTAAATGTACTTTTAAAATGAAACATTTTTTTAAAAAATGGTAATTTCTTCCACGATTGAGATGATTGGTTTAAATTTCAATAAAACACTGCACTTAATTTTAAACTAATTTAAAGATAAAATTTTGAGATTTCCACAGCCCGCCAAAAAAAACTTGGACATTGTAACACTATAAATCCAACACAGGAACAAAATGTCTACATTTAACAAATTACATTTAATTATTAATATATTTACACATATTTATAAGTTTTACTTAATAATTAACATTATTGAAAATGCAGAGAGCAGGAGGCCCTCGCACACACCAACACACCACACACGGAACACGGAAAAACTAACAGTCTTGTCCTTTACGGCTAAAACAAAAAAGGTGCGCGCGCAGATGGCCGTTGCGCGCTGTCACATCCTTCCCCTCAACCATCGACTAATGTCCTCATGTCGATGGGTGAAATCTAGGTGACCTTCTGACTGGGGTAGAGTCTTGCTGTTGTACACTTTCAGCAACTGGTCTTTTAGGTCGACCTCTTCTTTTCAGGGGCAACATTGGGTTGCTCTGCCCTTGCCCTCTATAAGGTTGGAGGCATGATGAGTAGTATTTTCCTATGGGAGTAAAAGGATTATTTTGGGTAGCAATCAAATAAGATGTAGGAGATTGTACTTTATAAATAACATATGGGCCATCGCGTCGTGGCATAAATTTAGCTGTTCTTTCGGATTTGGTTTGACTTTTGAGGTGGAGAGTTACCCACACTTTATCACCTGTTTTGAATTGAGGCGTTTTTCTTATATGTTTATCAGCATAAAATTTATTTTTATCCTGTTTCAATTCTATATGAGACTTCAACTGATTCATATAATTTGCCAAACGTTTCAAATAGGGCGTTATCTCGGGCACGAAGTTGTCATTTGAGATAATAGCGCGAAGGTCGCGAGTAACATCGTCTGTTGTTCGAAGCTCTCTTCCGAACATAAGAAATGCTGCTGTTTCACCTGTTGTGTCGCATCTTGCTGTGTTCAGGGCAAAACGTATGGTTGGGAGTTTCTCACTCCAAATAGTGTGGTTACCTTTGACAAGGATTGCCAATCTTGGTTTTAAGTCTCGGTTCTTCCTCTCCACCGGGTTTGCCCGTGGGTGATATACCGGGGTTAACACCTGATCTATATTAAGAAGATAACAAACTTGCTGCATCACTGAACTAACAAACTGACTTCCATTGTCACTTATTATTCTTCTTGGGAATCCATAACGTAAATAAACTTCTTCTATCAGGGTGATAGCACATTCCCTAGCTGTAGCATGTTCTAATGCGAAAAGTTCAGTCCATCTAGTAGCCCAGTCTTCTACTATAAATATCCATTTTTTACCATCAGGACTCTTGGGTAATGGTCCAAATAAGTCAATTGAAATTTATTCAAAACGTTGGTTATATACAGGTGTCTGTAGCAAACCTGAAGGTTTCTGATTACTAGCTTTAAATCGGCAATAACCTTCACAATTCTTTATGTACTCTGTAATGTATCTACGCATGCCAGTCCAGTAGTACCGCTTCGCTATCTTACTTAGTGTTCCTTCTACGCCATAATGTCCCGCCATTGGGGCATCATGCTGTTCTTTCAGTATTCTTTCACATTCATGCTTCGGCACTACTAACTGGGCTTCTTATGTCTCTGCTTCTGGTGAATATCGGTATAAGACTCCTTGATTCAAAAAATATCCCCGATTTAGCCAATTTGTAAAATTTTCATCTTTAGCAGGACTCTCAAATGATTCAATGATCTTTTTAAAGCCTGCGTCCTTAAGTTGTTCTTCTCGTAATTCTCTGGGACTTCGTGTTGGCATCTTCAGCGTGTTGGCAGAAAGGCCTTGATAAGAGATCTGCCACAACGTTGGCTTTTCCAGGTATATATTCCATCTTTGGGGCAAACGACTGGACTTGCAAAGCCCAACGAGCAAGTCTTCCAGTTGGAGATTTTAAACTCATTAGCCAACGAAGAGGTTGATGATCTGATGTCACTGTTATATCTTGTCCCTCGATATATCCCCCAAATTTATTTAGGGCTCAAACCACTGCCAACGCTTCTCGTTCTGTGGTTGTATAGTTCCGTTCTGCATCGTTTAAGAGTCTGCTCGCATATTCAATAGGGTGCTCCTCAGCTCCCTCACCTTGCAACAGCACTGTTCCAAGCGCGTAGTTGCTAGCATCGGTTCGCAAGATGTATGGCTTATTTGGGTCATTTTGTCGTAGAACAGGAGGACTAATCAGATGATTTTTTAGGGTTTTAAATGCGTTTTTCTCTTCTTTTCCCCATTTCCAAGAGCTATTTTTCTTCATGAGATTACTTAAGGGTCTTGCTATGTCAGAAAAGTTCGGTACAAATCTTCTATACCACGAGCAAGTTTGCAAAAAGGATTGGACTTGCTTTAAATTCCTGGGAGATGGTAAATTTTGAATGGCGGCAACCTTATCTGGGTCAACTTCAAGACCAGAATTGGTAATGTAGTGTCCCAAGTATTTCACTCGGTTACAGGCGAAATTACACTTCTCTCTGTTAGCATGTAATTTAAACTCACGCAATTTTGATAATACTTTTCCTAAATCATCAATATGCTTCTCGAAAGTTTCAGATAAAACTATTATGTCATCTAAGTACGACAGAACCAAAACATCATTCAGGGAGTTTCTGAAGTTATCGATTAGTCTTTGAAATGTCACCGGAGCATTTTTAAGCCCAAAAGGCATGCGGCAATATCTGTAAGTACCAAAAGGGCACACGAAAGCTGTTTTATCTCGGTCAGTGGGATTTACCTCGATTTGGTGATATCCGGATCTTAAATCTATGGTTGACATGTAAGGAGTATGTTTAGCTTCATGGAGTAAATCATCCATTCTAGGCAGAGGGTATTTATCAGTTTTTATAGTGGAATTCAACTTTCTGTAGTCCACACAAAGGCGAAATTGACCATTAGGTTTTGGAACTAGCACCACTGGTGAGGCATACGGTGACTCACATTCTTTAATTGTGCCATTGGCCAAAAGATTCTCTAACTCTTTCTTAAGAATGTCCTTCTTTAATGGAGGCATGCGATATGGTGGCATAGCTACAGGGAGATTATTACCAGTGTCTATATAATGTTTAATTCTAGGTGTAAGCTCTTCCCCTGGCTGAAAGATATCCGTAAACATTTCTAACAGTTTACATAATTGTAACCTTTCCTCGGCAGATAAGTGACTGCCTTCAGTTTCTTTCAAAACGCAAATGTTTAGCTCAGGAGACACAATAATTTTATCGGATGATATAGTGCTAATGTTTTGCGAGTTACCTGAGGATTCGAAAGAGTTTTTATGTGGTTCACAAGTTGGTATAAATGTATCTTTCTCAAAATTGAATTTTTTCCTAGGATTACTGTTGAAATACCATTTTCTGTTCTGAGTATCCAAGCTAACACCAGCTTTGGATAAAAAATCAGTACCAAGGAGAGTTCGATTGTCCTTAGTTGTAGGTAACACAAATAGTGTAGTAGGAATTCTTTTCCCTAGCAATTCAATGTCTATTTCGGTATTATAAACTTCAGAGAATTTCGGCACTCCATCCGCGAGTGTTATATTTAAATTCCCTTTACGAAAAATTACCCCTTGTTCTCGGAGGAGGTTATACAGGGTTTCTCCAGCAACAGTGTGGCTGGCTCTAGTGTCAGCACATGCTAAACCCCACATACCATTTATTTTAAGCTTCATTAACATTGCCTTGGGTTCTTGTATCGCACACGTTTGAAATTTCAAGCAGCTAACCTGGGCGGAATCAACTTTAATGTTTGGGGAACACGTAGGGCATTTTGCCTTTATGAAACCAGGTTTCCCACAGCCATAGCAGCTAATAGGTCTTTCGTTAATTTTATTAACAGTTCTATTCGTTGAGTATTTATAATTAACACTATTCTTAAAATTTCTTAAATTGTTACTCGGCTTAGAATTTTCCTTTCTATGTTGTTCATGGTTCGTGTTTCTACCTTTTAAGTTTCTACTTTCCTCATAAGCATCTAGCTTATCAACTAAAGCAACTGGATCGCTCAATTCACTCCAGTGATCTAAAAAATGATCTTTGTAATCCGGAGGACACTTCTTTTTGATTTGATCAGAAATTATTAGATCTTTTAACTGATCAAATGTAGTGATATTCAGCTCACTGAGCCAACCTTCAAAAAATTTTCTCAAATCATAGAAATAATCTCTCCACGTGGAGTCTGGACTTTTTCTGTGTTGGACGAAAAATTGTCGGAATTTCTCTGCACTCATCTTGAATCGACGCAATAAAATGTTTTTTATTTCCCCATATTCCGGTGGTTTATCCGGATATCCGATTCTATAGCAATTAATTTTGAAATTTCAATAGGTAAAAGCCCGATCAGATATACCACCCATTTTGATTCTGGTATTTTCAAAAATGACAGCTGTCTCTCGAAAAGGTTTAAAAACGTACTAATGTCATCTACCTTCGGGTCAAACTGAGGGATTAACCCTTTAATTTCAAATTTAGATACATCCGTATTACTATCGGCAAGAACGGTTCCTGTTTCCGAAGCATGATTTAAATTTTGTAACTTTAGTTTCTCTAATTCAAATTCCATTTGCCGTCTCTCGGTTTCTACTTCCTTTTCTTTTACTTCGGATTCTTTTCTGGTGCTAATGATTGTATCTAACAATGTTTTTGTGAATTCTTCGTCATATGAAGTACATCCGGTTATAATATCTTTAATTTTTATTACTGTGGCGTCGGGTTCCAACTCGATGCCTAATTCTGTGGCCAAAACCAAAATGTCGCATTTTTTACCTCTAGCAAGATATGCCATTTTTATTCTTTTCAGGCCAAACTTAAAATTAATGGTAAATTTCAAACTTGTCTTAAACCCTAAAGAAACTCAATTACTGCTAGAATGGCTCATTAGAATAACATAATATGCATACATCAGATTAATCAACTAAACTATATTATTCCGATTTGAAACGGGAAGCATCAATAAATTTGAAGGAATCATAAAATAATACTTTTTAATTATACAAATATTTCAGAACCATAATAATTCTATTCAAAAGAACCATCGATTCAAAATTAAATAATAAGCAACACAAAAAAGAACATTAACCCGAGCAATATCTTTTGTTATTAATACAAAAATCCAAATTAAATTGAACCTGCACCAATATTCAACACTGAAATATTAACTTTCTTTATGAATTCTTAATCAAAACAATTGAAATTAACAATATCCATTAACTGTAAGTCTTAATAATAAAAATATTAAGAAGAATAAAATTCTTGAATTATATTCTATTTCATATATTTTACTCATATAACTAATCCTTAGAATAACACAGAATATTTCTAATATTCAATAAAACAAGCTATCAATAAATAAAGTTCAAAATATGACTATCTGTTATGCACTTCCTTTTCATAAACCAAACACAATCACATAATAATAATAAAATAGAATGAAACAAAATTTTCTGTTCGTTTCCTTTCTACCTAGACATTCCATTCCGACTCCGAGTACGAATCGAAATCGAAACAACCTTGTACTGTGTAGGATACACTTATCGTTAGTTAATATTACTTTCAATGTATAATATATATTTCTATACTAAACACATAATTCTTAAAACTTCCTTCTTCAGTTAAGACACTCTTAAAACATACATCAGTCATGTAATAATCATTTCAAATCACTTTTTTTTTCAACCAATTATCATTTTAATTTCACATCTTATTTTTCAGAATGAAAAATACCTTATTTTTCTTTTCAAAATTTGGATTGAAATTACAAATGATTCAAATTTTGATCAGCAGGCACTAAAGAAACTGGCATGCGGTAATTAAATTTGATCTGGATGATCGGAATAAAACAAAAATAGAACAATTTCTTCGATCTGGATGATCAGAATAAAACGAATTCAGGGTGAATTCAAATCAGAATCTTTCTTATTTCTTCATTTGTCAGGATGACAAAATTAATAAAGTTCCTTGAGTGCTTGTCAAAAAAAAAAAAAAAAAAAAAAAAAAATTACTTATCTGTGGTCATGTCTTCGGCGTCGTGTTTCGAGCCACAGGATGGGAGCCAATCTGTAACACTATAAATCCAACACAGGAACAAAATGTCTACATTTAACAAATTACATTTAATTATTAATATATTTACACATATTTACAAGTTTTACTTAATAATTAACATTATTGAAAATGCAGAGAGCAGGAGGCCCTCGCACACACCAACACACCACACACGGAACACGGAAAAACTAACAGTCTTGTCCTTTACGGCTAAAACAAAAAAGGTGCGCGCGCAGATGGCCGTTGCGCGCTGTCACATCTATTTTATTCGCACTATACACTGCTTTATACAAATTTTTAAGACACTGTTTAATTTTTGGCACGAATTCAAGTCAAGACTTTGAGACTGAACTGTTTAAATTTATTTTTCTTGGTTTAAATTTTGGGAAATGGAAACAAATCAAACTTCTACAGATATGAAATACTTAATTGTGAAACTATGCAAAGAAAAGAAAAGAATAAGAGATATTGCAGAAATTGGGAAAAAGCCTCATTCAACTGTGTATTGCGTAATTAATAACTACAAAAGGTATGGATTTTTCCACAGACCAAATGGAAATGGTCGGCCCAAAAAGATTTCTTCGCCTCAGTAGAGAAGCGGATACTGAGATTTGTGAAAGAGAATCCTACAATTTCTGCAGTAAAGATAGCAAGAGAGTTAAAGGAGAACTCTGCTGTCAATGTGCATCCACAGACAGTAAGAATTTTGTTTTTACATTCTACGGAATATAGAGCCTATGCACCGCAAAAGAAACCAGACTTATGAGCCAGAAATGTGAAAAAACGTCGTATGCTAAAAACTATATTGCAAATTTCCAAGATTCTTACTTAAGTTATTTTTATTGATAAAGAAATTTTTATTTCTTAAGTTGTTTTTACTGATGGATAAAGGAAAGTACAACACTTAAATCAGCAAATATAAAAGTAACTGTTAAACATGGCGGTGGTAACGTTATGTTATGGGGTGTAATGGCAGCTAGCGGTGTTGGAAATTTAATGTTTATTAATGGTACCATGGACAAAATGGTATATTTAAATGTTCTAAATCAAATTTTATCAGGCACAGCTGTAAAATTAAATTTAAATAGAAACTTCTCTTTTGTCCAAGGCAATGATCCCAAGCATAAGGCTCAGATTGTAAAGGGATGGTTATTATATAATGTCCAAAAAGTACTGCCCCATCCTCCACAAAGTCCGAATTTAAACCCTATAGAACATTTATGGGCGTTTATGGAAAAAAATTGGGAGAGAAGAAAAAAAATAAAAATAAACTAAAAAGTGCTCTTCAGAATATATGGGACACTGTACTAACAGACTTCCTTGAAAAGTTGGTCATTTCTATGCACAAAGGATTAGAAGCTGTTATAGCAGCCGAAGGATACCACACGAAGTATTAAATGCTTCTGTTTAAAATTTAAAAGTTATTTTTTGTTACCTTGGATAAATGTCCAAGGTTTTGGGGGGACTTTCGAGAGTGATATTATCATAATGTTCTTTAAATTTATAATTTATGTTTCTGTGCTACTGAATTTTAAAAAAAGCTGTTTGATTTATTTTTGAAATAGTATTATTTCGGAATTTTATTTTAGTTCAAAAGCATGATGTAATGCAAAATTATTAAACGATGAAATCCTGTAACCTTATTGTCCAAATTTGTTTTTGGTCACTGTATATATATATTTACCCAATTAAAAATTATTTTCTGGATGTATGTTTGTTTTTACTGTAAATTGGCATAAACGTCCAATAACAGATTAATTTTAATTTTTAAATTGGAACAATTTGGCACCATTATGTTTTAATTTGAAATGCAAATAAAACTTTTCGTGTGACATTTAGATTCAATGCAATATAAGTTTCCGGAAAAGAAAATAATTTTCAGTGTCTTAAATAATCATTTTATTTGTTATAAAGTATTTTAACTTATATAGCTACATTTTTCTCAGTCATAAAAATGTTATTATAGAAGTAAATATGGTACAGTTTTTTTTTGTATGAAAGGATTTATAGCAGTTTCTTGTGACATAAGGCAACATTATATTTCTCACAAAGTACTCTGGAACGCTTCATTGCAATGTTTATATCTGTTTCTGGTCAAAATGGGAATTTACATGTCTTTCTTATTAATTTTAGAGAATACCCTGATAAGGTAATCTTGGAGTCTTTTAGACTCTAAATGAAAACCTTCCTTATACGACAGCATAAGTCCTTGAAGCATTTTTGCGCATGTCCAAGATATTAAATGTAAATCCCAAACAATATCGTTTACCTCGAATATCTTTTATATAACCACAATTATCATATTCATTACATTTAGTCCTCCTATAGCTTCATTTTTTAATCATATACTATTCGGTACTGGGACATCAATTTTAGATTTCGACAAATCTGACTATTTTTAATTTTACATTATTAGATAAGAGCCACAAAATACAAATATTCTAATAACATATTTATAACCAACCCACTTCACGATTTTTTATAGTAATAGCTGTCTCGTTCCATTGCTTTCAGTCTTAACTTCAGTGCCATCTTTTTCTGTTTTATCTGAGGGACAACTTCGTACCTCTGGTTTGCACATACATTACTTGTCCATCCAGTCCCAATGTTTCCATTCGAATAAATGATTTTAATTTTATGGGTTGTTTTAAAAAATTATTACCTTAAAATATATTTTAAATTAAGGATATAGCATTTTCCAAAAATCAGAGAATTCAAATTTTTTTCTCTTTTCAAGTGAATAATAAGTAAGTTCAGTAATTTACGGAGATAAAGGTTATAGAAATTCTTCATTACACTTGTAAGTCATAATTATATTTTTATAAAACTACATAAATTTAAAAATATACATTTAAAACGCGTATGTTAAGAATTCTCACGTGTTCATTTTCATTTGATAAATAATCCAGAATGAATATTTGTGTAAGTTGAATAAACTAATTCAGAGATTGTGTTCGCAAATCATAACGGTCAACTTCACAAATCCCCAATTCTAAATAGAATTAGTTGAAACTTGCAAACATCTGCCTGGAGGTTCTAATTTCATATCCGTGCAAATTATCTCTGAGAGTTTGCTTGTAATATGGATCATGCAACTAATTCATAATTTAGTTCCAGCATGTAATAGTTCATACCCTGGCTGACTGTGTGACTCTGTAGGGCAGAAGTGTTAATGCAAATTCCAAATATAAAAATAGCACACAAAAAAAAAAACTACTCACATAGTACAATTTTTAAATTTATATTTTTTTAATTGGAACTAAACACACATAAGTATTTATGATTTATGTGAAAACTGAACACATAATATTACGATTTGTCCGAAGCGATTTTAAAATACGTGCAAAACTTTTAATAATTCTTATTAAGATATATAACATCTTTCTCTTATACAAAAATAAAATTTCAGATAAAACATATTCATATAAAAGCTAGATCTGTGTTTATATTTATCTATTAAGATGCATAATGAACTTTAAACTGAAATGAATTATACTTGTGATTAAATTCTTAAATAATATAAACGAATTTTTTTTTCAAACAACACAGATTTTTTTATAGTGTGAAATTAAGAAAATAGGTAAAACACCACTTAATATTTTAAAAACTTTGTCATTTAATCTTTAAAGCTACTTATTAATAATCCTATTTATATTTTTTAACTAATACATTTCTAATATTAATGAAAGGTTTACTATCAATTGATACGTTTATCTGTCACAAAATTGGATATAAATGTCAGTTATTAAGCAAGTTATTTGTAAATTATGGTCTTGAACGAAAATATTTGTTTTGTTTATTATCTCAGCTCTACATTATGTTTAAATACATAAAAATATTTTTAATTGTATATGAAATGAAATAACTTTTTAATATTCAAGATACTGAAACTGGAACAGAAATTTTAGCCCATTAACGCTTAGCATCTATTTTTAGAGATTGCTTAAAAAAAGTTAGTAGAAAATTGGTCTCTTGGAATCAAGGTTGATAAAAATCATGATTTCTTTTAATAAATAAAAAAATCGAATTTTTTGATTTAAATTAGATATTTTTTATTTAAATAGGATTTTTGAAATTTAAATATATTTAAGTATAATATTTGATACAAGCAAATTAAATTGTTCAAGTTAGATGTCTAAATCAATTAATTCTTTCTTATATATAATAAAAAATACATATAGCTAAAAAAATAAATGTAATATATAAGAATAATTCATAAATCAGTAGAAAATAATTACTTTGCAATATAGGGTTTTTTGCTTGTTTTAATTATCTATATCACAACTTGAATAAAGGATACTTCATGTTAATTTATACATTTTACTCCTTCAACCATAGAATTATTAGAAAGATGAGGGTAGACTAAGAGCTAAGTAATCACAATAATTTTTATTTTTTATGAAAATTTTACAACCAACTTTTTATTTTGTGACAGTGGTTAAAATTTTTAAATGATTTATAAATAAAAACAAGTTTAGCTGCTTTGTCGTTTCCAAGTCTGTTTCGAAGTTTAGATTGCACTAATCCATATGTTGAAAAAATCCTCTTGATAGAAGCAGCCCTGGACTGCAGGTGCATATCTGAGTTTGAGAAAAACTTGCTACATGCTCCATCCAAACAAGGTTTATAAATAGGTAAAGCGAGATAAATTCCAGAATTTTTCCCAGGTTCATAAAAATAAATAAATAAAAGGAGGGGGATAATACTTATTGCATTTTTGGGTGAATTTGTTTTATTTTTTAGAGGCACTTAATATTTAAAAAGTCAGGGCATTCTTTTCAAGGTATAATAATGAAATTTTTACTGTGCCAGTAATTTTTTATACAAAAGACAAAAACAACATTTAACTGAGAGATAAGAAAGAGATAGGGGAGAGTAAATTAATAGATTGTAGGGTGCTATTTTAATAATACAAGGACAGGCAGGGTGTAGGCCTCCTGAAACCATCTGGGAGAAACTTTGGGTTGTCAATATTTTCTTATTGTGCTTATTACTAACACCTTTCTTTTAAAAATCCAATCTTTAAAAACTGATTTAAATCAATGATTTTTTTAATCAACCGATTTAAATCTCTCAACCCTGCTTGGAATGATTTTTCCTTTTAAGTGAATGTAGATGGATGTGCAATTATCAATCCAGGAAACTTTCAAGTTCCTGCTGTTTATAACTTTAGCATTTAGATAGACTTTTTTTTCAAGTCTCGCATAGGAATTTACTTTAAGGACAGGTATTTTAGTTACAAATATCTATATATCTATCTATATATATATATATATATATATATATATATATATATATATATATATATATATATATATTATAAAACTTTCCTTTACAATAGTTACATATGATAACAAATCTTTTATCGTGCCATTGTTCTCCATTACAAATGGACTGGTATGATGTTTAAAACTTCAGATAATCACTAAGAGGACAAACATTATTATTCGCAGTAATTCCAATTTCCTGTTTTGTTTAACCTCAGGAGTCCATAATATATTTTATTGTGCATTTGTGACTATGTAAAAAAATAAATACATATTTTAGGAATTATACACTGTCTATTATATACTGTCATTATACTTAGAGGGTTTATTGATATAAATTATTATTTTATAATATAAAATAATTTTGACATTTAACTTATTATGACTTTTAATTTGTATATTCTTAAATCATATTATACATGGAAATTTTAAATAAACTTTTAGATTCATCAGAAGTTTAAGATTTTTTTTCAATTTTACAAAGTTGTCTTTCGTAGAACATTTTTGTATAATACCTGAATATTTCCTTTTATATACAAACATCTGCTTTTACTGTCATGTTTGATGCTTTGCTTGTTTTATGAGTGATATCTCTTCCACACTTTTTTCTACACTTTTTTTACTTCATATCTGTCTTAAACTCTTTCTCGTCTTGTAATTGGTATCCAGTGTTTGTTCTTATTAATTTGTCTTTATGTATCATTAAACCTATTTTTACTTTATTTGGTACAAAGTCTAATTTGGATTCAGTGACATAACCCCTAAAAATCCAACAAACCAACTAGTTTTTCATATGCAAATGAAAATTAAGCCTATATGATTTAAAATTTTAAGTAACTTATGGTGAGCCTTAAAAAATCATCTATATGCATCAAGTGAACTTCAGAAAACTTACCAAAATTAATTGGTATTTATAATTTGCAAAATTCATGCTCTAATTCCTATAATAGAATCTTACATCTCCAACAGACTGCACAACGATAAGAGCCAAAAATCTTCCTGCTAGTCTAGAGGTGAAAAAAGATAAATTCCCCTCTTGGAAAAAAATAAAATACTTTTTTAAAGGAAATTTTTAAACATTTAAATCATAAAGCAACTGTATTATAAAATATGAGTCATATTATACACTTTGGGACAACAGACATGGTATATAGATGTATGATGTATACGTCTATGGATCTATACGACAACGAGACGGAAACCTACTGCCTATAGTGAATTCCAAACGGCTATGAACAACAGTGATAACATTGGGATTGAAACCTAAGAATAGCCCCATTCACACTCGGACAGAGTTCTGCAGAAATAGTAGATAATTGGACGCTGAAAAGTAATAAATTCACTTTCTACTGCCGAGAAATTTACTAATTTTTTTCTATTCTCAGAAATTACTGAGTAATTTACTTGAGATACAAAGAGCTGTATTTTTTTCGTGTGTACTGTTTACATTGCATTCATTTACTATCTACTCTACACAATAACGCAAAGAATTGGCTGAATTAACTTCCATATTGTATTCTATACTGAAACATATCTCATTATCAGTTCTCCCTCTCTCTCTTTATATATATACATACACACATTCATACATGTATGTATGTGTGTGCATATATATATATATATATATATATATATATATATATATATATATATATATATACACACACATATATATATATATATATATACACACATATATATATGTAAGATATAAAAACTATTTCTTGTATTACGTTAAACTACTCGAATTTTTATTGTTTAACAATACTTCTCTGTAGTGCCAAAATCATTTTGTCTTGTTAAACATATAAAGGTCACAGAAAATGCGTTACCGTATAGAGATTATACCTTAATAGATTACATTTTAACCTTAGACATTAAGCTGCTGCAGTGTTCCATCAGTATATCACTGCAACAGAGCTGCTCATATGATAGACTAATTTATAGAACTGAATGTGAATGGACTCAATAAATGCTATCATTCATATTCCCTGTTTTCAATGTCAATGTAATACCTAACAATCATAGTTAGAATATGAATCTTATTCATTCATCATCACTCAGATATGCTTATATTCATAATGCTCACTTTGCCGTCATTTAGGGCCAAATTTATTTCGTCTAAGAAACGACCTCAACCATTTGTCCTGCCAAATTACCATTAATCATCGATTTATCATTGCAGGGAAAAGAGATCCTTTAGGGTTCAAATGCATTTTTTAACCTAAGTTTTCGAATAAAATATGGTGATATAATGCAATGCCAAACTGAAACGAGAGGTTTAAACAAAAAATAAAACAAACAGTTATGAATTATTTTGTAGATATTTAGCGTTTATCTCATTTAACTAGTTATCGCTTTCTATATTCAATCAATCAAAAAAATTTAAAACTAATGTACAATACATCTTTAAAAGTTGTGAAAAAGTTTACATATGCAGAAATATGAAAATATACTTTATTCAAACAGTTATATAAATTGTTCATTATTTCACCACAAAGTAAATAATAAAACCATGTAATAAATATTTTCAAAACTATATGTGATAAAGGGATAAATTACAAAATTCCCTATTTTTTATACACATATCTAATGATGGTTACCTTTAAATAACTACATACTTTTAATATTAATACATGTGAAGAATCGCAGAAAACTTTCAATATTTCAATCAGTTAGCAAAATCGTAGTACCAAATAACCATTTAGCTAAACACTAAGAATGTAATTTTCTTATAATTCCTCTAAGCTATCGTCCTATTGCACTCATTTTTTGCCTGTGTAACTTATTAGAAAAAATGATCAAGAGATTTATATACAATTATATACTCTGATAACTGAATTTCGAATTTCCAAAGTGGTTTCGGCGTGGAAAGTGTATTACCGACAATATAATTTATCTGGAATTTAGAATTTAGAAATGCTTTTCCTAAGCGCAATCATTTGGTTCCAATTTTCTTTGATATTAAGAAACCGTATCACCATATTTGGTGATGCATTATAGTACGGTATCTTTATAATATAGGTTGGCATAATATAAGAAACTTGCCCTTTTTAATTCAAAATTTTATGTATATATTTTTTTATTTTAAAGTTCATGTAAGAAATGTTTTATCTGATACTTTTACTCAGGAAGAGAGTGTTCCACAAGATTCTAAGCGTCACTCTCTTTATTATAGTCATCAATAACATTTAAACGTCTTACTTTCATCTATTGATGCGAATATGTCGCCAATTTTCAAATTTCTTGTGAGGGAGGTGACAGGATGTTCAAAGAGAGACAACTCCACTCTGCAGGATCTACTTTTGAGGAATGGGTCAATGATAACGACTTCTCTTTTTCTGTCTCGAAATCATCTTGTGTGCATTTTTGTAGAAAACATGCTTTACATAATAACCCAGATATTAAATTTAATGGCGTAAAGATCAACGTTTTTTAGGTCGGGATTATTTTGGACAATAAGCTGAATTTTAAACCCCATGGTCATCAGCTTCGTAAAAAATGCGAGAAATCCTTAAACCTATTGAAGATTTTCTCCGATACATCCTGGGGCTGTATTCTAGGGAGTTTCGCATGTACTTTGTTCAGAAATTATATGAGGACTGCTGTGAGGTACCTGTCAACTTGAGACAGAAAATTTTATCTTTGCATTACTTTTTAAGGCACTCATCTCATAAATGCTATCCTTTACATAACCCTATTTTTAGTTCACATATCACTCGAATTTATAATCATCGTTCTTCTGGCAACCCTTCTTTTCAATATAGAATGAAAAATGTTTTATCTCATCTGAATACAAACATTTCAAATATCTATACAAGTACTTTAAATTTTAACTTTTATGACACTATGGACTGGTTCAAACTTTACCTTTTTAAATCCTTTTGTTGACTGTAACAAAGCTTCCACTTCAGATGTAATTTTTAATCAATTTTTCTTAGTCGAAAAGAAAGTGATAATAATTATTCTCATATTTATACTGACGACTTTAAACCATAAAATTTTGCTGCCTGTGCTTATGTCATTAGCAAGAAAGTGTTTAGCTTCCGTTTGCATCTTGCTTTATCTACCTTTTTTGCTGAGATTTTGGCTCTTTTAAAAACATTGGAATGTTTGGACAGACAGAATAAATAAATATGTTATTTACACTGATTCTTTGAGCACATTCACTCTCTGCCTTTGCCTAATAAAAGTGATCCACTTATCTTTAGCGTTTTAAACATTCTTAATCTTATCTCTTCTACTTTTTCCATAAAATTTCGCTTTATCCCTTTTCACGTTAGAACTGAGAGTAACGAACTTTAGGATAAAGCTGCTAGATCTGCAAGTAATTACTTAAATTTTGACTTGCCATACTGCGATGAAAAAATCCACGTGGTAAAACTTATTTATGAACAAAGGTAACAAAAATGGCATCAGATAGAAGAAAACAAACTTCGTTCACTAAAATCTATTATTACATTTTACACTGCTTAACCATCAAGAAAGCTCGGCGTTATTCTTATCAGTCTTCTCATCGGATATAGCTGTTTTACTCCCTGCCATTTCCTTTTAGGTAAAAATACGTCCGTTTGTCAACATTGTAAAAGTACAATGATCGTGAATCATATCCTTGCTGAGTGTCGTCACCAAACCATATATTTAGAGAGAATTTAATAATATTATATTAATGATATCTGTCACATACATGTCCTGATTAGAATATAGTATCCAAGTTATGAAACATTAAAATATTAAAGTGCAAATATATTTCATTAGAGTATTGTATTTTATCCTAAAATTTTAGTCATCATTTTTGGCCAAAGAGAAATATAGTAAGTAAATTGTGTGAGTATTAAAAACTATTTAATTTGTCAAATAATAAAGATACTGTAGACTCTGCTTACAAAAAACATATTTTTGTATGCATCTGCATGCTTCAGGAATACTATGAAATAGTAAGAGAAAAAAATATTTGTTGTAAACTTATGAAATTACATATCGCACATTTAAAAAATATTTCTATCCAAACTAATCAGACTATTTTGTTTCATATTATCTTACTATTTCTTCCACTTTGAAAAAAAAATTAAATTAATAGGCAAGGCAGCACTTTTTGTAAAAGAAAACTTAATCTATTTTTCCTGAATTTTAATGAGGTAACCGAGGAAAATATTCCTGAAACTTATTTAAACATTTTGAAACAGGAAAATTCCCTTTACAAAAGAAGCTTTTGCAATTTTAACTCTAAAATGGCGTTTCAAGAAAACTGTAAGGCAATATTTTTACTGAAAACTTATTATTTTTTTTTAAATGTATATTTTTTGGAAAACTTTTAATAATAAACTGGCAAAAAGAAAAAAGTCAATGTTGGTAGATTTTAATAGACGTAGGATTAATATTTATTTAAAATTCCTTGATAGTACAAATGGAAAATTATTGAGATTTAAATGTGTCAAAATTTCCAATAAATAAATATAGTAATGGATATCTTAGTGAAATAAAATATTAATATATCATTTTTATTTGCGATTTGCAATAAGTAGGTTTAAATGTGCACGTGTTTTCATAATTTTCGTAAATTTATATGAATATTGAATCTCATTTTATTTACCCTATGCACAATTATTCAAACATTTATTATAACATACTAACATATAGTTTTAAATACTCTAAGTACTAAATATTTTACTAAAAACTTTTCATGAAATTTATTTTCATTATTAACACACTTTATAACTGCATGATATTTTTAACAAATACAAAAATAATTTAAAATTTTTTTAGCATATGTATTTCTCAACTGTATTTTTTGATTCTATATCTTGTGTACGTAACGTGTGCGAAATTAAAATGTCAATATCACATTACTTTTTTAAAGTTAAGTTTAAAACGTTTTATTTATATTACCTGTTTACTCTGATTCAAACTCCTTAGAGAATTCACCTTCTGGTGAACACAAATGTTGCAATCTTGAGGTGCACTAGGTATCTTTTCCTGCTTTCTTTGTAACTTCATCTTGCCTTTTTTTTTCTTTTATTTCTTCCCACTCACTATGGTTTCCTCTCTTTTGGTGACCACATCCCTCTAGAAGTTTTTTGCCTCTCAATTTTTTTTCTTTGGTGCACATAAACTTCTCTTATTTACCGTGCGTGGTGAAACGTGTTCCTGGGATAGGGGATGCTGGTAGTTGAGGGTAAACAACATATTACTTTGGTTCTTGATTTGATAAACATTCAGTGTACAGTGGTCCTATTTGTGATAACCGGCTTGTCAATTTTCGGTTAAGGGGTAAGCCTGTTGGTCACTCGGTAAGCTCTGCGCTAAAGGTCGTTTCAGAGTATGCCGTTTCAAAGATTGGCAATCTGCGTGTAAAATTGGCTAGAATTGTTATGTATTTTTACGTTTTTTACTCTTTTTTCTTATTTTCTGCATATTTATACCTTTTACTTTTTAAAAAAACTCTTTTACATATTTTACTGTGTAGTTTTAGTTAGGTTTCATTGATATTTTAATTAATTCTTGGAACTTTTAATGAATATCCTGTGCTAAAATGTTCGCTCTGTACCGTATTTTTGGCGTAACATGTCTACTTTTGCATTGTACGATAATGAAGCCAAGTCATTCACCTTCTATTCTACTTATAAGACATTGGAAAGACTGGAACAAAAGACAAACTTCGATGTGGAGGTTAATGACTGCATACAATCAAAGAACATATCTTTCTTTTTATCATAACCGCACATAGCAGCCTTAAATTTTCGAGAAGTGTAATTTTGAAAAGAGAGCTCATTTAACTGCTTAGTATCCAAGATTCCGATAGGACTGAAAAGTCAAAACGTATGTGTGAAGAAAGAGTTTATATTAGATGCAGTAGCAATTTAATAGCCTCATACATTATTTGACTTTCGGTTCTCCTTCGATTCCAGAATACAGCCTGTTTTCTCAGATTCTTCTTTTCCTCATTTAGCCCAAATCCACTCCAGTGCTTTCACTGGCAGCTCTTTGTACATTTAAAAGTCTCCTGTCATGGCTCAGTTAACTGTGCCATTTATAATGATATCGGCTATTAATGTGAAGATTGTAGTGTTCTATCAAAATATAATAAATATCTTTCGATTAGCAGTGAAGTACATCTCAAGATCCTTCTCAATAGTTCTCAAGATCCTGACTAAAATTGCCTGGGGAAGTAAAGATACAAATATTAAAAATTACTTAAAGTTCTTATTATCCCCGAAGCTATAAAAATTGCGGAATCTCGGACCCCAAGTGTTGGTCTTTCTCCTTCGACAATAAAAAATATATATAGTTATTCAAACACAAGAACCGATAATAAAATAACCTATCCTAATAATTCAATTAAAACCAACAAACAGAAAGTATGTAATAGCCTTAAACTTACAAACCACTTCAAATATGTAATTCTGTAAATAGTTTCTTACCTACAAATAGACCTCTAAATGAACTTCTCTAAATAGATTCTTACTCGCTTAAATTATAAAACAGCATCAAATTTCAAACTAATCAAAATCCAAAATTACCAAAAGTAAGAAAGTATTTTTCTGTTAAAACCTCCTGTTAACGTTTGCCTAAATATTTAACTTATAAAAACAATTCTTGCTTAAAAGCATTTTGATCGTAGCCTTGAAATTTTTACTTCTGAATTAGATGAAAACATATAGACAAATATAAACTTTCTAAAGCAGCAAACCTGCTTCCTGCTGGGTTTTTCCCTCCCACTCCAACAGCCTCATTATTTCCCACATACGTTTCGGGCATTAAATACATGTCTAAGCTCCAACCTGTCTTCCTTGCACTTTGGGAAACTTTTCTGAAGTCGCATGCTCCACGAAAATAAGCGGTTTTAATTGCAGTCGAATGGATAATGCTGATAGAGCTTCTGTGGCTGGCGGCATTTTTGTATCGTAATTATTCCCCAGCACAGTCCTTAACATACTTATCCGTTGAAAGATGTCTTCGTGAGATTTTACGCTTCTCGATTCCTCTTCTTGATCGCGGACTTGAATGTCATAAAACATCTCTGTGGGGTAGTGAAGATGCCGACCCTTGACGCTGACATATAGAACAGCTGATTTCATAGGATTGACTCTCTGCTGAATAACGAGAATGTTATTTATTTTTATCCTACTTCGAGAAAAAATTTTCTTTCCTCGATTTGACCAATTGCACTCTACTGGGAATTGGTTGTATTGAGTTCATGACATACCGGAGTTGCGAAACATAAAATTCTGAAGGAATAACAGAATTTGAAATTTTGAACATGTCTGATGGTAATCTAAGCGTGGTTCCGTACACGAGTTCAGCACATGTCGCATTTATACTCATGTCCATAAATTAAGGATAATTCAGAATCACATAGAAATTGAGCACTAAAATAAAAATTTCACCTGTAGAATTATCACACACATCTTGATGAATAATATGCAAATTGCAGGAAACCACCAGATGGCGCGGATAGTACGTCACAATGACGAGAGTGTATGAATGGGGTATATAAGGAATGGTAGCAAAAAAAAGTTAAATTGTTCACAAGCGCTTTAAAAGCCTTTCAGTGCAATAACCGCATAGTTATGGCACAAAGGAAGCATTTGGATGATTTTTTACGTGGTAGAATTATCAGACGACTGGAATGAGGACGTACCCAGCTGGAAGTATCCGAGGAACTTGGAATCGCCCAGAATGTCATCTCCAGGCTTTACCAACGATTCAAAAATGATGGTAATGTGAGTAGATGTTACAGCACAGGTCGCCCCCGAGTTACTACGCCGAATGATGACCGGTATTTGGCAGTTACTGCCAAAAGAAACAAAAGGAGCACAGCATCAGACATGTCTCGTCAGCTCTCTTCAGCTACCGGTACGACAGTTTCAATGCAAACCGTGTACAGACGCTTAGGGAACATTGGTCTATATGCTCGTAGGCCTGCCAGATGTGTTCCCCTTACCGCAACTCACTGTCGCCTGCGATTATGCTGGGCTAGAGAGCATGCATTGTGGACACCGGAACAGAGGTCTTGTGTGATGTTTTCCGACGAGTCCAGGTTCAGTTTACATTCTGATTCTCGCCGGACTTTCATATGGAGAGCGCCCGGTACCCGTTACCACCAAGAGAACACCATTGAACGACACCGTTACGGTGGTGCAGGATGGCTCGTTTGGGGAGGAATTATTCTTGGTTCCAGAACTGACCTGCATGTTCAGAGTGTAACGATGACAGGCCACATCTATCAGGATGTCATTCTGAAACAACATGTACGTTTGTTTGGGGCGCCATGGGTCCTGAATTTCTGTATATGGATGGCAACGCCCGACCTCACCTTGCAAACATTGTAGACGAATGCCTTCAATCGGAGGATATCACCCGTATGGATTGACCAGCATACTCACCGGACTTGAATCCAATAGAGCATGTGTGGGACATGCTTGGCCGACGTATTGCAGCCCGTCAACCCCCTCCCAACTGTTTATCGGAACTTCGGAGGGCATTGCTTGATGAGTGGTGTAATTTTCCCCAAGATCAGATTGATAATCTGATACTCAGCATGCGTAAGCTTTGTAACGCTTGTACTGCATCGTCCGGGAGACATACTCCGTATTAACCATCATACTAACCATGTTATACTGTTTTCTGTAAATAGGTTCTATTTTGAAATTTGCTCCAGGGAGTAAAAATCGCAATTTTTATTAATTATGTCAAACATATAGCATCTTTTTTGCTCTTTAATTTTTGTTTAATAAATAGACTTTACAAATAAGTCAAATTTGTTTTGCTTTTGTCTCTTTTATTGCCTAAACTTCATTATCCTTAATTTATGGACATGAGTGTATATCGTTTTTAAAGGCGGATCGTATACCTAATAGAACAATTGGAAGAATTTCAGTCCATTTTGGGTTGCTATGCGTCATTATCGCACTTTTAAGCTGTCTATGAAACCTTTCGGTTAGTCCATTAGACTGAGGGTGATAGGCAGTAGTGCGGATGCGATGTGTACCTAAGATTTGCATAAGCTCATTAAATAAATGAGATTCAAAATTTCGTCCCTGATCGGTTGTAATGGAAATAGGACAACCAAACCTAGATATCCAATTATTTATCAAAACTCTGTATGTTGTCTGAGTGGTTATATCTGTTGTGGGTATTACTTCCGGCCATCTGGTGAATCTGTCAATAATGGTCATACAATACCTGTGACCATCGGATGGGGGAAGGGGACCTATGAAATCCGCGTGGATATAAGCAAGTCTTGCGTCAGGCAAGGAAAAGGTACTCAAAGGGGATTTAGAATGTCTCGAAATTTTAGAACGTTGGCACTGCAGACAAGATTGAACAGCATTTTTAACGAACTTTTGTATATTGGGCCAAAAATAACTTTTTGTAATTAATTTAGTTGAGGCTAAAATACCGGGGTGAGATAAACCGTGAATTAAATGAAAAATTTTAGAGCGGAAAGATTCGGGAATGAATGGACGGGATGTACCTGTATCCATATTACAATAAAGGGTAACATCTTCTAATGGAAAATAGTGTTTTTCTAGCTTAAGGCAAGAGTCAATTTCCAGATGTTTCATTTCTTCATCCTGCAGTTGAGCTGTAGCAAGTTCATGATAATTCAAGGTTGGTGGTTGAGAGACAGTTTATTTCTATTCTTATCAGCGACAGTGTTGTCTGTGCCTTTAACGTGCCGAATGTTTGTCGAAAATTGTGAAATGAAATCTAACTGACGTAGTTGTCGTGGAGAGCACTTATCAGTTTTTGTTGGAATGCATAAATAAGAGGCTTTTGATCTGTGTAGATTACGAATTCTCTTCCTTCCAACATATTCCTAAAGCGTCTGATGCATGTATAAATAACGAAAAGCTCTCGGTCGTAAGTTGACCATCGTCGCTAGGATGCTGTCAACTTCATAGATAGAAAGGCGAGAGGCAACCATTGCTTGTTTTCGAGCTGCATTATAGCTCCACCGACAGCTACATCCGAGGCATCTACCCAAATACTTAGTTGCGCACCCGATTTCGGGTGGTAAAGGAGAGTAGAAGTTGCTAGAGATTCTTTCGCTAGTTGAAAAGCTTTATCTGCTTCTTCAGTCCATTGGAGTATGTCTTCTGGTTTAGTTTTGAGTTGTCTGCGAGATTTCTTTTTATTTCTAACTCCTTCTAAAAATTTTACCAAGGGAGCCAGGATTTGTGCAGAATGACGTACAAAGTGACGGTAGTAGTTGAAAAGACCCAAAAATCGTCGTACTTGGGTTATTGTAATCGGTTTAGGAAAGTTTTGAATAACTTTGACTCTATCTGGTGAGGGTTCGATTCCTTGGGCAGATAATCGAAAACCCAAAAATTTTAATGTTGATACACCTAGTACGCATTTCGATGGTTTTTAAAGATAAACCATATTTCTGAAGCCTGTCGAAGACTAATTGGAGATGTTTCAGATGTTCTTCCGGAGTAGTGGATGCTATTAATATATCTGCAACAAAGGCGTACGCAAACGATAAGTTTCTAAGGACTTCATCGATAAAGCGCTGGAAGGTTGATGCTGCGTTACACAGTCCAAATTGCATCCTTGTTCTTTCGTACAAACCAAATGGTGTAGTAATGGCTGTTTTGTGCACGTGTTCAGGATGAATAGGTATGTGGTGGTACGCTTTCATTAAATCGATGTGGGAAAATATGCAATTTCCATGCAATTCAGATGTGAAGTCCAGTATATTTGGAACTCCATATTTGTCCTTCACTGTTTGAGCGTTGAGTGCTCTAAAGTCACCAACTGGTCTCCATTCTGAACTATCCTTTTTCCGCACCATATGAAAGGGAGAGGCATAGTTGCTACTAGACGGACGCATGTGGTTGAGATCAATCATGCGTTGGAATTCTAATTTTGCAATTTTTAATTTGTCCGGTGCAAGCCTGCGAGGTTTCGCACAAACAGGTGGGCCAATCGTTTCAATGTGGTGGACAACATGATGTTTCACTTCCTGATTCGGTGATGGAGGTTTAGTGATGTCGGGATATTGTCGAAGTAGGTTGTGATAAATTGTATCGCCATCCACAGCTTTTACAGAGTGGGTCGAAGCAACTCGTAGAATTCCTTTAGTGGACAGTTTTGTTAAATTAACTAAACTCCTATTGCGGAGATCAGGAGATAGATTGAAGTAATATAAGAAATCTGCACCAATAATTGGAATGGAAACATATCCTACAAAAAATGAAGATTTAAACGGTCTACGCAAATTGAGATCAAGACGCAAAAGTTTTTGCCATAAACTTTAATTGCAGAAGAATTTGCTGGGCATAAGGTTCGTAAAGAATTTTGTTTCCTCTGAGAAATAGATGCAGGGATTATTGACACGTCACTGCCTGTATCAATCAGGAATGAAATATTATTTCGTTTATCTCTCACAAACAGGCGACGAGAGTGGTGGGCAAGGAGTATGTCGCCTCTACTCGTTGCTTCCCTTGTTTTTTGAACACCAGGGAGTGCATTTATTTGCCTTAATACCAAATTTTTTATGATAAAAACACACTTGCCTGGAATTTTCATGCCGGTACAGACTCCTCGAACGGTTTCTCCTGCGTGCATTTGAAAGTTCCTGAACTTGCAGTTTGAGTTCGGAAATTTGTTTACGTAATTCTTCAATTTCGGAGGAATTATTTCCGACGGCTGCGACATTCATAGGGACTGGTGTAACCTCTAATATCCGGTCCCCTATCTCAACAGCTTTGTCTGGCGTCATCGGTGAAATAGCTGCTAGAATGGTCTGTACGTTTGCAGGTAACTGCTGGTTGGTTGGTTGGTTTTATAGTGCTTATTGGCACTGAATCCTCTTGGGACATACTGTGCCAAACAAATAGTTAAGATATAAACGATTAAAATGATCAACAAGTTAAAACAGAAGGGCTAAAAGAATGTCAAAAGATAAGAGTAAATATAAAAATATGCAATGACAGTGTATAAATAAAAGCAATGAGTTAATGACCTTAAATGTATGCATAAAAACCAATATCTTTTAAAAAATTAATGAGATTCAAATGAGGTGGATCATGAAGCAATGAACTTAAGGATATGGAATGAGATTTAAAATGATAAACACGATGGCGGTAAAAACTTGGACATTCTGTTAGAATGTGTTTTACAGTCAAGGGTATTTTACAATGGTTGCAAACAGGGGCAGGTTCCCCGAGCAATAGGTGACGATGGGTAAAGCGAGTATGCCCTATACGAAGACGAGTAAGAATGACGTCATACTTCCTGGAAGGTATAGAAGGCCAGAGTGATAGTTGAGGTTTCACTTCATAAAGTTTATTGTTGATTTGTGTGTTCCAAATAGATTGCCATTTTCCCCTCGCTAAATTAACCACATAATTCTTGATGTCAGGGTACGGTAAATGAAAGTGGAGAAGATTGGTAGCGGATCTGGCAGCTTTATCTGCTCGCTCATTTCCAGCTATACCAACATGCGAGGGAACCCAACAAAACACTATGGAATAACCCCTCAAAATCTTTCTCTTATATATGTTTATTAGATGTAAGATGAGTGGATGACTCTGATGGTTGTGAAAAGTTAAAGAAAGTAACACGCTGAGAGAATCAGTGTAAATAATAAAATTGTACCCTTTGTAATACATCAATTTTTCAAGCGCCAGGCAAATAGCTATTATTTCAGCTGAGAAAATGGATACGGATGGATGCAGTTTGTGGCTATAAATATCATCACCTATTACGTAGGCACAACTAACGAAGTCATTCGACTTGGAGCCGTCAGTAAAAACAGGAGTATACGATCTGTAAGTGTCCCTGTGACTTAAAAATATTTGCTTGGAAATAATATCAGCAGTGTCATTTTTAGTAAAATCTTTAAAAGGGTTTAATAGAGTAAAATTAGGAATCTTCCAGGGTGGGTTTGTATATTCAGCAGCTAAAATCTTCAGATGATTGAGACTAAAATCAGATAAATGTGTCTTTATGCGCAGATGAAAAGGAGGAATGCAAGATGAACGTGATCTGTACAAACGGGTGAGGAATGGACTGATGAAACGATTATGAGAAGGATGATTAGTATGCGAAGCTGTTCTAAAATAGTAATGAAGGCATAAAATCTGACGTCGGAGATCCAAAGGCTCTTCGTCACAGCTGACATATAAACTTTGAACTGGTGAAGTCCTAAAAGCGCCCGACACGAGGCGGAGGGCCAGATGGTGTATAGTATCAAGCTTCTGCAGTGTTGTTTTGCAGGCAGACCCGTACACAACACACCCATATTCCAATTTTGATCGGACAACTGCTTTGTAAATTCTTATTAAGCTTGTACTTGTCGCTCCCCAAGAAGTGTTTGATAGGACTTTTATAATATTCAGCGCCCTTAAGCATCTCCCTCGCTGGTTAAGAACATGAGGAAGAAAAGTTAGCTTCTTGTCAAAAATAATTCCGAGATACTTTACTTCCGTAGCTATGGGAATAGTCACGTTATGAACCCGAATCTTAGGATCTGGATGGATGCCCCGTTTCCTGCAAAAGTGAACACACTTTGTTTTCTCAGGTGAGAAACTGAAACCATTGTAATCCGCCCATTTTATTGCGTTGTTAACTGCAATTTGGAGTTTCTTTTCAATATCGGTCATCTCAGAACCTGCGCAGGATATGTGTAAATCGTCAACATAGAGACTGCCTTTAACAGGGGGAGCGAATTGATTTAAAATATTGTTAATTGATATTATAAATAAAGTCACACTTAAAACGCTGCCCTGAGGTACACCTTGTTCGTGAATAAAAAAGTCTGATAAAATGCTGCCAATGCAGACTTTAAAATTTCTTAAATGTAAAAAGTTTTGTATAAAAATTGGAAGATTTACCTTAAAACCCAACTCATACAGGTTACGGAGAATACCGTATCTCCAGGTCCAATCGTAAGCCTGCTCGATATGAAAAAAAATTGAAACTAAGTGTTTTCGCTGAACGAAGGCGTTACGAATTTCAGTTTCCAGGTCAACGGCATTATCTATAGTTGACCTACCACGCCTGAAACCAGTCTGGAGTGCAGAGAAACAATTATTCTTTTCCAAAATATGTGTTAGGCGACTATTTACCATCTTCTCTAACAGCTTGCAGAGACAGTTCGTAAGTGCGATTGGGCGGTAGCTAAGCACGTCAGTTTGATCTTTGTTTGGTTTTAGGATGGGGATCACAGTGGCGGTATTCCAAGAGGAGGGGAAAGTCTGTTCATTCCAGATTCTATTGTATAAAGCAAGTATATTCAGTAAGGAGTTGTCAGTGAGATGTTTAACCATAGTATAAGAGATATTATCTGGTCCAGGAGAAGTTTTTTTCCTATTTTGTAGGGCTCGTTTTAGTTCAAATATAGTAAAGCTACTGTTATAATTGAAGTGGGTGTCTGTTTTAAAGGTTATTGCTTTTTGTTCAACATTTCTTTTGTGACTAAGGAAAGATGGTGTGTAGTTACTGCTGCATGAGATACGAGAAAATGAAGAGGCGATAGCATTCGCTATGCTCTTTACTGAAGATATTGTTTGATTATTGTACTGCAGAACGGATATCTGATTGTTAGAATAAGAGCCAGCACACCGCTTAATTTTATCCCACATACACTTGCTTGAGACAGAGGCAGATATGCTGCCAACATAGTGTCTCCACGATTCCGCCTGGCTACGTCTCATAATGCGCCTAAAACAAGCTTTACACTTTTTATAACTCTGAAGATTTTTGGTAGTAGGATACCGCTTGAACCTACACCAAGCTCTCCTTTGCTCTTTCTGAGCATTACGACATTCGTCGTTCCACCACGGCTTAGTTTGCCGACGGAAACAGCCTGAAGATTTTGGAATGGCGGCATCGGCAGCAGCAATGATGGCTGCAGTTATAAGGTTAACAGCTTTGTCAACGCTGTTGTTCTCGATCATGATGTAGTTTGTGATTGTAGCTCTGTTTCTTCTGAAATTTATTCCAATCAGCGGAATTCATATTATAATAGGGCGTTTTGTAAGTTTTAGCTGTAGAAATGGTAGGCGTCAAAATTATCAGAAAGTGATTACAATTGTATAAATCATTATCGATAAAAAAAAATTAAAATAAGGGAAGATTGAGGGTGAACAGAAAGCAAGATCGAGTGTGTGAAAAGTTTTACTTGGAAAATGAAAATGAGTTGGTTGTTTAGTATTAAATAAAGATAGACTATGATCTGAGAGTAGTTGCTCCAGCTGAATTCCGCGTTGGTTCGAGCTGGTACTACCCCCACAAGGTACTATGTCCATTGAAATCACCAAGGATTATGTAGGGCTCAGGTAGCTAACTAATTAAGTTATTGAGGGAGATTTGCGGAATATTTACTTTAGGCGGTAAATAAATACTACAAATTGTGATGAGAGAATGGGTGTGAATACGGATTGCAACAGCTTGAAGGTCGGTTTTGAGGTTAATTTGAGAGGACGGGTAATTATGGGAGACAAAAAGGGCTACACCACCGGATGCCCTGCTGCCATCTACGTGATCTTTCCTATAGGCGCTAAAACACCGAACCTTTGAGATTTTGCTATCATCCAGAAAAGTTTCCTGGAGTGCAAAACAAGCCGGGTGGAATTTATTAACCAAATCCCTTAGATCAGACACGTGTGTTTTGAAGCCGTGGCAATTCCAAGAAAAGAGAGCCATTATAAACGAAAAGGGATGGATGGATGGATGATTTGGATTTATTGGCACTGAATCCCAAATGGAATATATTGTGCCAAGCCGAAGAGTGCCATAAAAAGAATGTAAAACCATAGATTGTAGAAAAATAAAAATATACAGGATAAAATGGTAAAATTGGAATACTATAAAACTGTCAAAAAGCATCAGGTGAACAAGAGTTAATATCAGTAAAACGACAAAAACACAGAGGGAATAATTAAAAACCAGACATTATGATAAAACCCGATGTCTCTAAAAAAGAAGAAAACATTGGGATGAGGAATAATGCCAAGGATATCTTTTAAATGAATATCATGAGTAAAAAAATGACGACGTCTGTAAACTTTAAAATTTGGATACTCAATTAAGATGTGCTGCACGAACATAGCGGCATTGCAGCTGTTACATATGGGCACAGGTTTACCTAGAAGGAGATACCCATGGGTAAAGAGAGTATGTCCAATTCGGAGCCGAGTCAATATTACATCGTTCTTTCTGGATGGAAGGGTAGGCCAGCATTTGATGTCAGGCTTAATAGCATGTAGCTTATTCAGACTACGTCCGTCTCACAAATTCTGCCATTCTGCATGAACGAGCTTCATAGTATATTTTCCCACTTCTCTATAGGGGATAGGAGAATCAAGAATATTAGACGCACATTTAGCTGCTCTATCTGCAGTTTCATTACCCTTGATGCCAACGTGTGCAGGTATCCAACAGAAGATAAGTTTAAAGCCACAGGAATGTAAGTTCCTTATCGTGTGAACTGCCTGGTTGGTTGGTTTGGTAGGGCTTAATGGCACTACATCCACCTGGGACAAATTGTGCCAAAAACACAAGGATGCCTGAACTCTCATTTCCCAGATTAAAAATCAATTTCAAAGTCTTAAAAGAAAAAGTAAACGAATGTGGGACAAAACAAACGATGAAAAATGTATATAATTAAAAAAAGAGAATGAGGTAAAACAACACTAAATATGAGAATAAAAACCAATAGCTTTTAAAAAGCTAAAAATTTTAGGATGTGGCGGGGCATTTAAAAGAGAATTTATATCAGGTGTAGAGCAGTTAAAAAATGGAGACGGTGATGAGTGAAGAGAGGACAGTCTATTAGGGCGTGTTTAACTGACATGCCAACTTTGCAATGTTTGCATTTAGGTTGGTTGGTTTTTGATGTTTAATGGCACTGTATCCTCATGGGTCATATTGTGCCAAACACATCGTTTAAGAGACCTCATACAGGGTAAAAATTTGTAGAGAAAATAAAACAAAAGTAAAAGAGAAGAAGACAAAGTGGTACACAATAACTCATAAAAACGTATAAAACTGGTGGAGAATTAAACGACAAACATGGGTAAAAAAAAAGCTGAATATAAAAATGTCAAATAAAAAGGAGTGAAGAATTAAATAAGTTGATAAAAGCCGATATGCTTCAAAAACCGAAAAAGGTTTTGATGAGGGTTAGCATTAAGTAAGGCGGGTAATGGAATGTTGTGAGAATGGAAGTATAAAAGTCTAACATTGTTATAAATAGGACAGTCTAAAAGAATGTTCTTCATGGTGACAGCAACCTTGCAGTGAAGGCAAGTGGGAGCAGGTTCACTTACGAGTAAATGACGGTGAGTGAGACGAGTATGTCCTATTCGGAGACGAGTTACAATCACATCTTTCCGGTGAGAAGGAATCGAAGGCCACATAGTGATACGAGATTTAATAGCTTGACGTTTATTCAGAGTTTGTTCATCCCAACAATGTTGCCATTCTTTTTGAACCAGCTGAGTCACAAAATTTTTGATATCACAGTATGGCAATTGAACGTCGAGATAAGTTTTAGCGGATTTTGCAGCTTTATCTGCAAGTTCATTGCCCTTTATACCCACGTGAGACGGGACCCAACTAAATTGAACATCAATTCCCGATGACATTAAATCATTTATCGAATATAAAATATTGAGAGTGAGAGGATGACTATGAGTATGAGGATGTGCAAGAGCATGGAGAACACTCAATGAATCTGAGTAAACAATAAAATATTTTTCCTTTCGGTTAGGCAACTCTTCTAAAGCCTTAAAGATACCTAAAAGTTCCTCGGTGAAAATTGAAACAGCCGGATGCAGGGAGTAACTTTTAGAAACGTCACCAATAGTAAAAGCGCACCCAACGAAGTCGTCCGATTTGGATCCGTCAGTAAAAACAGGAGTATAGTTAGAATAAAATTGCCTATGATAATTAAAAATCTGTTGAAAAACTATGTCAGCTGTACAAGCCTTGTCAAGATAAACGAAAGGATTAAGGAAGTTAAAAGCAGAGTCGTTCCAAGGAGGATGATTAAAATCAACTGATAAAATATTTACAGTATCTAAGTTAAAATTTGACAAAAGGTCTTTGATTCTAAAATGAAACGACGGATCGCATGATCCATCGTTTAAACGATGAAAAAATAACCGTTTAAGGTATGAGCTAAAAATAGAATTATGAAGAGGATGATTCTTAAAAGATAAAGTTCTAAAATAATAGTGTAGAGATAAAACTTTCCTTCTTAAATGGAGAGGGGCCTCATAACAATTACCATAAAGGCTCTCCACCGGGGAGGTTCTAAAAACACCAGAGCATAACCGGAGGGCAGAATGTTGTACAGGATTCAATTTCTTTAAAGTGGAATTACGCGCAGACCCGTAAGCTACAGAACCGTAATCAAGTTTGGAGCGGATTATAGCTCGATAGATCTTCATTAAGGAAGTTCTGTCAGATCCCCAAGACGTACTGGATAGAACACGTAGTAAATTTATTACATTTTCGCACTTTTTGCGTAAATATGAAATATGGGGGAGAAAGGTCAATTTCTGGTCAAACATTACCCCGAGAAATTTGTATTCTTTTTTAATATTTATAGGATTGTTCGCGATAGTAATATCCGGGTCTGGGATAATGCCTCTCCTGTTGGTAAAAGGAACACAACAAGTTTTTGAGTTGGAGAAACTAAAGCCGTTGTCGGAAGACCAGTTTATTATCTTGTTAACTGCCACTTGGAGCTGCCTGTTGATAAATCTCATGTCAGCGCCCTCACAGGATATCATCAGGTCGTCAACGTACAAGCTTCCCTTAACTGTAGGAGAGATATTGTTTAAAATACCATCTATGGCAATAATGAACAGCGTGACACTCAGAACGCAACCTTGAGGCACACCCTCCTCTTGTATAAACCCATCAGATAAAAAATTAGAGATGCGGACTTTAAAATGACGCAAGAATAAAAAATTTGAGATAAAAATAGGAAGGTTACACCTCAATTGAAAGTTGTATAATTTCTTTTTAATACCGTATCTCCATGTACGGTCATACGCTTTCTCCATATCAAAAAAGATAGAGACCAAATGTTTTTTCTTTACAAAAGCTTCACGTATTCTTCTTTCCAAATCGATAATGTTATCAACAGTATTTCTACCTCGACGAAAACCACTCTGATAGTTTGATAAATAGTTATATTTTTCCAAGTAATATATTAGTCGGGCATTGACCATTTTCTCCAAGATTTTGCAAAAACAATTTGTGAGGGCTATAGGACGGTAACTTAAAGGATTAGTAGGGTCTTTTCCGGGCTTTAGAATAGGGATAATAACTGCCATTCTCCAGGATGAAGGGAAGGTCTGTTCTTGCCAAATTCGGTTAAATAAATGTAGTAAATTTTGAACTGAACAAGTCGATAGGTTTTTTTTATCATACTGTATGAAATATTATCTGGACCACAGGAAGGATTGTGTGTATTCTTGAGTTCTCTATTTAATTCAAGAAGGGTAAAATTATTATTATAGGGCAGGTTTAGATTAGTTCGGGAATTAATTGCTTTCTTTTCAGCTGCGATTTTTGTACTTAATAAAATTAGAGGAGTAGCTGGAGTTGGAAGAAATTCCTGCAAATGTTCTCGCAATAGTATTCGTGATATCTTTAGTAGAGGAGATAGTGATGTTATTTTCCTTTAGAATGTGAATTTGATTATTAGGATAAGCACCGGTACAGCGCTTTACTTTACCCCACATTACTTTGCTGGAGATACTGCTAGTTAAACTACCTACGTACTTCCTCCATGAATCTCGCTGGCTACGTCTTAGGATTCGTCTGAAAACAGCTTTACATTTTTTATAAGTTATATAGTTTTCCGTGGTAGGGTAACGTTTGAAGACATAGAAAGCTTTCCTTTTTTCTTTGTAGGAGATTTTACAGTCTTCATTCCACCATGGTTTCGTCTGTTTGCGATAACTCCCTGAAGACTTTCGAATTGAGGCGTCAGCGGCTTTTACGATAGTATAGGTAATTAAATGGACAGAATCGTCAATAGAACTGTTCTTGACCATATCACTTGTTATATTGGCTAGTAAACGGAAAGACTTCCAGTCAGCAGTGTCGAGAACGTAACTTGGAATCCTATAATTTGTATGGAGCCGGTTAGTATGAGAAAGGATTAAGGGGAAGTGATCACTATTATAAAGATATGACTCGACTTTTAATTTCCAGTGCACGAAAAGTTGCGGAGAGCAGATTGCCAGATCAAGTGAATGATAGGTTTTGTTAGGTGAATGAAAATAAGTGATTTGGTCCGTGTTAAACAAACATAGGTCATGATCGGAAATAAGCTGTTCAATCTGGGAACCGCGATGATTAACCTGAGTGCTACCCCACAAAGGGCTATGACCGTTAAAGTCTCCTAGGATTATGAAAGGTTCAGGAAGTTGTCTGATTAGGTTATCTAAAGTTTGTTGTTTTATTCTTGTGCTAGGAGGAAGGTATAGACTGCAGACTGTGACAAGAGAGTTAATATGAATGCGAATAGCGATGGCCTGTAAGTCCGTTTGAATATTGCAAGGGCTAGTAGGGTAATCAAAAGAGGTGAAGAGCGCCACTCCACCTAACGCTTTGCCCCCTTCAATGCAATCTTTCCGAAAGGTGCTATAACGCTTAAGTTTGGCATTTTTAGTTTCAGTAAGGTATGTTTCCTGCAGAGCAACGCATGCCGGATGGTATTTGTTTACGAGATCTCTCAGGTCAGACACGTGATGCACGAAACCATGACAGTTCCAAGAGAAGAGTGCCATGATAGAAAAAACAAAGGGCAGAGAAAGCGGACTAGCGGTCGGAGGAAGTGGATGCATCTGCATCTATATCAGAAGCTTTGTCCGACAGCATGTCTTCCTCAGGGGAGACATAGACTTTCAATGAGTCTTCAAAGTTATCAGTTTTATTTTCATGTTTTTTATCTTTCACAAAGTCTTTATACGTAATCTTTTGAGGAGTGGATTGCTTAGGTTTTTTTGGTGGTGGACATTTAACCACGTTTTGGCAGATGAATTATTTTCACTTTGATGTGAACTATTAGACTGTTGGGTTTGGAGTTCAGATTTATTAATTTTTTTTTCGACTTCTTCGCCTGGGTGTCGGTAAGGTCTGGTTTTGCTTTGCTGTCGAAAGATCTAAAGAGGTTCTGGTAGTTTGTTCCGTAGCTTCGGTTTGCTTTCCCACACTCTTGACTGATTTTACTGTCATTGAAGTAGCATAGGAGATTCCAGCCTTCGGTGAACGAGCGATAACAAGTTTACGTGCCTCAGGATAGGTGATGTTCTTATTATTTTTACAGTTGCAATTTTCTTTTCAAGCTGCCAAGATGGACAGGTTCGTGAGAAAGAGGGATGGGACCCCTTACAATTCACACACAGAGGTAATTTAGTGCAATTATCACTGTCGTGGCCAACTTCAGAGCAACGTGTACAGGTGAGGTTTCCGCGACAAGACAATTTTGAATGTCCGAATCGCTGGCACTGAAAGCATCTGAGAGGGTTCGGGATGTAAGGACGAATGGAGCATCGTAAGTATCCTGCTGTTATATAGGATGGCATTATGGGTGTATTAAAAGTTAAGATTAAATGTTTTGTGGGAAAACGGTTACCATCGCGGCGAATAGTTATCCTTCGGACAGCGCATACTTTTTGGTCACTAAGGTTTTCGAGGATTTCATTTTCAAGGACTAGAGTTAGGTCAGTTTCAGAGATAACACCACGTGAGAAATTTAAAGTACTATGAGGGGTGACAGATACAGCCAGATGACCGAGCTTCGAGCATGTAGAGAGTTTAAGTGCTTGATCTGAGGAATTAGCTTCGACTAG
This sequence comes from Pardosa pseudoannulata, assembly GCA_032207245.1. Taxonomy (NCBI): domain Eukaryota; kingdom Metazoa; phylum Arthropoda; class Arachnida; order Araneae; family Lycosidae; genus Pardosa; species Pardosa pseudoannulata. The sequence continues at coordinate 3,693,097 of CM063503.1, read as the reverse complement.
TAAATCACCTGATCTTAGTTTTTTTACGGATTTAACATTACCGATTGCTGACTGTAAGCATTTGTGGATAAGGAAAGGGGATATTTTGTCAAAGGTACCGTCTGTGAGTTTTATTATAAAAAAAACGTAAGTTGCATTTTTGAGAGTCAACGATAAGACTGTCTGACCTATCCGCCCATGAAGCTGCACCTAAATATTCCTTAGTTGCAGCCATCATGAAAAAAAAAAACCACGGATTCCTTCCAGTCTGAACGGGGCCCCCGCCAGACCTCGCCTTCCACACTTTCCTAACGTGTAAAGTGTAACCGCCGGAAAACTCCGCAACTAGATAACAGGCGCCGGGCCGTAACGTGCACCTGGTGCACAGGGTCCACAGCCGTGGAGGATTTCTCGATACATCGCGACGCCCATCATAGAGATACACGTGACGAAGGGTTTTCAACCTCCGGGACCGTTTCCGGTAAACGTTCCTCAACCAATACCAACACAGTACGCCACTCCTCTTCACCGACACAACCCCAACAGGGTCCGTTCCCGAGCCCAAACGGTATCCCTTGTGGGAGAGGCCGAAGAGTGGTACAGGACCCAGTAAAGTCGAGGTTGGATGGGCGGAGATCGGTATTGATACAGTGAAGGCTCCGAAGGGGACAGAAAGCACAACACAAATTTTTTTTATTTATTTATTTATTTTTAATTTTTTAATTTATTTTTTATATATATTTTTTAACAGTAGGAACAAAACTAAATACACCCGATTAGTACAGAAAAACCGAGACAAAACATGTTAGAAGGAACTCCAGAAGGAATGGAAAGAGACAGGTTCAGAAAAAGGAGGAAGGACGACACAAAAGGACAGAAAGAAGGGAAAAAGGGAAATGAGCGCTAGGGTACACTGTTGACGCGACACCCACACTTGCCAAAAGGTAGCAAGCCCCACGGAGGGAGAAAAAAAGACACTGGGGAACCTCGGGGTCGTGAAACCCGTGTTCACTTAAAGAAAGTGAAACCCCTGAGGGGTTGCATTTAGGTGGCTGGTCACCAAGCAAAAGATGGCGATGTGTGTACCGCGTGTGTCCGATACGGAGACAAGTGAGAATGACATACTGTTTTCGAGAAGAAAGAGTGCGCCATTTCTCGATATTTGGCTTGATAGCATGCAGTTTATTATCAGACTTCTCGTCCCATGCCTTCTGCCATATTTTATAAAAACAACTTTTAATGTACTTTTTAGTATCACTGCAAGGGAGAGGAAAGTTGAGGAAATCAGTAGCAGACTTTGCAGCGCTATCAGTTGTTTCATTTCCCTGTATGCCCACATGGGACGGAACCCAACAGAAAAGGATCGTAAAACCAAGCGATTGAAGGCTTTCGATGAGATGAAAAATTTTAAAAACTAAAGGATGGCTCTTGCAGTTCAATGAACGCAGAGATTCCAACACACTCATAGAGTCAGAATAAAAAATATATTTGGCTTTCTTATAGTTATACAAATGTTCTAACCCTTTCAGAATAGCCATACACTCAGCAGAATAAATGGAAATAGCGAGATGCAACTTGTAAGCATAAATATTGTTTCCAATCACATAAGCACAGCTTACAAAATTACCCCATTTTGAACCATCAGTAAAAATTGGCGTATGCTCAGTATAACTTTGTCTATGATGATAAAAAATTTGTGTATAAATAAAAGCCGCAGTTGAATTCTTCTCAAAGTTCTTAAAAGGATTTAAAAAGGTAAAGTTAAGACAATTCCATTGAGCTACTTAATCCTTAGAGAGAATACTGATGATGTTAAAATCAATGTCCTTTAATATATGTTTAATCCTATAATAAAAGGGTGGAGTACAAGAAGGCCTTGCCTGATAGAGACGCTTGAGAAAAGTATTAAAATTATGATTATGATGGGGATGATTGATCAAAGATGAAATATTTACATAATAAAAACAAGATAGGATCTTGCGTCTGAGTTCCAGCTCTTCATCACAAGAATCCACATACAGACTTTCGACGGGAGAAGTACGGAATGCTCCCGAACATAAACGGAGAGAGGTGTGGTGAATTACATTTAATTTTTTAAGGACAGATTGCCTAGCAGAGCCGTATACTATGCAGCCATAGTCCAACTTAGAACGCCGAACGATGGCCGAATGGTTAGGGTGCTGACCTTCGTAACCGGAGTTCGTGGGTTCGAGTCCAACTGTGGCATGGATGTTCGTAGCCATTCGGAATCGGCTTTAAGCAGTAGGTCCCGGTCTCATTAGTCCTCGTGTTGCAAAAAGTAGACCGTAGCGCTCCGAAACCAAAACCAAACCAAACCAACTTAGAACGAATGAGAGCGTAATAGATTCTTAAAAGGGAATCTCAATCTGCACCCCAGGAAGTATTCGAGAGAACTTTTAAAATATTTAACGATTTTTCACATCTCTTCCGAAATGTGGAGTAAAAAGGTAAGTTTTCTGTCAAAAGTAATACCCAGAAATTTTACCTGGTTAACCATACTGGTGTTGTTGCCCGCGATACTAATTTCAGGGTCCAGGTGGAGACCACATTTCCGGAAAAAATGAACACCGGAAGTCTTCGTTTTAGAAATCTGAAAACCATTCTCGTCGGACCATTTAACGATCTTATTAATGGCTGTTTGTAGTTGTCTTGTGACAAAACGCATATCACTGACTTCACAGGAAATATGCAGGTCATCCACATAAAGGTTGCCTTTTACAGACAGTGGCAAAACTTTTAAAATGTTATCAATAGCGATACTAAAAAGCGTAACGCTAAGAACACTACCCTGAGGCACACCCTCTTCTTCAATAAAAACGTCCGAAAAAATGTTACCAATTCGGATTTTAAAATCACCGATATAAGAAATTTCTGATAAAAATATTCAGATTAAACCTTAAGTCAAAATTATAAAGTTGACGCAGTACACCGTATCTCCACGTACGATCATAAGCCTTTTCAACGTCAATAAAAATGGATACCAAATGGTTTCTCCTCACAAAGGCGTTCCGTATTCTTCTCTCCAATTCCACAATATTATCAATGGTACTTCTACCATGTCGAAAACCACTTTGGAGATTAGAAAGGAGGGAATTACTTTCAAGAAAGAAGACCAAACGAGCATTCACCATTTTCTCTAAAATTTTACAGAGACAGTTGGCAAGAGCAATCGGGCGATAGCTCAGAGGATTCGCGGGATCTTTGCAAGGTTTCAAAATGGGGATGACAATAGCCATTCTCCAAGAAAATGGAAAAGTATTTTCTTGCCAGATTCTATTGTAGAGGTATAGTATATTATTTAAAGAAGCCGGAGACAAATTTTTTATCACAGAATAGGAAATATCAGGGCCAGTAGAACTTTTATGGGTATTATCGAGGGCTTTACGTAGTTCATATAAGGTAAATTTGCTATTGTAAGGCAGAGAAACTTTGGTAGGAAAATTTATTTGGTTTTTTTACGCTTTGGTTTTTATTTTGATGAATGGGAGGTTGTATCCATTAGTGGAACAGGTATCCGAAAATGTAAAGGCTATTGTGTTGGCTATATCATTTAAAGAAGAGATAGTACTATTGCCATATTTCAAAGTTGGAATTTGGTTGTTGGGATAATATCCGGAAACACGCTTTACTTTGTTCCATAGGTGTTTGGTAGTGGCAGAAGATATTTTATTAACATAGTTTCTCCACGAATCTCTCTGGCTGCGACGCAATGTGCGCCTAAACACACCTCTGTACCTCTTAAATGTAACTAAATTTTCGGTAGTAGGACGGCGACGAAAAGTGCACTATGCTCTTCTTTTGTCTCTATATGCAACGCGGCAGTCTTCATTCCACCAAGGCTTGCTTTGTCTACAGTAGCGTCCAGAAGATTTAGGAATTGCATTATCCTCGGCGTTAATAATGATGTTCGTTACAGAAGTAACAGCTTCATCAATAGGAATGTTTTCAACGGCATCATTAGTAATTTCAGCAAGAATAGAAAACATGTTTCAGTTGGCTTTATCAATTATATAGCGCGGAATACTTTGAACAGTAGTGGTGTGAGTGGTATGCCTAAAGATGATGGGAAAATGGTCACTATTATGGAGGGCATTATCGACATTAAAGTTAAACAAAGGAAAGAGAGAGGGTGAACAAATAGCGAGTTCAAGTGCATGATAAGATTGAGTAGGAAAATGGAAGTAAGTGTTCTGGTCAGTATTAAATAAACAAAGATTGTAGTCAGAATTAAGTTTTTCAATTTGTTTTCCACGACGATTTATATTAGGACTTCCCCACAGTGGGTTATGGCCGTTGAGATCTCCTATAATTACAAAAGGGGAAGGAAGCTCACAAATAAGATTATTTAAAGAAATCTGGTCAACAGAGGTTTTCGGGGGGAGATAAAGGCTGCAAACAGTGATCAGGCAGTTAATGTGAATTCTGGCAGCAACTGCTTGTAGATGTGTTTTAAGAGAAATGGGAGATGAAGGATAGTCATGCGCTGTGAGAAGGGCGACACCACCAGAAACATTTACACCTCTTGTATAGTCTTTGCTAATAGTGCTGTAACGCCGGAGCTTGGCAACTTTACTCTCGTCAAGGTAAGTTTCCTGGACAGCGATACACACAGGATGAAAATTGTTGATCAGGTGATGAAGGTCGGAAACGTGAGTTTTAAAACCATGACAGTTCCAGGAAATTACCGCCATTATTAAAACAAGAGGGCGGCCGAGGCACAAAAAAGAAAAAATTATATAAAAACAGAAGAATGGTCCGTCTCTGACCCATCCGTCGACATTTCTTCGCCGGTGGAGACATAACCTTTTATTGCATCTTCAGTTTCGCAATTATCTTGTATATGTACAGAAGCATTATTTTTCAGGAAATCTTCTTTGAAAACAGATTTAGAAGGATTTGAAGCTGTATTGCGTTTCACAGTAGAGCTTTTAGTGGCAGAGACTTTCGAAGCAGGAGGCATTTTTTTATTTCGACTAATACTGTTATCCGATTTATTTTTTTTAATTCGGTTTTTTAATGTTAATATTTTGGGAACGGCTCTCGGGTAGTGAATCTCGAGGAGGTAACGGATTAGTTACAGCTTTCTGAATAGGGGTGTTGGTTTCTTGTACAGTCTGGGTATTAGGTTGAGAACGATCATAGAAGATAGGATTTTCGGTTTGGGTGGCTATAGATTTTGTGGCCTTACGGAAAGTGGTCGTATCAGCATATGATACTCCAACTTTGGGAGTACGGGAATTTAGTTGTTTTCTAGCTTCAATGTAAGTAATATTCTGGGTTACCCTCAAGGTCTGGATTTCTTTTTCCGCGATCCATTTAGGCATGAACGGGAAAAAGCGGGATGATCTCCTTGACAGTTAATGCATTTTATAATGCCCGAGCAAACCTCACTCTCGTGGCCGACAGTGGAACATTTAGCGCAAGTTTGAGAACCACGGCAAGCGGTTTGGGAATGGCCGAATCTTTGACATTTGAAACAACTGAGCGGGTTAGGGATATAAGGGCGGACAGAGCAATTCAAGTATCCAGCAGTGATGTATTTGGGTAGTGTAGGAGTCTGAAATGTTAGAATTATATGTTTGGTAGCAATAGTAGTTTCGTTTCGACGAATGGTTATTCGACGGGCAGCGCGCAGATATTTTGGCTTTTTAGATTATCTACTATTTCTTCTTCGGATGTGTGCAGGAGATCAAATTCAGATATGTCACCACGGGAAAAATTTAAAGTCGTATGAGCTGAGACACTGACGGGAATGTTTTGAAAATGGGACAGTTTTCTTATATTTTTAGCCTGTGTGCTATTTGCGACTTTAATGAGGAGGTCGCCTGAACGAAGTTTCTTGATGGATTTTACACTGCCAACCATAGAATTTTTCAGTTTTTTGAATCAGAAAGGGTGAAACTTTTTCTAGAGACTCTTGTTTTGATTTAATTATAAAAAAACGTTCTTATTATGGGATGCACAATCGTGTTTTTTCCATTTCTTCCGCAAAGGAAATACCTTTAGACGGAAAAGCAGATGAAGCAAGTCGAGAACAAGGGCCCGTAGGCAAAACCGAATTCTCATTAGCTTGCTCCATAATTTAAATAAACCACGGATTACTTCCAGTTCCAGGAGGCCCCCGCCAGACCTCGCTTCCCCACACTTATCTAACGCGTAAAGTGTAACCTACGGTGTCTTCGCGAACTGAGCAACAGGAAGTCCCCCATAACGTGCACCAGGTGCACGGTCCACAGCAGAAGCTAGAGGAGGATTTCACATTATGAGTGGAGTCCCCGCCGATCAGACAAACGCACCAAGGGACACAACCTCTGGGACCGTTTTAGGCAGAACGGTTCTGAAAGCCACTCCAGACGAAGCGCGCGACTCCTCCGGCGTTTCCCCCAAAGTCCACATGGATCCGTTCCCTAGCCCAAACGGTGTACCTCACGGCAGAGGCCGAAGAGTAGTACTAGGACCCATAAAGTGAACAAGTCAAAAAACACCAGATCGGTGTTGATACGCCACCAGGTTAGAAGGACGGATAGCACTTTTTTTTTCAATTTTCAAATTTTTTTTTAATATTTTATTTTTTTTTGTGTGAAAAAAAAGAGAAGACAAATAAACAAAAAAACACATAGGTTAATAAACAGAAAATAGTTTGCAGGAAAAAGGAAAAAAAGGGCAAATATTAACGAAGGGAGAGAGGAAAGAGGGATGGAGCGCTATGGGACTCCAGGGACGCGACACCCCCGCTTGCCAAAAGGTAACAAGCCCCACGGAGGGAGAAAACAAAAGACACTGTGGAACCTCGGGGTCGTGAAGCCCGTGCTCACTTAAAGAAAGTGAACCCCCTGAGGGGTGTGAACTGCCTGGAGAATAATAGGATTGCTCTTATTATCAGGGGAAGAAAGAGAATTCAGAACGCTAAGAGAATCAGAATAAACGATGTAATTTCCTTTATCGTGAGAAATTTTTTCCAGGGCCTTCAGAATGGCCATTATTTCAGCAGAGAAGATGGAAAACGCTGGATGCAGTCTGTGGCTGTACGTGCTGTCCCTGATTACATAGGCACAACTCACGAAATTATCAGATATTGATCCATCAGTAAAAATAGGGGTATAACCGGTGAAATTCAGATTATGATAATAAAAAAGTTGTTGATAAATGATATCGGCTGTGGAAGCCTTGTCAAAATATTTAAAAGGATTCAGAAATTTAAAATGTGGCACTCCCCAAGGTGGTTTAAAATAATTCACAACCATAATGTCTGGGTTCTCGAAATTAATGTCTTTTAAAATCGACTGAATTCTTACATGAAAATATGGGATATAAAAAGGTCTATTTTGATATAGGCGCATGATATAAGGATTAAAACTATTTGTATTTACAGGATGATTAGCGATAGATGAAGTTCTAAAATAGTAATGAAGACTTAAAATTTTGCGCCTAAAATCAAGAGGTTCCTCAAAACAATCAGCATATAGACTATCAATAGGTGAAGTTCTAAAAGCTCGAGAACATAAACGGAGAGCAGAATGGTGGATAAAATTCATCTTATTAAGAACAGATTTGCCAGCTGAACCATACACTTCACATCCATAATCCAATTTCGAGCGGATGATGGAGCGGAAAATTTTTAACAGGCACGCACGATCAGCACCCCAAAAAGTGGCCGGTGTGCCAAACGCGACCTTGTGAGAAAATTTGTGATTTGTGATCTCCCCGGACAAAGGCCCAGAGTCTATCCGCGCGGAGCAGCTGTTCAAAAAGCTACACGCTTACTTGTTTTCTCATTTCGCTGCGTTAAGCACGAGAGTTGTACCTCCACGTGGTACCGGCTGGAAACTAGTAGTCTTCGGATTTGCTAGGCCAACACAATTCGGACAACTGTCCTTTTCAGGACACTCGTTCAACTGGGTATTTGGGTTTTCCCAAATACCAAACTTTTTTTATCAAAAAGTTTTTTTCCTATGTTTTGCTCTTTAGAGCACTTAGCTTGGTGTCTGGTTTTCCAGATACCTTTCTTTTTTTGTCAATTTTTCAAGAAATTGATTGCCTTCTGTCTCCATGACCGAAGTTCACGAGGACCAGACGACGGAAACAGCAAGTATCCCGGAGATTATGCCCCAGGACCACGACGCCGATCAAAACATCGAGAAGGAGGACTTTATCGCCAGAGCTCTTCACCACCAGGGAGTTATGATGCAGATCCTGTCCAGCAAAGATCTTCGAGTTGCACAGAAGACGAGCCTGAAGGAGGAACTCCAGAAGATGATGAGAGTGTTCATCGAACAAGCGAACACGATTTCAATGCTTCAAGGTTAACTCAGAATGTCGGAGAAGAAGTCCCCATCGTACGCGGAGGTAGCAGTCCAGAAAAAGACAAGTCGAAACAGGAGCCGCAGCAGACCAGTGGTGAAGCCGACCTATGCAGTTATTGTGAAGCCGAAGACAGCTCAATCCAGTGACACCACCCTTCATGACTTAAAGAAGAATATTAAGCCGAATGAAGTTAAAGTCTCCATTGAAAAGGTTAAGAAAATCTCAGGAGAAGGAGTTGTAATTAGCACACAGACGAAAGCTGAAGCAGAGAGAATGACCAAAGTCCTTCAAGAATCGGAAGCTGTTATAGGAGAATACGAAGTTGCCCAGCCGAAATTGAGGAAACCACAGATGGTGATCTATGACGTCTCCAAGGACATTGAGAAGGAGGAGCTGAGAACACTCATTGCAGAGAACAATGAAGGAGTTGAGATTGATGACGTCAAGATTGTTTCCAGTTACAAGGCCAGGACAGGAGGAACTAATTGGATCGTGGAGATAGAACCCAGAGTTATCCAATTCCTTGAACATAAGAAGATAACAATAGGATGGCAGAGGGCCAGTTATAGAGAATACATTCGTCCCACCAGATGTTTTAATTGTGGCAGATTAGGACACATAGGGAAGAACTGTCGAAACAAATCAACCTGTACCAGATGCGGAGAGGAAGGTCACCTTCAGCACGACTGCAAGTCCAGAGAAGCATCCTGTATCAACTGCAGAGAACACAATCAGCGATTCAAGTCCAATTACCCAACTAACCACAGCAGTAATTCCAGAGATTGTAGGTGCTGGAGCAATGAAAAGGCGGCCATAATGGCGCGTACTTGCTATGAGCAATAATAGGCTTTTGCGCATGGCGCACCTAAATTTGGCAATGCTAGAGCAACTTCTGCTCAGCTTGCCCAGATTATTTTTTCAAGAGATATCAAGGTGACCTCGGTCAATGAGCCCCACACCTACAATCACATCATAACAGGTTTTCCTTCCAGCATCAGCATCTTGAGCAATAAAGAGAAGCCCCGGGCCGCCCTTTTGGTTGACAGAAGTGTTCCTGCTGCTCTACTTCATGCTGATCGGGACTTCGTTGCAGCCTCCATTTTGCTTAATGCCACTTCCTATTGTGTCATCTCAGTGTATTGTGCTCCTACAGAAGACATCGACGCCCTCTTGAACAGTCTGAGCGAATTCCTCCACAGTACCAGTATGCCAGTCATCATTTTAGGAGACTTCAATGCTAAGTCAAGACTTTGGGGTCAACGCCCCCTTGACCACAGAGGAGGTAAAGTTATTGAATTCGTCTCAACACATGACTTATTCATCTTGAACAACGAGGACAGCCCTCCCACCTTTCATTGTAGTAGAGGTTCAAGTTGGATCGACCTCGCCATCTGCCAAGCTCATCTGGCATGCAAGTTCAATTTCAAAGTCCACGATGACATCACCTGCAGTGACCACAACTTGATAGAACTGGAGCTAACAGAAGAGATGTCATATGCCACTTCAACTAGATTTCCTCTACAGCGTCTTCGCTGGGATTCATTTTTATTAGACATCGCCAGTGCCAGCTTTTCAAGTACCAGTGATGAAATGACGAAGGAAGAGATTGATGCCACCATTGCTGACTCTCAACTTAGAATACTTCAACTGGCACAGAAGAATACCAGACCTGCCATGATGAAAAACAAGAAGAACGCCCCTTGGTGAACTCCCCAACTTCACTCTCTCAGGAGCAAAGTTCGAGCACATAGAAGGAGATACCAGAAGGAGACGAACCACAACAGCAAATGCCAACTCAGAAGCCTCTACAAATGCCAACTGGCACGTTACAAGAGACTGATCATCAGCACCAAGAGGGAGAAGTTTCAAGAGTTCATCAATGCCAACTTCAGGAATGAGCCATATCACAAGTTGTCCAACTTCATCAAGTTGAAAAGAAGAGAGGTCCTCGGTGCCATTCGCCTCCAAAATGGCTCCTCCACTCAAGACAGATCCTCTACAATCAGAGCCATCATTGACGTCCACTTCGCATCACTTCAACAAGTAGATATGCCAGTTATAGAACATCATCTTCACTTCATCCCCATCAATGCTGAAGAGATACGTGCCACATTGAAACAGATGAACAACAAGAAAGCTCCTGGCGAAGATGGCATACCTAAAGAGATCCTGGAAAAGGTGTTCCTAAAGAAGAAAGATCACTTCCTTCATCTATTCAACTCCTGCCTGAGAATTGGTTACTTCCCAGACAGCTGGAAGAACGCGAAAGTTGTCCTGTGTCCGAAAGCAAACAAAGATGTTTCAAGTGCTGATTCATATCGCCCCATTTGCCTCCTTCCAGTCTGGGGTAAAATTCTTGAGAAGATCCTAACTTCTCGTCTTGACTTCCATCTCGAAGACTCCTGTTTCCTTTATCCTCTTCAATTTCGATTTCGAAAGTTCAAGTCCACAATTCAAGCAATGGAAAACGTGAAAAACTTCATCCTCAGAGCTGAAGAAGAAAAGATGACGACATTGATGATTGTCCTAGACATCAAAGGTGCCTTCAACAATGCATCATGGAAGAAGATCCAGGAGAAGATTGTTGACACGGGTGTTCCAATGTATCTCAGGAACATCCTTTTTTCATTCATCAACAACAGGAAAGTGACGTGTGAGGACTACTCTAAGTCCTACAACAAAGGAGTTCCTCAAGGATCCAACCTTGGTCCCAAGCTCTGGCTTCTTCTCATCAACGAGATCCTGGTAGAAACAGATGAATACATCATTCAAGCCTTCGCAGACGATATTTGCATCTTGATGAAGGAAAGTGCAATATACAAATTTACGAAGTCAGCGGAACCAGTGATGAAAAGAATCGAGGAGTGGGCAGAGAAGAATCTACTTGAATTCAGTCATAACAAGTGCGAGTTCACCCTGATCAAAAGAAGAGGACAAGTCTCCAGGATACCAAGTATTACTCTTCAAGGTCAACGATTGAAGTATCAAAAAGCCATCAAGTATCTGGGCATCTATTTTGACAACAAGATGAACTGGACGACTCATCTCCATCATCTGAAGGACAAAGTCATCTCGAATACAGCACGTCTGTCTAGGATCCAAGGACACGACTGGGGAGCTTCACCTATCATCATGAAGAACATCTACCAAGCTGTCATCGAAAAACAGATTACGTATGGAGCCGAGATTTGGTGGGATGGCACCAAGAGAACCTCTAGACTTCTAAGTTCTATCCAGCGACCAGCTCTTCTCCGAATCACTAAGTGTTACAGGACAGCCCCAACTGAAGCCCTACAGATCCTAGCAGGAATCCCTCCAGTGGACATCACCTGTGATCATCTCTCCAAACTTCATCGTCTGAAACTTCATCACTCCATTGAAGCTGAAGAAGAGACCATCAACCCTGAAGATGTGGACTGGCCTTCAAATTATATTGAAGCGCCCTGGCAGAACTTGGACATTGGCTGGGAGGACAAAGAGGACGACAAGAACTTCTCCACCTTGATCTACACAGATGGTTCAAAGAGGGAGAACAAAGTTGGTTTTGCTTTCATCGAAATAGAGAACAACATCATCACTACAGAGATACAACAAAGACTTAACGACAGCTCGACAGTCTTCAATGCAGAAATTAAAGACATCGCCGCAGCAATTCGTCACATTGTCTACTCTTCAAAAGAAAACGTACTCATAAGATCCGACTCCAGAGCTGCACTCAATGCCATCTGTAATAAAGGACGTCTGAAAGAAGTAGAAGCCATTCGCCACATGATTCGTCATTCTCACAAGGACATCCAACTACGCTGGATCAAGGCTCACGCAGGAGAACTCCACAACGAACGTGTCGACCATCTGGCTAAAGAAGCTACAAAGAGACAACACATTGATGAATGCTGCAAGTCTTCAATTCAACAAATAAAGAAGAAAATCAAGTCCTCCATTCTTTCAACGTGGCAGACCAGATGGGACAACTCAACAACTGGAAGAGCTACCTACAACTTGATTCCTAAAGTCAACATCAGAAGACTACACGGTGACTTCCTAATCAACCAGATCCTGACTCATCATGGAGCCTTCCCCTCCTATTGGCAGCGGTTCTTCAATGATTCAAGTAGATGTTGGTGTAATCTTGATGACGGGGATACAGAGCACATCATCTATGATTGCAACCTTATGAACGACATCCGACAGATGAAATTCCCAGCTAACTACAAGGACGTCTCCATACAGAACCTTCTCAACTCCACCACCTCAGCCCAAGGACTTAGAGATATCATGGAGCAATGCAGAACCCTCAAGAATGAAGATGCTTAATGTATATACTGTATATATTTGTTTTGTAAATATTTTGTTTTGTATTTTTCACCTTTGCTTACTCCTTTGTATTTTAATCAATAAAGTTAAGAAAGAGACAAGCGACACCGGAACACAGGAACTTCAGGCAAAATTCTCAAAATTTGGACCTTCGGGCCCAGCAGCTGATTTGATGTTAGGAGACTTCCTGGTTGGTCCTGTTCGTGGTGGTCCCCCGAGGCGGTCGAGGAGCGAGCGGAGGAGTTGAGCTGTCTAGAACGGATGGAGTGCTTCTGAACTGCGAAACTTCAAGTACAGAGCTTGGAGATCTGTCCAGGCGACTTGTTATCAGTGACTGCATGGCTTAGGCTGGGTCAGTTTAGGAATTCCCTTACCCCAAAAAGTAGATGAAAGGACTTTTAGAATGTTTAAAGATTTTTCACATTTTTTCCTCAGATATTTGATGTGAGGCAGAAAAGTCAACTTTCGATCGAAAATAATGCCTAAAAATTTAGCTTCCTCCACGATGTTAATCTTGTCTCCCGCAAGGTAGATTTCAGGATCTGGATGTAAGATACGCTTCCGGCAAAAATGTACACCATGGGACTTAGTTTTAGAAATTGTAAAACCGTTTTTATCACACCATTGTACTATTTTATCATCAGCTGATTGTAACTGCCTTTCAATAAAACGCATATCGGAACTTTCACATGATATGTGGAGATCATCTACGTATAGAGAGCCTTTAACAGATTGTGGAATTTCTTTTAAAATGTAATTAATACTGATTAAAAACAGTGATACACACAAGACGCTCCCTTGAAGTACGCCCTCCTCTTGGAGAAAAGTATCTGAAAGTGAATTCCCTATGCGGATTTTAAACTCTCTATGAGATAAAAAAATTTCTAATACAAATGGGGAGATTGCCCCTTAAATTTACATTAAAAAGCTCGCGAAGTATGCCGTACCGCCAAGTACGGTCATAGGCCTTTTCAATACCGAAAACAATTGTGACGAGATGGTTCCGTTTAATAAAAGCTTTTCTAATTTTACTTTCCAGGTCATTTAGATTGTCAGTTGTTGATTTACCCCTTCGAAACCCATTCTAGAGGACAGAGAGACAATGATGTTTCTCAAGATAGTAAATAAGGCGAGTATTGACCATTTTCTCCAAAAGTTTACAAAGACAATTGGTTAGAGCAATAGGTCTGTAACTTAAAGGATTCATGGGATCCTGCCCGGGTTTTAAGACTGGAATAATTAACGCCTTCCTCCATGAAGACGGGAAATCATGTTCCTGCCATATTCTATTATATAAATATAAGATGTTTTCCAGTGAATCGGGAGAAAGATTTTTAATCATTTTATAGGAAATTTTGTCTGGACCACACGATGTTTTGTGTGTACTGCGAAGTGCCCTATTGAATTCAAACTGAGTAAAGTTTCTGCTATAAGGTTTACAAGTTTTACTTTCGAATTTTATTATCTTTTTCTCAGCAGTGGTTTTAATTTTAAGGAAAGAAGGGTTATAGCCAGAACTGGAACAAGTGTTTGAAAAAGTATAGGCAATAGTGTTGGAAATATCTTTGACAGACGACAAGGTGTTATTGTTATACTGCAGTATATGGATTTGATTATTAGGATAAAGCCCACACGAACGCTTTATTTTATCCCACATTTGTTTGCTTGTAGTTATACGAGAAATATTCTGAATGTACTTTTCCCAAGATTCTTTCTGAATTCGCCAAAGGGTGCACCTAAAAACAGCTTTAAACTTTTTGTAGATTGTGAGGTTCTCTGTCGTTGTATGTCGACGGAACTTACACCAAGATCGCCTTTGGTCTCTCTCGGCATTACGGCAGTCTTCATTCCACCACGGCTTAGCTTGTTTATGAAAACGTCCCGATGACTTAGGAATAGCAGCATCAGCAGCGGCATTAATGGCGTCGGTTACTACTTCGATAGCTTCATCAATGCTGTTACTCTCAATCATGTCTTTAGTGATGACGGCGTAACTTCTAAAGGTGTTCCAATTAGCCAACTTAAGAATATAATGTGGAGGTTTACTACAATTATTACGGACAGTTGGAGATAAACCTATTGGGAAATGATCACTAATGTGTAAATCAGAATCAACTGTAAAATTATAGAAAGGAAATATTGTAGGTGAACATATAACAAGATCGAGGGCGTGGAACGTTTTACTGGAAAAGTGAAAGTAAGTATTTTGGTTGGAGTTGTAAAGACATAAATTATGATCCGAAATCAGTTTTTCAATTTGAGTGCCACGATGGTTAGTGTCAGGGCTACCCCAGAGATGGCTATGGCCGTTAAAATCACCAAATATTATGAAATGTAGAGGAAGCTGATTAATTAGTTTATTGAGGGAACTTTGGGAGATATTCGTATTAGGAGGAAGGTAAATATTACATATTGTTATGAGAGCTTGAATATTAATTTGAATGGCAACGGCTTGTAAATATGTATGTAAAGCGAGAGGGGAGTAAGGGTAGTCGTGAGACACAAAAAGGGCAACGCCACCGGAAGCCCTGCCGTTACTGACATGATCTTTTCTAATTGTTCTGAACCGCTTTATTTTCGCTGCTTTGTTTTCATCAAGGAGGGTCTCATGAAGACCAAAATAAGCCGGCTGGAAAAGATTCACCAGGTCTCTAATATCAGAGACGTGTGTTTTAAATCCGCGACAGTTCCATGAAAAAAGAGCCATGGCCAAAAAGACAAAGGGGAAAAGCCAGGAACCTAAGGAACGGAGCAAGGAAGCTCCGCCTAGGAACTGGATGAGGAGTCACTTATATTATCGTCTCCGGGCGATACACACATCTTAATTAGCTCGTCTTGAAAAACGATGTCACTATGTTTATCCTTTTTTAGAAAGTCTGTCAGTGTCAGATTAGTTTTAATTTTAATAGCAGGGGGTATGGGTTTTTGCCTTAAGGGATGACTGGGAGGAAGAGTTTTCAGGCGTTTCTTAAAAGAATCTTTTTTAATAATTTTATTTCTATTTATATCTGGTTTTGGGTTAGAAGATTTATTTTTTTCCTTTGTATTTGTACTATTCGGCTTGACATTTGGTAGTATTTGAGGCTGATTAACGGATTTGCTAGTAGTTATGTCAGGATCTGTCTAGATGGCGATAGATTTAACTATTTTTTGTGCGGCTGCGGCGTAAGATATGCCTGCTTTTGGACTGCGAGACTCAGTAATTTGCCGGGCTTCTTTATATGATACATTTTGCTTTACGCGAACTGCTTGTATTTCTTTTTCTAAAACTCACTTCGGGCATGACCTGGAATAAGCAGGGTGTTCTCCATTGCAGTTGACGCCTTTAAATGCATTACTGCATCCCTCGCTTTCGTGACCTCCAAGGCCGCATCTGGCGCAAATAAGAGACCCGCGGCACGCAACTTTAGAGTGGCCATAGCGTTGACATTGGAAACATCTAAGAGGGTTGGGAACGAAAGGTCGCACAGGACATTTTAAGAAACCCAAAGCGACATAGTTCGGTAAAACAAGAGAGTTAAACGTTAGGATGAGGTGTTTGGTATTTATTAATTTGCCGTCTCGTCGCACAGTGATACGCCGTGCTCCGCACACACCTTGATCTTTCATTTCACTTATGATTTCTTCATCAGAAACATTGAAAATCTCCCGTTCAGAAATTATTCCACGAGAGAAGTTAAGGGTACCATGAAATGATGGTTTAACAGGGATATGAGCAAGTTTTCTAATTTTTATAAGTCTATTGGCTTGGGAGGAATTGTAAACTTCAACTAACAAATCACCTGATTTAAGTTTTTTAATATGCTTAGGTTCAACTATTTCTGTAATGATAGATTTATTAATAAGGAATGGGGACACATTCGTAAAATTTCCGTCAGCCCATTTAATGATAACAAATCGAACAGCATTAAGGTTAGGAACATTTTGTTGCCCACTAGGGGATTGGGGGGGATGAAAGGAAGCCATGATAGAAAGAATTAAGTTCGGACCCCGGCGGCACCACCCACCACGGAGCCCAATAAGGGGATGCAGAAACCTGCACCAGTGCTAACTGGGATCTATACGGTCACAGGTACTGCTGAAGCTGCTACCACCCTTAACGCAGCAGCCCATAAAGTACACCGATCACTTAGTCCGAGCCGAAAACCGACCAGCCGACAGATATATATGGACCAATATGTACCTCCCGTTTACACGAAGCTGAGGCCAAAGCAACGTGTTAGAAACTCCCCGCCAAAATGTAAATTCCATAAAGATGATTTCCCTCACGGGTAATCCCCTCAATTACCAGGATCCTCATTTCCTTGGACACGGGTCTCCACGCACGACAAACACGTGGGCAGTTAACAGTTCGCGAGAGGCTATGTTCAGAACGGAACATAGCATCACGAGAAAAGCCCTCACCTCCGAAGAGGTAACCACAACGAAGGGGAAAAGGAAGGACAAAGTAGGAGATGAGAGGAGAGGAAACGGAAAGAGAGATTAAAGTTCGCTGGGGTACCTCAGGATTGCGACACCCGTGTTTACCTAAAGTAGGTAAAACCCCTGAGGGGAAACGAAAAGGGAAAAGGAAGGAACTGGAACTTAAGGGACGGAGTTTGGCGACTCCGCCTTGGAACCGGATGATGATTCAGCTGACATGCCTTCTTCTGGAGAGACGTACATTTTAATAGGCTCATCGGTAAATATAATTTCAGCCTTATCATTTTTTAGAAAATCCTCACGTTTCATTTTTGTTTTTATTTTAACTGAAGGAGGTAGAAGCTTTTGACGAAGTGGATGGTTTGGTGTTAAAGGCTTTAACTGCCTTTTGATATTTTGTTTATTGTTTTTATTAATTTTACCAGAGATATTAGAGTCTGTTTTTGTAGTATAAATTTTATTTTGTTGTCGAAGTATTTGTTTTGTGGTGCTTGGGCCTGTAGTAAGTTTTAAATTTTTCTGAGACGTAGCTTTTGTTTCGTTTTCAATTCTATTGAAGATAGAGGGTTGAAATATTTCAGTTTGTACGGCTATAGTTTTTACGGTCTTTGGTTTTAAAGCCGCTGAATAGAATATATTAGGTTTAGGTGTACGAGAGAGTACTAATTTACGGGCATCGGGATAAGATATGTTATTTTTTATTTTTAAAGTTTGAATTTCTTTCTCCATCTGCCAAGAAGGGCAAGAACCGGAGAAAGATGGATGAGCCCCTTTGCAATTAACACACATCGGTGCCTTTTGACTTTTTTCAGAGTCGTGGCCAGCTTCTGCGCAGCGGGCGCAGGTAACGGCCCCACGACAAGATAACTTTGAATGGCCAAAACGTTGGCACTGGAAGCAGCGTAAGGGGTTTGGAATATACGGACGTACTGGGCAACGGAGGTAGGCTGCAGTAATATATGATGTGAGATTCGGGCTATTGAAAGTTAGTATTATATGTTTAGTATTTTGCATAACCCCACCACGACGAATCAGGATGCGTCTGACTTGGGTTACACCTTGGTCTTTAAGATTTTCTTTAATTTCCTCTTCAGACGAGGTGAATAAATCAGATTCAGAAATTACGCCTTTAGAATAATTTAAACTATTATGCTGTAATACAATGACTGAGAATGTTCCTAAAGTAGTCCGGGATATGAGATTTTTAGCCTGAGATGCGTTGGAAACTTTTATTAGTAGATCTCCAGAATTGAGCATTTTAACAGATTCCACTTCGCCAATAGAAGATTTTATCAATTTATGTATTAGAAATGGTGATGTGTGCTTGAAGCTATCATCTGTCAACTTTTTAACAATAAAAAAACGTGCGTTATTATTAAATACACTGATACTTTGTTGCTCTGCATGAGAGTACTGAGGGGGGGGGGAGAGGAAGCCATGATAGAAAAATGAAAGTTCGGACCCCGGCGGCACCACCCTCCACGGAGCCCAACAAGGGAATGCAGAAACCTGCACCAGTGCTAACCGGGATCTATGCGGTCACAGGTACTCCTGAAGCTGCTACCACCCTTAACGCAACAGTCCAGAAAGTACATCGTTCACTTAGTCCAAGCCGAAAGTCAACCAGCCGATTGATACTTGTGGACCAGTATGTACCTCCCGTTTACACGAAGTCGAGGCCAAAGCAACGTGTTGGAAACTCCCCGCCAAAATGGAAATTTCATAAAGATGATTTCCCCCACGGGGAATCCCCTCAATTACCAGGATCCTCATTTCCATGGACACGGGTCTCCACGCACGGTAAACAAGTGGGCAGTCAACAGTTCGTGAGAAGCTATGTTCAGAACGGAACACAGCATCGCGAGAAAAGCCCTCACCTCCGAAGAGGTAACCACAACGAGAGGGAAAAGGAAGGAAGGATAAAGTAGGAGACGAGAGGAGAGGAAACGGAAAAAGATTAAAGTTCGCTGGGGTACCTCGGGATTACGACACCCGTGTTTACCTAAACCCCCTTAGGGGCAGGTAACTGCTGGATAAACAATTCTAGTAAAACGTCCATAGGAATGTTATGCGCTGAAGAACGTCGTTGCCTGACACGGAGTAGTTCTGAAGGCTTCCGGTCTCCGAGCTCTTCCCCGGCGAGTAGTCTTCGTATCTCAGCGTGCGACGATTCCCCGGCTCGTTTCACCAGTTCGCTTGCGAGGTGGCTGTACGGGTCATCTTGGTTTGGTGCTAGGATAATGTCGCGTACGATAGAAGCGGCTTCCGGAGGTAAGTGGGAAACGACGTAGTTGAATTTAGTTCGCCTCTCGATTATCGGCTTAGGCGTTGCGAGTTGAAAAGTGGCTTCGCACATTTGCAGCCACAGTGCTGGATCTGCATGGTTGTAGAAAGGTGTTTTTACAGCAGTTACTTCAGTCATGGTGGTAGTCGAGGATGGTTGAACTCGTAATAAATGCTTGCGTGGGAAAACGACACTAAAAAAATTGTAAAAGTTTCGTCCAGGTCACCATGTGGTGTACTGGTATGGTGAAATCACTGACTCGTTAGAAGCTTATCATAAAATTCCATTTATATATATATGTGCACGAAGCAACAACAGTTGAGACTTGCTCAGCTCGAACGGCAGGGGAGAGAGAACGACTACCTTTCCCTACCAGCTTCTGATCTCCTACCTTCTCTCCTAGCTGGGAGAGAGAGTGGTCAGAGTACGTGCGCATTGAACTGCGTTAATTAGCTGCGCGCTAGAGGCGAACTTACCTCTGCGCGGCGGCGGTGGAAGGATAACGAAGTACTCGCTCGCTACAATTCTAAGAATTTTCAAGATAAAAATAGTTTCCGTAAAATAAAATAAAATATGTATTATATTTTTTCAAACCTAAAGTGCTGCTTAAATATAGACTTAATTATATCTGAAGTATAAAAAAGTACAAACCAATTTAATTTGGATAGGCAGGTTACACATATTATATGTCGAAGACATTTACATTTATTCATAGAGGGAATATTGAATTTATTTTTCATTCTTTTCTTTTTCTTTCCTTTTAATCTATAAATATTATCTGAACCAATTGTTGAAAAGAAAACTTTCAGTTTGTTTTTTGAAAATGTTTTTAAATATGTGTATAACAGCTTTAAATATACAATAATTCTGACGTATGCATGACTGTTTTTTCCTATTATTACAACAATATTTTATAGAAAACACATTTAAAAAAAGAAAACACTTCTGAAAGTGAAAGATGATCAAGTTTTTCCCGACGTTTTTATCCAAAATATGGGTAAGGGATTAACACTCGATAAAACAATTTATTTGAACTATCAAATTTATCCCAGGAAAGATTCACTATTATATACTTATTAAACGTTGTTAAAGCGCCACGAAGCTTAAGTATTTTGTTCAGAATATTATATTGCATTTAATGGAAGTTTGTTAAAGGTTATTTTATCTTTTAAACGTAATGAATTATGAAAACATCATCACAAATCATATTATCATAACTTTGTAACTGCATCACATATAAATCGGAAAAATCGTAAATATATTAAATAAGTTATATTCAATAAAATTCTATTATTGAGGTTACGTTTAATAACCTCAATAATGTTTTATATAAATTCTACACAAATTAACAGTGGATTTTTTTTATAACTTTACACTTTGAGCTAAGTCCTACCTTGTATGTTAAACCTTATTTCTGGGAGAAACTTTTGGAATAAAAAAAAAGTTTATAATCCACTATCAAATCCAAATAACCCAAAATAAAAGAAATTGGTATTTTTATTAAAAAGTTAAAATTTTTAAATTTACTAAAACAAAACAATGAATATTAATTTTAAAGTATATTGGAGGAATCATATGAAAGTTATGTACGAATTATCTTGGCTGTTAATTCCAGAGATTTGTTTGGTACCTCATCTTGGTTCCTCAATAATTCAGAAATTAACTTCTGAAACAGATTGCTTATTAGTTTCTTGGGATATTATGTTCTTAGCTTTACTACACAGGGTCCCCCTCAGGGGGTTTACCTACTTTAGGTAAACACGGGTGTCGCAATCCCGAGGTACCCCAGCGAACTTTAATCTTCTTTCTGTTTCCCTTCCTCTTTTCTCCTACTTTGTCCTTTCTTTTTCTCCCTCGTTGTGGTTACCTCTTCGGAGGTGAGGGCTTTTCTCGTGATGCTATGTTCAGTTCTGAACATAGCCTCTCGCGAAATGTTAACTGCCCACGTGTTTGTCGTGCGTGGAGACCCGTGTCCATGGAAATGAGGATCCTGGTAATTGAGGGGATTCCCCGTGGGGGAAATCATATTTATGGAATTTCCATTTTGGCGGGGAATTTCCAACACGTTGCTTTGGCCTCGGCTTCGTGTAAACGGGAGGTACATACTGGTCCATATGTATCAATCGGCTGGTCGACTTTTGGCTCGGACTAAGTGATCGGTGTACTTTCTGGACTGTTGCGTTAAGGGTGGTAGCAGCTTCAGAAGTACCTGTGACCGTATAGATCCCGGTTAGCACTGGTGCAGGTTTCTGCATCCCCTTGTTCGGCTCCATGGTGGGTGGTGCCGCCGGGGTCCGAAATTTATTTTCTTTATCATGGCTTCCTTTCCCCCCCCCCTCATAACTCTCTTGGAGAGCAACGAAGTGTAAATTTAATTAGTAAAAACGCACGTTTTTTTATCATTAAAAAATTAACCGATGACAGTTTTAAGAATATATCACCTTTTGTAATCCATAAAATTATAAAATCTGCTGTTGGTGATGTGGAATCTCTTAAGAAACTTAATTCTAGAGATCTTCTAATAAAAGCTACTAGTGCATCTCAGGCTCAAACTCTTGTATCCCTTACCACATTAGGTTCTTTCTCAGTCATAGTACTACCACACAATAGTTTGAATAATTCCAAAGACGTAATATCGGAATCCGATCTATTCACCTCACCTGAGGATGAAATTCTAGACAATCAAAGAGACCAAGGAGTAACCCGTGTAAAACCTATCACTATTCGTCGTGGTGGCGTTATGTAAAACACTAAACACATAATACTAACGTTCAATAGCCCAAATCTCCCGTCATATATCACAGCAGCTTACCTCCGTTGTCCAGTACGCCCGTATATTCCAAACCCCTTACGCTGCTTCCAGTGCCAACGGTTTGGCCATTCAAAGTTATCTTGTCGTGGGACCACTACCTGCGCCCGCTGTGCAGAAGTTGGCCACGACTCTGAAAATTGCCAAAAGGCACAGTTGTGTGTAAATTGCAAAGGGCCTCATCCTTCTTTCTCCCGCTCTTGCCCTTCTTGACAGAGGGAGAAAGAAATCCAAACTTTGAAAATAAAAAATAATATATCCTTTTCCCGACGCCCGTAAACTAGTACTGTCTCGCACCCCTAAACCTGGTATTTCTTATTCAGCAGCCTTAAATCCGAAAACAGTAAAATCTGTAGCTGTCCAAACAGATATTTCTCAATCTTGTATACTCAATAGAATGGAAAAAGAAACCAAAGAAACCTCGGTAAAAAATAGAAAACAGTCCACCAGTACAAGCACAACAAAACAAGTACCTCCAATAAACAATAAAAATTCTCCTGTAAAAAAGGATGCAAATATCGCTTGCGAAATTAATAACAAAAGCAATAAACAAAATACCAAAAAGCGGCTAAAACCCTTACCACCAAACCATCCACTACGTCAGAAACTACCACCTCCTGCAGTTAAAATAAAAACTAAAATGAAACGTGCAGATTTTTTAAAAGACGATAAAGCTGAAGTTATGTTTGCTGACGATCCTATAAAAATGTACGTCTCTCCTGAAGAAGACATGTCAACTGAATCATCATCTTCTGGTTCCGAGGCGGAGTCTCCGAACTCCGTCCCTTAGGTTCCAGTTCTTCCCTCATATCTGTTTTGTCCATAATGGCTCTTTTCTCGTGGAATTGTCACGGCTTTAAAGCCCATGTCTCCGATATCAGAGATTTAGTTAATAACATCCACCCTGCTTGTTTTGCACTCCAGGAGACTTTTCTAGATGAGTGCAAATTCGCTAAAATTCGTCGTTTTACCACCTATAGGAAGGATCATGTCACTGGAGGCAGGGCATCAGGTGGTGTAGCCCTCTTTATATCGCATGACTACCCGTCCTCTCAGATAACCCTTCAAGCCGATCTACAAGCAGTCGCAGTCAGAATCTATACCAACGTACTAATTACAGTTTGCAGCATTTATTTACCTCTCAATAGTCCTATTCCACAGAAATATCTCAATAACCTAATAAAGGAACTTCCCAAACCCTTCATAATATTGGTGACTTAAATGGTCATAGCACTCTCTGGGGCAACTCTGATGTTAACCGAAGAGGCAAACAAATTGAACAATTACTTTCAGATCACAATCTTTGTATATTCAATACGAACCAGGCTACTTATTTCCATTTTCCTTCAAAAACCTATCATGCCCTTGATCTTGCAATCTGTTCTCCCCAACTCCTTCCTTTGTTTAAGTTTTCTGTCGATCCCGATTTACGCAATAGTGATCATTTCCCAATAATTTTAACTCCTGATATCTGCGCCACTCCTAATCCTAATATACCTCGCTACGTAATTAAAAAATCAAACGGGAATAATTTCAAGAATTTAGCTGTCATCTCAAGTGGTATAGTTGAGGAATCTTCCATTGAAAAGGTGGTCCAAAACGTGACGGAAGCAATCTTAGCTGCAGCAGATAATGCCATTCCGAAGTCTTCTGGTCACTGCCGGAGACAAACTAAACCATGGTGAAACGATGACTGCCGTGCTGCCTATAAAATCCAGAGGAAGGCCTGGAGTATCTTTAAAAGGTACCCAACTTCTGAAAACCTCTCTAACTATAAAAATGTAGAGCTGTATTTAGGCGAACCTTACGAAATAGCCAAAGAGACTCATGGAGGAAATACATCAGTAGCATTTCTAGTAAAATTAGCAGTAAGCAATTATGGGATAAAGTTAAACGGGCCTCGGGACATTTCCCTAATAACCAAATCAACATCCTCCAATATAAAAATAGCACCGTATCTTCCTTAAAAAACATTACAAATACAATAGCATCGGTCTTTTTCGATATTTGTTCAAGCAATAGTTACCAGTCCCCTTTCAATAGAACCAAATTAATTGCCGAGAGAAAGCCTTTAAATTTCAAAACCAAAACTCTATTACCTTACAATAGCGACTTTACCTTATATGAATTAAATGAAGCTTTGCGTAACACCCACAATTCAGCTACCGGCCCTGACAATATTTCTTACGTCATGCTTAAAAACCTCTCACCAGAATCTATAAATAACCTTCTTCATTTATATAACAGAATTTGGCAAGAACAAACCTTTCCATCCACCTGGAGAACGGCCATTATTATTCCCATCTTGAAACCCAACAAAGATCCTAAGAACCCACTAAACTATCGTCCTATCGCTCTCACTAACTGCTTGTGCAAGATTTTAGAAAAAATGGTAAATGCTCGTCTGGTCTTCTATCTAGAAAGTAATGGCATATTGTCTGTCTTTCAAAGCGGGTTTCGTCGGGGCAGATCCACAATTGATAATGTAATTGATTTAGAGACCGAAATTCGGAACGCTTTTGTTAAAAATCATCACCTTGTTTCAATTTTTATTGACATTGAAAAAGCATATGACCGTACGTGGAGGTACGGCATATTGCGTAATTTATACAATTTTGACTTAAGGGGTAACCTGCCAATTTTTATCAAAAAATTTTTATATCTGCGGCAGTTTCAAGTCCGGATTGGAAATGTTTTTTCAGATGTTTACATTCAAGAAGAGGGCGTGCCACAAGGGAGTGTCCTCAGTGTCACACTTTTTAATGTCGCCATCGATGGCATTTTAAAAGTAATTCCCACATCCGTAAAGGGAAATCTTTATGTTGATGACCTTCATATTTGTTGTGAAGGAGCGGATATGCGTTTTATTGTTAGGCAACTACAAGCTGCAGTCAATAAAATAGTCAACTGGTCGAACGAGAACTGCTTCACTATTTCCAACACTAAAACCTCTTGCATAGACTTTACCCGAAAGCGTGGTCTCCAACCAGATCCGGAAATTTATATCGGAGGGAACCAGATAAATGTTTTGAGCCAAGTAAAATTCTTGGGTATAACCTTTGACCGCAAACTTACCTTTTTACCTCATGTTGTGGACTTGAGGAAAAAATGCGAGAAGTCTCTTAACATTCTTAAAGTTCTTTCTAGTACATTTTGGGGTGCAGATAGACTTTCCTTATTGAAAATATTTCGTGCACTCATTCGCTCCAAACTGGATTACGGTTGTGTGGTTTATGGTTCAGCTAGGAAATCTGTCCTAGAAAAACTGAACTTCGTTCACCACTCTGCTCTACGCCTTTGCTCAGGAGCGTTCAGAAACTCCCCTGTTAAAAGTTTATACGTTGACTGCTATGACGAACCTCTTAGTCTTAGACGGAAATTTTTATCTATTTGTTATTATTTTAAAGTCTCATCAGTCACACATCATCCTGTAAAAAACCATAATTTTAATCACTGTCTCATGCGTTTTTATTCTGCTAGGCCTTCCTGTGTCCTTCCTTTTCATCAGAGGATAAAAAAAACTTTAGACGAAATCGGGTTTAACTGTGGCATTTTAAGAACTGACAATTTTAAACCACCTTGGACTTTTTCCAATTTTACATTTCTTAATCCTTTTAAAAATTTTGACAAAGGGTTTACCCCTGATATTGTTTACTACCAAATTTTTAATGAACACAGACAAAAATTCTCTACTTTTACACCTGTTTTTACTGACGGTTCTAAACGAGACAATTTTGTGGGCTGTGCTTTTGTCATTGAGGGCAATGTATATAGCTTCAGATTAAATCCTGCGATTTCTATTTACACCGCAGAACTTTTAGCCATTTTAAAAGGCTTGGAAGAGCTATCACACCATCAGAAAGGTAGTTATATTTTTTACTCGGACTCAAAAAGCGTCTTAGAATCTCTATGTACACCCAGGTATGACAGCCACCCTTTAATATTTGATGTCCTTGACCTCATTCAAAATCTTACATATGTGGGTTTTTGCTTTCTACTTAGCTGGGTTCCGTCACATGTTGGAGTTAAGGGAAACGAGGAGGCTGATAAAGCAGCAAAAACTGATAGTCACTTCTACGATATGTCTTTACCGTTGTGTGATGTTAAAAAATATATAAAAAATCTGTTATATAAGAAGTGGCAGGATTGTTGGGATGAAGAAACTGATAATAAATTGCGTTACGTTAAACCAAAAATTGAGAATTGGGACACCTTACCATCTAGAAGACATGACGTTATCTTTACTCGCCTCCGGATTGGACACACGCGCTTTACTCATCGTCATCTTTTGCTCGGAGAATCAGCTCCAGTTTGCAGTCACTGTAAAGAGGTCATATCCGGAAAACATGTCCTCATCGATTGTCCTCGTTTTAAAAAACATCGCATTCATTATTTTAACTCATCATCTATTGATATGAAAGATATTTTAAAAAATTTGCATCATCCTAATCTTTTTGTGTTTTTAAAAGACATTGGTTTTTATCCTCATATCTGAATTTTATACCTCATAGCTGTTTTTTACTTTTGGCCTTATTTCTCTTCTCTGCACTGTTTTTGCATTTTTAGCTTGTTCCTTTTATCTTCAGACATCCTTGTATATCTGTTTGCTTTTATGTCATTGTAGAATAATATTTAACTATTTGTTTGGCACAATATGTCCCAGGAGGACTCAGTGCCATTAAACCACATCCAACCAACCAACCAACTTACTACACAGGGTCTAAAAGGACGGCGATATGCTTAACCAAGTTAATCTACAAATACTACGACAAAAACCATGCTTATTCATTAACTATCCTTATTATTAGCAGAATTAGAATCCAGTTACTGGTATCGAAAAGCAACATCCTATTTGATCGTCATTTGTCCGTCTACCTAAAATTTGAATATTTGAGTGTCTGTAACTTTTTCTATTTTACTGTAAAATTTTGCTATAAATTGCATAATTTATCGCAAAGAATTTGCTAGAGCAATATATGCATTTATACAGAAATTTAATTTTCTCTGCATTCCGCAATCAAATTAATATTTGTCTTTGTATCCAAATTAGTGATGTAAAAGAAAACGATTTTTTAAAATAATATGTGGATTCTTAAGTAACATTCAATCAGAATAAACTTCATCCAAAAATTATTTAGGGAACACAAATAGTAGATATTTACAAGAATCAAGAATTTCTAGATAGTATATTTTGCAATGTTAGAAATATATTCGAAATTAATCAGAATTAATTAAAGACACTAAAAATTAAATAAAAAACTATACGTTTTAAAGTAAGTGATAAATATTTAATTTAACTATTCTTTTTTACCATGAAAATAAATAAGTGAAATTAATGCATGAAAAAGCACTAAAAGATAAATTAGGTAGAATTTAACATCAAGTAAAATACCTTTAATGTAATGAGAGTTAATGAGTTAAAATATCAAAAATATAATATAGGTTTCCAGTTAATATACGATGAAATAGTTTTAGCATGCTTTTGGTTTTCACAATTTTCAACAAAAAAGTTCTTTTTCTATCCTATTGAAAGTAAATTTATGCATATAACTATATTTAACCTTTTTTGATTTGTATTGCAAATATTCATTTAGTTAAATTACAATTTACGATTACTTAAAATGTTATGTTTATTATGTTTTTTATGTTTATTATGTTTCTATTACATATTCGGCCTCTAGAGACCCATGCTTTTTGCATGAATTGTATTAAATTTCAAAACATATATTTAACTTATTTAATATGGCAGTCCAATTTTCCTTTTTTATTTCTTTTTTAAACTTTTGTATTAGCTTTCAAAATTGAGAGGATTTTCAGATTTGGTGACTTATCTCTAGAAGTACAGGATTAATTTTAATGAAATTTGGTTTCAGCATAGTCGATACAGAGCAAAAAATAATAATTGAGCAGTTATGATTCACACGAATAATCTAAAATTTTGATTCCATTCAACTTCGCCTATTGTAGGCTGGATAGTTTTGTGAATGAGAAACAGTGCTGAAACTCCTTCAATTACACTTTTTACTATGAAAAATCGAGCTTTTCCATTTAAAACAGGACTGTTTAAGTGCTCTCCTCCTGGAAGAGAGCAGTTTGATTTTTATAAGAACTCAAAATAGAAAGATTCACTTCGAACCTCATCGGCACCACCACGACCCACCAAGGAACAGAACAAGGAAAGGCAGAGAACTAGTACTAGCCGGGATCTATATAATCACTGGTTTTCCTGAAGCCGCTGACACCCTTAAAGCAAAAGCCCAGAAAACACACCGATCGCTTAATTCAAGCCGATAAAAAGTCGTCTACCAGCCGAATGGTACATATTGACTCCCGTGTTCTTGTATCCGACGTCAAAGTAAGGCGCTTGAGATTTCCAGCAAAATGAAAATACAATTCAGGCGATTTCCCCAAGGGGAATTCACCTCGATTAGCAGAATTATCGTTTCCGTGAACATGGCAAACAAGTGGATTGTTTAAACGCTCAAGAAGTAGAAAACAGTGCAGAAACTACATCTTGAATGGTACCCTCACATCCAAAGAGGAAACCACATTTACGGGGAAACAGAAGGAGGGGAAAAGGAAAGCAGAAGAGAAAAATAGCTAGGTTTCCTCGGGATTGTGTCATCCGTGTTTAGGTAAACCCCCTAAGGACTCACTATGCATCAAATACTCCACACGTGTAATATTGTTAGTATTTTGTCTTGTGTAATGCCGGGTTTGGAAAATCAGTCTTAACTTTGTTAAATGAATGTTTGTATAAAATCATACATACATCGTAAAATAATGTTTAAAACCATGCAAAAACATAGAAAAATAATTTAATTGATCTCGATGAGTACTAACATCTCAATCATGAACTCCCATGTTATTCATAATATACCATATTTAGCGGATAAGTTCTTAAAAATCTAACTCCATTCACAGCTACCTACTATAGTGCTGAACTTTTTCATTTGGAACATCTAATAAATAAAATTTTCTTTTCTGATTTGAATCAGATGTTTCTTTACATGTTACAATGTTATTTATGTAAAATATTTTATACCAGGTGCAGCAAATGTCACGCCGATTCTCAATATATACTATTAATATTATTTATTCTTTTTGTCTTACCGTCAAACAAATTGAATTAGAATTACTAATATATGAATGTATATGCATATCACACTCAGTGCTTGAATTTATTCGCACCTTCGAAAGACTGTTAGTTGTTCGCTAAGTTTTTAGTTACGATTTTAATGGGCCAGAATACTTGACGATTGCCTATCGCTTCTCTAAATGATAGTTTAGGGGCGGTTGGGATAACAATTTATATTAGCAGCATGTAAATATAACACTCTAAACCAGACGAGCCGTGGAAGGGAAATTAGCGGTATGTGAGCTGGCATTAGGGTATATTTATTCGCAGTTTATTATTAAAATACCGGTGCAGCTTTAAATAGTCTATATAAGCAGTACACTATATTGCCACCGATGACCGGTCACTTGAGATTTTAGACATTTTATTGAATTTCTAGAAAAATACACGAGGAATTACCCTAAAACCTCAGGCGTGTAAACAAGATGGTACAAGCCATATATTTCAGCTAAGAATTTTTCCCGCAACCCCATAGGGGACCTTCAAAAAATTGAAGAAAAACGAATATGTTTTGGATAACCCTGTAAAAAGTAATGTATGAAAAGAGCTGAAACTTTAGCACATGATTCAGATGCTTCTTGTAATAATATGAGTTCATTTTTATGAGGATAGCAAGTATACTCGTGGAGAAACTAAGGTTTTTATACAAACAATCCTAAATTTCTATAAGTGTTTTTGCTTATAATTTGCAGAGTTCTCAATATCAAGAATTGTATTTTCAGGATGTATGATAAACAACATTGTACACAATACCCTGCAATCAAAATTAAAAAATAATAAATACTGAATGAAAAATGAGCTGAGCTTCTTGAGCTCAGATGTTAGCTCGATATATGTGCACAGCTTTTGTACACATGCAAATAAATAAACATATATAAGATTTTAAATGTAGAATATTTTCTTTTGTGTTCGCATTTTGTGTTGATTGGGCCACCAAAATCTACTCCGACTGTCTCGAAACCGTGGCAAAACACGTGAAGTAGGCAAATCACTCACCGGATGAATAAGAGGTTTTGAGAACTAACTACGGCAAATCAAACATTTTCTAAGCTCCTGTTTCACGGTAGACCAACCATCAGGGATCCAAAACTTTTGACGGATCATTGAAAGGACTAATTCCGGACCTCCATGCAAGATGTAAGAATGAAAATACCTCACAATTTTTGTGGTAACCAAGTGATTTTTAGGACTGAGTGTTTAGAATTAAATGACAAAGATTTGTGCTTAATGAGTCGCCCACCAACACGTAAAATTATATCTGCATCCAGAATTACTTGTACTAAAAGAAGTTTGCTTGAATTTGATAAAGGTTTACTATCCTTAAGTTAACTTATTTCAGCAGAAAAAGGTGAATTTTGTATTACCTTGACTACAGACATTGTCAAGTTCGGATGCTAAAAGCATCGTACCTGTCATTTAAGCTTTAGGGTGAGTAGCATTGTAGACAAAATTATAGATCTAAGCAAACACTCGAAGTAATTTAGAATATGATGAGATTTTGTTAAGGATCTCATTACTTTCACTCTGGGTTAAAAGACTTTGCCCTTACCAACATAATTGATTCTTGAATCTGTATGGTTGATTGGGCTGGATTAGTTTGTTGGGGGAGCCAAGAAGGCCCTGACCACCAACTTTTACTGTCTTCTAGTTGCTGAGGGTAAACACTCCTAGTGGCAATGTCTGCTGGATTAAATTTCAAGGAATATGATGCCAGTTTGAGAGATTTGTTAATTCTCTAATTTTATTTGCTCTAAGTAAAACGAATTGATTTCCTTGAAACGGTGGATTAAGTATCCAGCAGAGTACAATGGTGGAATCTGTCAACAAGAAAGTTTGATGGTTTGTAAGTTGAAGTGCCTGTTGAATAGCCGAAATTAATTCAGCTAACAGGAGAGTTGAACACAGTTCAAGTCTGGGCAAATTTACTTGATTGAAAGGGGCTATTCTAGATTTTTCAGCTATAAACAAGACGTTAAAAATGTTATCAATTGTTTTTAAGTAGACAACAGCAGCGAATGCTTGTGTCGATGCCTCAGAGAATCCGTGAAGTTTAATTTTGTCAGATAATTTGATGCTCAAATATCGAGATATATACATTGACTGGAACGCATTTAGCTGGGATTGGAATATATTCCATCTATCTTGAATAGATGTGGGAAGATGATGTCCCACAATAAGTTAGCCTTCCACACCTGTTGCAAAAGAATTTTTAGAATTAGAGTAGAAGGTAGGAGCAGGTCCAAAGGGTCGAAAATACGAGCAATAACTGAGAGGAGTTGATGCTTAGTTTCTACTGACCTTTCCTCAGTCACATGAACTTGCAAGATATCGCTTTAAATTCCACTCTAGTCCCATAATTTTTTGTGAGGAATTGGGGCAAAAGGAATGACTTACAGTGCTCGCCTTTAGTGATTCAGGTAAGTGAGCAAGCGCACTTTTTGTTAGAAGCTCATTTTTTAAGATGGAAATCACCAGCTTTATAAAAACTCTTATAATTCATTGATTAACGCTTGTGCATATTCTTTCAATCCGGTGGTTCAGTGGTGTTTTCGCCTGGGTCTCGTGGTTGTTTACACCTTAATTACACAATGAATATCCAACGGGTTAGTTTTGTTGCTTTTATTTACACGCGCTATTTACATGCTTTGGAACAGGGGAAGAGCTTATCACCCATCCTTTCGCTTCGAAGCTTATATTTGAACTCACAGTCCAAGCGGGGTTACAAAATTACAAAAATATTCTCAGTAGCGCCATCTAGTATAGTACTAGTGGGCTATGAATTTTCTACACACTCCCCATCTGGACTCTATTAAGAGTACATAATTATTACAATTTACCTTGATAAATTGCAGACAATATAAAATCAAATTATAACAATATTCTTATAAATTCAAATTTAAATGTTATAATTAAAATTATACTAAAATATTATATTAAAATTATACTAATATGAAAGAATTAAATCAAATCCACACATTAATATGAAAAAATTAAATTTCAAACAATTAAACTTATACTTAAATTGCAATCAAAATAAAATATTTTATGTTAATTCACAATAAGAAACATGATATCAAATATTTTACTATCCTCACACTAATATAAAAAAAAAACAATAATTAAAAGATATCTAGAATAAAATAAAATATGAATGTGACAATTTATAAAACACAAAAAAAATCAATTTTACCCAGTAATACTTAAATTTATGCAAAGAAATAATTAAACAATACAAAAAAACATACATAAATTTCGATAATAAACACTTAAAATAGCATAATCATTCAAACAGAATCGAGTTCAAAAGGATATAACAGCTGTACTGGTTTTCTAAAATGTCCCTTAGGAGTTTTTACCACGCATGCTCTAATTAGACCATCTCTGCCACGAATAATGTCCACAATTATTCCCAAGTTCCATAACACTCTAGATTTGGAAGTCCCGTTTACCAGTACAATGTCTCCTACTTGAAGATTTCGATGTTTTTCTGAAGTTTATAATGATGAGCAGAGTGCAAATGGAATAAATATTGTTCCTTCCACTTAGTCCACAATTGTTTAAGCAATCTGGTTTGGTAAACCTTCCTTCTCACTAAATTCTCTTTGGTTGAAATTTTATTTTCCAATTCAGCAAAATGAAGTGGATAACTAAACTCTTGACGGCCAAAATGAAGGAAATGAACAGGTGTAATGGGTTCAGGTTCTCCAAACTCACTTGTCGTGTAAAACAGGGGTAGCATATTAAGAACGGGTTCAATTTCAGTTAAAATTGTTGTTAACTCTTCGAATGACAAAAGTGTTCATCCTAAAATTTTTCGTAACTGGTCCTTAACAGATTTTACCATTCTATCGTAGAAACCTCCCCACCATAGGGCGGGTTCCACAATGAACTTCCACTTCACACCTTGGCTAGAGATGAAATCTTGTAGTTTGTGCTCTTTAATGATGTTGAGAAAATGTTGAAGATCCTTGTCCACAGCCTTGAAAGTTTTAGCATTATCAGACTAAATTACTTTACAAGTACCACATCTTGACAGAAATCTACGGAAAGCTAAGAGAAATGAATTTGTTGTCATGCTAGTGGACAGTTCTAAGTGGATGGCTCTGGTCGTAGTACAAGTAAATAATACTATGTAAGATTTTGAAGTGCTGTTCCTATCTATTTTAGTGATAATAGGTCCTGCAAAATCTAAACCAATTATGCTGAATGGTGGTGACTCTGTTATACTGTCCCTTGGAGTTGACCCGTTAATTGATTGGATGGTTTTGCATTATACCTTTTACAAAGTAGGCATTTCCCAATGATTTTCTTAATGAATTGACGTCCTTGCGGAATCCAAAATCGTTTTCTAACTCTTGTAAGGGTTAAGGTAACTCCACTATGCATCATTTTCTGATGTTCTTGCATAACCAATAATTCTGTGAATCTTGCATTTCTTGGTAAAAGAATCGGATTTATTACATTTGGGCTAAAATCACTTTGATTAAGCCTACTGCATATTCTCAGTATATTGGTATTATGTAAATATGGATATAAGGTACAAATCTTTGAACATTTCTTAACGTTATTACTACATTTTAAAGAATCGATTTCCTCTTTATAAAATTTCTTTTGCACTTCCTTTATTAGGAATAATTCAGCTTCCTCGATATCTTTGGCTGATAAGGTGCCCTTACGTTTAGCCGAATTTCTTGAATTAAAGGTAAACCTTTTAATTCATGCCACTATTTTAACTGCTCTCAATAATGTGCTGAAATTGCCCATCTGTATGAGTTGCTCTTCAGAGCTTGAGGTACAAAATGTTTTAACAATCACCTTCTTAGCCTCTTCCAGTTTCAATTCTTCTTCTATCTCCTTGGATTCTTTCTGCCAAAAATCAGTTTTCTTAACAAGCCATGTAGGGCCAGACCACCATAATGTGTCATTTTTTAGTTCTTTCAGAGTAAGTCCTCTTGTAAGTCGATCGGCAGGATTGTCCCGACAAGGACAATGTTTCCGAATTGGTCGGAGATTGTATTTCAACAACCCTATTACTCACGAAGGATTTCCATAATTTAGAGGAGCTCTTAATCCAGTGAAGGACAATGTTTGAATCGGTCCATATATATTGATGGTTAATATTAAACTTAAGAACGGGCAGAACTCGGTTAATAAGTTTAGGCCCGATCAAAGCACCCATGAGTTCTAGTCTCGGTAAAGTCAAGCGTTTTATTGGAGCTAGTCTACTTTTAGATGTAACGAAACTTGTCTTCACATTTTTGTCTTTAACAAATCTAAGGAAGATTACAGCACCAAAAGCCTTCTCGCTTGCATTACAAAAGCAGTGAATTTCTGCATTGACAAAGGTGCCCTACAATTCTCGGAATTAGTATCTGGGTCTTTGTATTTTATTTAGATGTGGAAGCTGTGCGCACCAGTTTTCCCATTCCGTCCTTAGATTTTCAGGCAAATTTTCATCCCAATAGATACCCTGTTCCCACAGTGACTGGAAAATAATTTTTATAATAACTGTAAATGGTGATAAGAATCCAATTGGATCAAAATTTCTCCCAGCTGCACGCATTACAGTTCTTTTAGTTTTTTCCTGACAATTAATAAATTCCGATAGATTGTGACTATCTAATCTGAAAATATCCCTTTCTGTATTCCATATTAATCCCAAAATTTTAAATGAGGATGCACTAGGTGATGTATCAAGACATACATCAAAATTTAACATTCGTAACTGTTTTATTAAAATCGGAGAATTACTATGCCATTTGCGCAGGGACATGTTGGCTTTCAGAAAAATATATAAGGACTCTTTTGATAATTTTAAAGCCTCTTCTCGCTCCGTAGACGCTCCTATCAACAAATCGTCTACATACATTGAGTTATTAATTACAGAGCAAGTTTCGGGATATTCACTTTCAAATTGTTTTATATGATGTTTGACTACGGCTCCTAATAGAAATGGACAAGAAGTTACGCTGAATAAAACACGCGTCATTTTCATTATTACAATTTCTAGCGGAGAATCCGCATTTTGTGGGAGATGTTTAATCCACAAATATCGAGTCAAGTCGCTATCACTTTCAGAAAGACTTATTTGCAAAAACGCCTTATCTATATCAGCGACTAGTGCTATATTATTGCTCCTGAATTGTAAAATTAAATCGAATAAGTCTGAATTTAAGTTCGGACCTGGAAGAAGCACATCATTAAGAGATAACTGAGATGGAGAATGTGCTGAAGCATCAAACACAATGCGCAATTTTGTAGTTTGTTTATCTCTTCGAATTACCGGGTGATGGGGTAAATAATAAGTTAAATTGGGATTAGAAGAGTTCACACCCTGGGGTTCAACTATTTCTACTATTCCTGATGACAAATATTCTTCAATGACGGCTTTGTAATCCTTAAATAATGTAGGACTATTTCGAAACCGTTTAACTAAATATTTAAGTCTCCTTTTTGCGACATCATAATTATTTGGAAGATCAATTGAATCAGATCTCATAGGAGCTTGACTTCATATCTCCCATTCTTAAATTTAACGTTTCTTTCAAAATCTTCTAAGGTTTTTTTATCGCATACTTTTATATCTATAGGTTCATCACTAATTCCTAATGACTCAAGTTCCCAAAACCTCTTAAGTTCAATGGATGATTTATCATTACATTTGTTTTCCTCCCAACTAGAAACATACATTGCTCCCACTACGTTACCTGGAATAATTTCATTAGAAAATCTTCCATGTAGTGCCCATCCAAATTTTGTTTCATTTAAAACAAGCGTTGGTGAAAGACGTTTAATTGTCCCTGTCACAATTGATCAATAATATTCTCCACCGACTAATATGTTTATTTTATTTCCTTCTTCATTTAAGTTGTTATCATTAACATCCGACAGATTTATACCCAATTTTTTAATTTGATAGCGCACTTCAAAACTAGGCATTCCTGTAATATCGGGACAAATACTTTCTGATTCTAAGGCTTCTAGACTAAACAAGTAGTCGGAATTCATATCTTTCAATAACACACGAACATTATTCTGAGAGAGTTCACAGGCGGCATTTTACTGCCTGCAAAAGTGTGGATTCTTAGCACCTCCTGACCTGTCACCTCTAATCCCAGGCTGTGTGAAATATTTTTGTCTATGGAGCTTGACTGAGCCCCGGAGTCCAGTGACAAACGGATATCTACTATTTCGTCTCTTTCGATAAGCTTACAACGTATCGTTTGAAAATAAACATAAGAGTCGCTGCTTTCGTCCTTGTTTTTATTATGCAGTTGTTGAACCAGGGAGGAGACAACCACCCGGGGGTAGTTTGGGGGAGTTGTTTAGGGTTCTAAATGTCTTCTCGGGTCGGTCTTGTCGCATAAGGATATCTAGTGACCCCATAGACTAACGCACTAAGACAGCTAACTCCCATAGCACTTCTGTAACATGGGACTCGCATAGAAAGTGGCGCCCGCGGTGTCAGACTATCGGAACTAAAGCATGGTTACCTGATAGTTATGTTCATCGCTCTTTTGGCGACTTTTTCTTATTTGAAAAAAAATTCGCGTAGGGGTGCTTTTATACCTTTTTGACTTTTTTTTTTATTTTATAAATTAAGCTACTAAAAACAAAACCAATTATAATTGCTTTTCTAGAATACTTTTATTTAGCTCTGTGTTAACCTTCTAAGCGGTTGTCACGTACAATTCTGGCACAAGGGTGGTGTCTCTAAAGCGGTTGTCGCGTACAATTTTCAACCTCAAAAGTGCTCCAAACGTGGATATCAGTACAAAATTGCCATTTCATT
This sequence comes from Pardosa pseudoannulata, assembly GCA_032207245.1. Classification (NCBI taxonomy): domain Eukaryota; kingdom Metazoa; phylum Arthropoda; class Arachnida; order Araneae; family Lycosidae; genus Pardosa; species Pardosa pseudoannulata. The sequence goes on along the minus strand of CM063503.1, from coordinate 3,656,034 downwards.
CCCCCATTTACTCTTGTGGTAGGAAGGTCCAGTCTATTGTTTGGGAACCCCTCTTTGACTGACACTGAGGATGCACCCCTATCCCCTGAGGCACAAAGATGCTGATAACTTTTCATGGCTTTGTTAAGCTCTATTTCGAAGTATTTCCTTACGGTAACTGATGTATCTCTAACTGCCCCACTTAAATATCTTGTAACTTCTTGACGTTTTGTAAAGAAATGTAAATAAGTCTCTCAAAGAATATTTTTATCTGTACTTTTTTAATCCATCATTTCTTATAGCATGATCTTCGAGACCCGACGAGCTTTATGTGTATTTAAAATTAACAATAATTTTTAAAACTTTGGCTGTTAATTCTAGCTAGGCACATATAAAACACTTATATTAATGTATAAAATTATAATTTTCTATTCTTTTTATGAAAGTAAAAAATTGTTATAATTTTCTACATCTTTTTTTCAAATTAGTTGAAAATTAAACATTTTAACTCGAGTTTGGGCTGTTTGTTTTGGATAGACAGAAATTTGTATTAGTATATTTGGTACCGGTTTTTGCAACAAATTTTCATGTATTCCATATATATATATATATATATATATATATATATATATATATATATATATATATATATATATATATATATATATATATATATATAAGAATTATTGAAAATAAAGCCTAATATAAAATTATTTCTTTACGAAATTTCTAATTCACCTCTATGACTTTCAGAACATATTTATTTTAACTTCGAAACATATTTATTTTTAGTAACCACGAGATTTATCTAACATTGAAATTAAAAAAAGTTGAGTATGCTGTATAGAAAACTATTTCTATTTTTAGCATTTACTTTAATTTATTTAATAATAGTTATACAAGTATAAATATACCAGAATATTTATTTCCGGAAATCTGTGATTTTCCTTAATTAAAATTGTATAATTATTCTCTAATCCCCTAAGTTCCTTCGGATTGATAAACACGATTCGGAAGGTGTTATAACATAGGATTGTACAAAAAAAGATCTGCTATACTTCCATTACATTGGGAGTCTTGTTATGATTAATGGAATCAATTTAAAAAACAACAGTAATTGCACTTTGCACCCTTTGATGCACAATGGATTGCCGAACGATGACCGAATGGTAAGGCGCTGCTTTTTTGTACTGAATCTGTGGTTTTGAATCCAACATGCGGGCATGAAAGTTCGTAGTCGCTCAGAATTGGCTCAAAACTGTAGGCTTTGGTCTCATTAACCTTGAAGTAGCAAAATAGTAGAGAGTAACCACAGTTAACATATACACTGGTTTATTATAGGTCGGGGTTACTGCAGTCATTTCTTTGTAACACGATTGTTATAATAGTGATAAATACTAGAAGAAATTAAAAAACCTGTTAATAACGAATGCCTTATGTATCTACTTTATATTAAAAAGTAAAGCGGACTGAAGAATAGCTTGGCAGCTGATTAATGTTGTTTAGTCTTGTTCAAACATCTTGCTTTAAAAAAAAAACCCTTGTATAACGTGCATTGAGATGTTTTGCCCAATATTTTGAAAATAAAAAACCTCGTCAAATACGCTTAAATATCTTATTGTGTAAAATACCCATTTCAGATTAAAAGGTTTATCATCTTATATAATGAAAATATAAGTTACACAGAAATTGGTATATAGTACAGTTAGTGGTATCAAAACTGGAAATTAGTAGGTGACGAATCGATCCCAGAAAATACTTTTATTTCATCGGATGTTTATCAATGCAAAGTGACACTCCACAACAAAAGCCGTAGGCAAGGAGGGGGCGACTTGGGGAATCGGTCGCCTCTAAAATTCTAAAAGAATGTTGCGAAGACAGTCCTAAGTTTGTGTATGCTCTATTTACCTAGTTATGCATGGATACAAAGAGATATGTTCTTAGAAAAAACCTTAAAAGTTCTATCTTTGACCATAAAAGTCTTGCTGGTCTGCTAGCCGGAAATAGAATGCTTTTTCTACATCCCCCCTGTGGTCATTCTTCCCAAGAAATGAAGCCTACTCATTTTCCGTAATCTATTGTTAGGATTTTCCTATTAGTGCTTCATGGTGAGTTTTTGAAGACAGATTCTTATTTACAGAATAGCTCCAACTAAATTACTTTAGTTATTGTGTACAGCTAAATCGGAACAAAATTTAAACTATGAAAGTTCATCACCAGAGAGTTCAGTGTCATACTGATATAAAAAAAATAGATTTCACCAAAAAGTGCTTTTAAATACGTAGCATAATATTGATAGATAAGGGGAGGAAATATAAAGAAAAACATATTAGAAATCGCCACTATTTTTCTTCTTTTGTATTTAAAATGGAGGTATATTTATTGTGATACCGTAACGAATAATAAAATTATAAATTTAAATAATCAAATATAATCTACGTAAAAGTTATAAAATTGTTGATTTTCATTGAAATATATCAATTAGTATTATTACTTATGAGTGGATCCTGCATGTATTAATTAATCTCCTTACTCATGAAAAACTATTACAACACATATGAGCTTTGTTCATTTATAGTAAACCTCGTAGAAGCCTTTTAACTGAACTTGAAATAAAATACACTAATTGCATCAATATAAATAATTATTACTCTTCTAGTTACTTTCAATAGTTTAAAAGAGTCTATGATATAAATATATTTATTTATATTATAACTGCATTTATTACAATATTTTAAATAGATTTAGTTTGTTTTCGAGTTCTAAAGTTTACTGTTTTGCTGCAATAGAAATATTAATACCAGGACCTACTGCCTTCCTAACGGCTACGTACATTCATGTCAGCAGTGGGATTTGAACCTACGAGTTGTGGCACCGATGAACAGCGCCCTACCCATCGGTCATCGTTCGGTCGTGGTGATGTAAAGATGTATATTTAGAAATTTGACAGTAATTATTAAAAACTTCGTAAATCATTAAGGCAAGCATATATATACCACAGAGGGAAAATGTTTCAAATTCTCCATTTTCTTTCCAAATTTTGATTTATCTTCTATTATACTTGTTTTTAAGTTAAAATTTAATATCATGTATAGTTTATTTCTTTTCAATGTTTATTTTTACAATTAAATTCCTTGTGTAGATACTTCATGACACGTTTTCAAAGCTTTAAAATTGTTCATCTTATCAATTTGTTGTTGTTGTTGCAAAACTACATTTCTGTTATGATACTCAAAGGGGGTGTACGTGCATATCAAAACACATAGTTTTACTGGAGTATTCACAAATAATAATGTCGTTCCCCCTTGGTCCCTCTTTGAAAATACTTTCTGGCTACGGCCCTGCCCACAACTCATGCTCTCTTTAATATATCTGCCTATTTCCTACTATCGGCTGAGAGATTGTTTTTAATAATGAAAAGAATTAAAACATATGTCTAAAACAACACTGGGGGTGAATAATTTTAACTAGCTTTGCTTTTTTTCTGTTCATTGAAGCAAAAATAGTTTTTAATGTAAGGAAAAAACAGACTTATTAATTTATAGTTTTAAAGAGGTTAAAAACTGCATTGCAGTTTAATGTGAATGTTAATTGAAATACAATTTTTGCTGTAAATATTGCTATTGTTAAAAGTTTTAATAGAAAATAGAGATGATTTTAATAATAAGCAATAATTCTGTTTTCTATTAAAACATTTCTCCATGTGTAATCAGTAAATTTTCTCGTGACCTCTTTTACGCGTCATGAATATTTTTACATGTAGCAAATCAAGTAATTTACAGTCATTTTCACTTTAAAATTATATATCAGGGTTCTCATTATTATACACATATTCATATACACACATGTCAATATATGTGTTTATAAATACATGTATCTGTAATTAAAAAAAATCATAATATTATTTACTTTCACCTTCTCCGAAAATCATATCTAAATACGTGATTATTTATGTTCTACAGATATTGCTTTTTCGTATCACTCTGAAGAGATAGAAAACACATACATAATATATTTATGCATACTCTTGTTTCTGTTTTATTTGCAATTTGTAATCAATTTTCCACCATTAGTAGTTACAATTCTTGAGGATTATTTTAAATTATCGACGAGTCTTCACACTTACTATGGGAAAGCAGGGCGGTATTGTGCACTTTCTCAGTAAGATTCAGTTCTTTGGAAATGTTGCCCATTGAATTATTTGATTCTGTTCGTTCTCCCCCTTCCCCCATGCAGTGCTGCTTGTTGCAGTCGTCTGTTAGCAACACAACCCTAAAATGCCTTGCACTCAAAAAAGAAGTTTAGACCTTTTCTTTAACTTGTCATTAACTTTTCTTAGAGTTCAACATAAAAATATTTAGTGTTTCAGAAATAGAATTGTTAAGTGACTATTCAGATGAATTTTCTTCCTCTAAAAATGAACAGTAAGCTATATCACTAGAGAATGGGAGAGATTGGTGTACAGCGAATGCTTCTGTTTCTAATCCAAGATTTCCATTTAAGGGTAATTCAGGTTTAAAAGTCAATATATGAGATACTCAGGAGATGTCACTGAATATTTGAATCTTTTCTTCGATGGAGAAATTATATCATTTATAATTAAAAAAAAATAAAAAAAAAAAAAAAAAAAAAATTCTTATGCACAACTTTTCTTAAATTAATATAGTAAATAAAGGATTATAAATATTTTTAGCTTTTAGATATAAATCATATAAATAGGAACTGTTAATGTTTAGCAAGGAATAAATAAATAAATCGACATGTGTAAATTTCTATGAAATTCGATGAATTCTGTTTAATTTTAAGCATTAATATTTTTCTCACATTCACAACGTGAGTGCCACCTGGAAAAAATGCCCCCCCCCAGTCCAGAGAGGTTCTTGTACTTATATTGCACAATTTATTTATTTATTTATTTTTTTGTTTTTAACTAGATTTTCTTTCAGTTGTATTCTAAAATATAAAAACAATTATAATGTTTACTGTAATACTAAAAAAAAAAAATTAAAAACCTTTGAAAGGGTACCATATTTTTTAAACCGTGTATTTCATACTTGAATCGACCGCGAATATTAATCATTTGTTAAATCTTCAATATATTAATAGGTTTTTAGCTCACACGTCTGAGCTAAGAAATGATAATTAAAAAAGAGTATTCCAAATCTTACCACATTTTCTTAAAATCTTACTGCGGTAACGATGAACTTACTTTAGAACGTGAGAGCTATAGTTTTTAAAGAAATGCAAATAAATCATCAATGAAATCATTCCATCAGTATGATTGAAGCCCGCGAATTCCGGTTCCTAACATCAGCGCCCTACCCCTTCTGCCGGCATCCTACCCTATTATATTTTCACTCAAACTCAGAAAGTATATGATAGTTTAGAACTGTGTGCAAATGTTGACAGAGATCAACACGATGTACATCCTATGTAATACGGATCATTTTTACCTAGAACTAGTTTTACGCTTTTACTTACTCTTAAAAATAGCAGCAGAATACAAAAAAGTAGGAAAAATAAATAAGATAAGTCCATAAAATTTAGCATTTACTCTTATTCTTAAAAGGAACTTATAAACAGTCTGAATTATTCTATATCGGTCAGTTTATATTCTTAAAACTTTTAAAACTTCACAGATTAAAGGAAAATATACATGAATATATAAATATAAATTCAAATCCAACATATTATGCATGATTATTCTTTGTAGATTATTGTGTAATTAGAGTTATTCCTAATGAAGAATTTTTTATTTATAGTATAAAACTTTAAAAAAAAGTTATTCCAACATTTCAACGAAGCAGTATCACAGTAAATAAACTTCTCTTATATTTCAATTATAACAGCATGATGTTTTACAATGTTCTAACATACCAGAGTAAAACACATTTAAACACATTCAGATTGAATTTGAAAATGTTATCTCTATAGACATATGGGATAGTATTTATATACCCAATTTATGAGCTATGTATATGGGACGCATTACAACTCCTAAAATCTTCAGCTTTTTAAAAGCAAAATTTGTATATTTAACAAAATAACTTATGAAGGAAAAGAGGGAACATTAAAGTAGAATCATATTATTCTGTTATCAGCATCATGAACAGTAAATGATGTGTACATGTTATCAGTACATGATGCTAAAAGCATAAAGATTTTAATGTTAAAAGTAAATGTTTAAAAGAAAACTTTAAAAATGTTAAAACACAACTATAAAACATTTATTTTTTTGTGAATCATAATGAGTTATATAAAACAGAATTAATTATAAAATAAGTTGTTTCAGAGATTTCACTGTTTTTTTTAATCTTGTTAAAACAACTATATTTAAAATAATTTTGTGTAATTTGTTTTTACATTTGTTTATTATTTTTTTAGAAAACTTTTTTCGAATGTACGGAAACATTATTATTTATTGTAGAGAATTTTTCGTAATAACAGTACCCAATAAAAATTAATTGATGAAAGTTGGTAAACTATGAAGACACATGGTTTTTACTTAATACATATAAAAATTTTAAAACTACATTATTGCAGATTACATAAAAAATATTTTCTAGATGCATATTTAACCTAAAACTGCTTTTAAACACAGATGAGTAAAAGCAGTTTTTACTGATCGCCATGTAATAGCCCAGAAATTCAAAGAAAGAAGCTGTTTGGGTCAAATCGGAGATGGGGTCACTGTAGATAAGACTGTATTGTACTCCTTAGACATTGGAGACCCCCGAGGCAGTGACTCTGGGAGGTGCACAGGAAGTAAAGGGACAATACGGGAGGGCGTGTATCCCTTAGTCCATCCTAGCCGAAAAAGGGGGGTAAGAAAATTCTCTCAACGCTTTCGGAACAAACGAAGTAAAATTCTAGCGTATTTTTTGGAGACTTTTTTCCTCGGATGCGTTCCACTCGGAGGGTTAAATCTCTAATATATTCTATATAGTTAGCTTATATAGAATATATTTAATACAAATTTATCAGTTTATAATTAATTCACAAATGTGTATACATTAGTATTCTAATTTCTTTGATTAATTATGTTTATCTAATATTGACACTATTTGTACAGAGATTGAATATCAATTATGAAATTTACCCTTTTAATTGATCTTTAAACATTGCACTTTTCTATAAATTGAAATATTTCTGAGAATATTTTGTGTATTAATTGTTTAAAAGCTTACTGCTTTTCCATCAAAATAACTATATAGTATTATTTTGCTATTTTTATTTGCTATCGGATAATATAAAAATTCAAATAAAAAAATTATGTGTTCTTTTTGTATTAAGAAAACAAAAAATTGAATACATGTTTTATTGCAATAATAATATTTAAAAAAATACAAAATTGATTATTATATCCACAAAATTTCATGTTCTCTTCATTCTTTCCACTGAATCTAAAACAAAGAAAATACAGATATAAATTTTAATAAATATAAAATTGCACTATTAACACAAAAATTTCATTAAAATTAATCCATCTCCAGTTCTTGATTAGATAAATTGCACAAAAACTTTATGCTTCATTATTTACCTCCTTTTTATACATATAAATTCAAGTTTAATAATTTTTTTAGAGATGAAGTATTACTAACAGAGCTTTTATCACATGTATAAATATAATTGCTATCTACTTCTTCAATAGACATAAGAGGATTAATAATTCCTTAATAAATGAATCATTAATCCTCAATACTTCTATTAAATCATAGAGAGTAAAAGGAACTTTAAATGCTAATTAGTTTAAAAGTCTAAGGCACATCCATGAACTAGAGTAAAACTGAGGCAGGCTATTCTTAGCTGACAAATAATTCTTTAAAATGGTTTCTTATTTTATCGATACCAGTGATAGAACCAGAATTTATTTGCATGGAGGGAATAATAAACAAATAAAAGAGCAAAGAGATAGAAGGGTGGATTCGTGAGTTCATAACACAAAACTAGAGAGTAGAGAGTTTAGGGATAGAAAAACATAAAATATTTTTGTGGCCAGTGACATCCATACAAAAAAAAAGGCAAAAATAATGAATAATAATGATCAAAATGGAAAAATTTTAAAATTTTGAAAAAATATAAATATATGTTTTAAAAATAAATAAATTGCATTTAAAATCCGAAAAGAGCCTAAATAATAACAAATAAACATAAAAAAAAATTTTATTAATTTGGAATAAGTTTTAGAATTTTTGTTATCGCCGGGGTCAGAACCGTACTCCGGAAAAGATCTATGAAGCACAAATGAGGCTGACTTACCTAACGATGCCACACCTCTACGACTTTCAAAAGCAAAATAAGGTATTAGTTGGAATTAGTTGACGATGTGTAGATTTAAATAATAGCCGCCCTCAAGAGAGCAGAAAACCGAAACAGTACGGAGGAAAATGAGCAAAATACGTGTAATAAAAATAATTTAGCGTACGAAAAGTGATTTATGGCCAATTTTAAGCATTTTAAAACTTTTTTCTTACATTTTTTATGTATTTTTAATAATTTTTTTGGTGGATTTTTTATTTTTTATTTAAAACAGCACAAATTATTAAGGATCTTTGGTGAGAATGGCCAAAGGCCTTCTTCTATTGCTAGCGTCAGCATGGTCGTAATTGAAAAGATAATTTATTAGTCCATTGCTTAAATTCTTATGAAATTTAGTGGAAAAATTATAAATAAATTTTGAAATGTTAGGAAGCTTAAGTTCCTGATGGATTTCAACATTACGAAACTACCATGGCGAGTTAGTAATTTCTCTTAAAATTAAATTTTGAATAACTGTTAGAATTTTAATGTTAGAATCTGCTGCATACGACCACGCTGGTGCTGCATAGGTAAATATTAGACGAAGGAAGGAAGTGTAAACGAGCAGCTTATTTTGGATAGTCATTTTGCTTGGGCGAGAAATTAAGGGATATAGAGCTCTCTTAGCATTTCTATATTTAACTTTAACAGATTTAAAGTGTTGCTTTCAAGTTATACTTTTGTCTGGCGTCACTCCTAAATATTTTACGGTATCCGACCAAGGAATACGAGTGTTATTAATATATATGTTGTAACTAACGTAAGACGTTCTCTGTTTGGCTGTAAACATAGCGGCTTCACATTTACTAGTGTTGATCCTAATTTTCCACCTGTCTAGCCACTCAGCAATTTTGACTAGGTGTTTGTTGATGGCAGTCACGCCAAATTTATAATTTTTGTTTGAAGAAAAAATTGCAGTGTCATCTGCATAAATAGCTAATTCTGTAGTAAGATGAACAGGGATGTCATTTATGTAAATATTAAATAAAGTAGTGATCCCTGTTGTACACCGGAAAGGATATGGTATTTTGAAGAGTAGGAGGTATAAATTTTAACCTGAAAAGTACAATCCGTTAAATATGAGTAATTTAATTTAATTAAATTGTTAGAAAAATTATAGTTGACTAGTTTATGTATGAGTGCGTCGATCCAGATTTTGTCGAAAGCACGAGCAATATCTAAAAATTCAGCGAGAGTAGAAAGTTTATTTAGTCTATTTTTTGTCAACAGTTCAGTAATGCTGTAAATTTGGTGAGAAGCCGAAAGATTCTTGCGAAATCCAAATTGATATGGAATAATAATGTTGTGCTGGTAGAGATGGTTGTTGATTACTGCAAGAATAAATTTTTTCGTAATTTTGCTAATAGTATTTAATAAAATGATTGGTCTATAATTATCTGGAGAAGAATGATCCTTTTTAGGTTTTGGAATAGGGACAACGATAGAATTTTTCCAGCACTTAGGAAAGTAATTGAAATAAAAAATATGGGCGATGATAATATATAAATAATAAATGTATTGAATGGGGAGATGCTTGAGAGCAGTATTAGTGATGTTATCTTCTTCAGGGGATTTACGTTTAGGTAAATTGTGAATAATATTGATCATGGTAGCCGAATCGATATGAACATTAGTGTTAGGGGAATTAAAATTTTGAATAGTAGAAACCGAATTATAAACATCGTTGGTCGTGTTTTCGTCAGAACCTGGATTAGGAGTGAAATTTTTAGCAAGCGTGCTGCCGATTAAATTACATTTTTCCTCCGCTGTGTAATAAATAACGTTCGATGTCGTATCTTTTAGAGGAGGAATAGGTGTGAAAGTATTTTTGAAGTTCCTGGCTACTTCCCAGATGGAATTGTCAGTAGTGTCTAGAGAAGTTAAAAAAATTATCCCACTGATTATTAGCTTTATCGTGTGTATAATATTTGAGATCTTGTTGTGCATTATTTAAAATTCTTTTATTAAATGGAGTTTTATTTCTTTGAAAGGCTTCCCTGGCACGATTGCGATTATTAATTAATAACTTTAAGTGCCTCTCATGGTGGCGTTTGTCTGCGTCAAGAATGATGGTGGAAGCAAAGTTTACACTGTCGTTAATGTCGGTAGTTATTTTATTAATAAAAAGTTCTAAGTCATTAGTGGAATTAATATTAGGAAGGTCAAAAGAATTAGAATTTAGATGATCTTTAAATTGCTTCCAATTAATAAATTTTTGAGGTCGCAAAGAATAAGAATTATTACTAATAAATATTTTTAATAATACTGGATTATGACCTGAGGAGAGGTCGCATACGGTTTCGATGGTAATAGAATTTGGAATACCTTTAATCAGAGCAAAGTCGATAACGCTGCTACTTTCATTAGTGTGATGTGTTGTCTCGTTAGGTGCAAAAATATCAAAATCAGAATTATCAGAGAAATTGTTTATCATTTGTCCATAAGAATTATTAGTACAATGCCAGTCCCTATGCTTAGCATTTAGATCACCGAATATTACTGTATCATTATTTACTGTGCTTAAAGCATAGAGATCGTCAAGGACTTCACGCGGATTAAAGTAAAGAGTGAAATTTTGTAAATATATATTTTATAAAATAAAAGTGATGTCCCGTTGTATGGTCTACAGTACATAAAAAGTTATATCAATGTAAATGGTAGCTAATGTTAGGAAATAAGTTTATTCCTCCGCAGCGTTATCATTATATTAAAAACTTTTTTAAAAAATTAGTAATAAAGAAAACGTTTTCATTTTTAAGTCACTTGAAGTCTCTCTTGCTACTTACTAAATGAAGAAATACATTTGTACAATTAAGTCAGAATTTTCTCACATTATTCTTTAAAATATTTCAAATGGTTTAGGAGACCCAATTCATAAAATGGTATTTTTAGTTAAAAAGAAAATTTAAGCAATTAATTCGGATGGGTTAGCGATAGATCATAGGCGGGAGGGCCAATGTTGTTATAATCTACAATTTTTTTTATACTTGTTTAGATTATGTGTAGGAAAAGGATTACATTATTTTAGAATACCTCGAGACATCACTCAAAAATATCAAATGTTGAATTCGTTCATTTTCACTTGACTGTTGCTCTCAATAAACCACAAAACAATGGATGCAGTGAAAGAAATTTCAGTCTTTGATTTTTCCTGAGTTCAGTTTAATTTTTTCAGCCGGTTTTATGGGTTAGAAAGTTGAGTTTGATATTTGTTCAAATTTTGCTCTTTGCTTTTGTTCGATTATTATTTTTTTCTTCAAGACCTTCAAGATGATGGGTCAACTGGATTTCCTGGGCCTAGTCAGTCATGGGCGGGAAGATCAATGTTGTTATAAATTATCTCGAATTTTTCATAAAGTTTAGTTTATGTGTGGAAAAGGGATGTTATTCTACAAATGTCTCGAAACATCCCCAAAGAGTCTCAAATATAGAAGTCGTCCATTCTTTCTTGAACTGCTTATTCTCAATAAGCCCCAAGATAGAAGATGGAGCTGAGGAAATTTCAGTGTTTGATTTTTCCTGAGTTGAATTTAGTTTTTTCTCCCGGTTTTTTGAGTTAGAAACTTGAGTTTGACATTTGTCGAAATTTTGCTATTTGTTTTTGTTCGATATTTTTTTTCCTTTCGTGGTAGCAGTATTTTACTTAATATAGGAGGAGCCTCGAAGGCCTAATTTATGCCAGAAGCTTATGAGAGTTGGTCAAAGACGAAGCTTCTTTAATTTTAAAGTATTCTGTGTTTTTGAACGTCTGCACCCAGTAATTAACCTAAACGGAGGGGGGATCACTTTATTATATACTTTGCAATTTTCTTGTTAAATTTCATGGTAGTTATCGTAAATTCACATTCATGGTTTTCAACACTTGTATTTTAAATTTTTCAGCATTCTTTACTCACTTATTTTGTTAATTTAATTATATTATCTCATTTACTCATATATTGTCGTATTTAGTTACTATTTTTTCTTATATATCATATCTAGCCACATTTATTTACATTTATTACATCATTTTTTTGCTTTTTTATTATTAATATTTCTTTTGCAATTTTCTAAATACCAATTCAATTTAATTATTCATTTTCTATATTTTATATTTTACGTGCATCTTGAGTAGCTAAATATCATTATGAACTTGTCATATTATGTATCTTAATAACTGCAGATACATCCGTTAGGACCATGTGCTCCGAAAATACCATTGTACTGAGAGTAGGAGGCCTGATTGCTTCACCGTATGCTATACCAAATGCTGTTCAATCAAACATACGTATTTCAACTCTTCGGCTTTGATCTACTGATTGTTAAAAAATAAATAATAAAATAAAATAAAATAAAACAGAGCCGTTTACTCGAATCAAAATTGAAGTTATCAAAATGCACCTGGGCTATTAGCAGAATGCCCAGTAGTAACTTTCCAATGTGTATAAACTTTCCAATGTGTGCTTTGATAAATGCCGGAAGTTTGAGATAGCAATTAGAGATGAAATCATTAAAATTATAATAAATACAAGACAATAAATAGATAAACCTGTTGTTGAGCATTAGTAATTTAAAATAAAAGAATAAATAAGAAACGAGAAAATTAAAATAATATTCATTTTACATTACATCTTTCAAAAAAATTACTAAATACTACAGTTACGGTAACAAAGACTGAAAATAAGGTAAAAAAATAATAAAAATTTCGAATATTTACAAATAAATATTATGCTAAAAAAAATTCTCGGAAATACCGCTTGAGATACTACTAATAACTACTCTAAATAATCACAGATTTTCCACGGCTCGGTTACCTTACCATCGCAGCAGAGGCTGCCCTAATAAAGAGTCTATGATGAAAACAGCTTAAGGCCAACGGCCATACATATCCCAAAATCTTCATATAATAAACAATCGACAGACGTCGGTTTTAATAAGCAATCACAGAAATTAATAGTTCATCATAGTTGGGCAGTGATCAAAGGCATCAAAGGTGGTGATGCAACTGGACTTTATGGGCCTAGCCCGTTAATCCAGAGGCTTCTATCAGTAAGCACAAAAATGACAACGAGCGAAAAAATAAACACATAAAAGAGCAAAGAGATAGAAGGGTTGATTCGTGAGTTCATAACACAAAACTAGAGAGTAGAAAGTTTAGGGATAGTAAAACATAAATATTTTTTGGCCAGTGACATCCGTACAAAATAAGCCAAAAAATTTCGAATAAAAGTGAGTAAAAACAAAATTTTAAAAATTTTGGAAAAAATAAAAATATAAATTTTAAAAATGGATAAACTGTTTTAAAAATCAGATAAAGGCCTAAATAATAATATTTAATTATAGTAATAATTTTTATTGATTTATTTTTGATGTTATAAATTTTTATTTGTTTAGTAGTAATGATCGGGTACGAAAGTTTTAAAAATGGGGAAAAAATAAAAATACATGTTTTAAAAATAAATAAATTGGTCTAAAAATCCAAAAAGAGCCTAAATAATATTAAATAATCGCAAAAAACAATTTTTAGCAATTTTGATTTAGATTTGAAAATTTTGACTTCGCCGGGGATAGAACCCGACGACAACCCGATGGAGATAAGAGGTAGGCAAGGCGTTATCTAACCAAGCCACACCTCTGCATACCGTGATCAGCAAAATAAAGTATTAAAAGTTCAGACTTGGCGATGTGCAAATTTAAATATTAAGCTCCGCCTTCAACTTGACGTGGAAGCACAGGTTGGTTGGTTGGGAGAGCACTACGGTCTACTTTTTGCAACACGAGGGCTAATGAGACCGGGACCTACTGTTTAAAGCCGATTCCGAACGGCTACGAACATCCATGCCTCAGTGGGACTCGAACCCACGAACTCCGGTTCTGAAGGTCAGTGCCCTAACCATTCGGCCATCGTTCGGCGACGTGGAAGCGCAGAGCATTACGGGAAGAATTGGGAGAAAATACGCGAAATAAAAATAATTTAGAGTACGATAAGTGATGTATGGCCAGTTTTAAGCATTCTAAATCTTTTTTCTTACATTTTTTAACATTTTATAAGGTTTTTTTGGTTTATTTTTTATTTTTTATATAAGACAACACAAATTATTAAGGATATTTGGCGAGAATGGCCAAAGGCCTTCTTCTATTGCTAGCATCAGCGGGGTCGTAATTGACAAGATTATTTATTAATTCATTGCTTAAGTTCTTATGAAATTTAGTGGAAAGATTATAAATAAATTTTGGAATATTAGGAATCTTAAGTTCCTCATGGATTTCGTCGTTGCGAAAGTACCATGGCGAGTTAGTAATTTCTCTTAAGATTAGATTTTGAATAACTGTTAACATTTTAATATTAGTATCTGCTGCATACGACCACGCTGGTGCGGCATAGGTAAATATTGGACGAAGGAAGGAAGTGTAAACGAGCAGCTTATTTCGAATAGTCATTTTGCTTCGGCGAGAAATTAAGGAATACAGGGCCCGCTTTGCATTTCTCTATTTATCTCTAACAGCTTTAAAATGTTGCTTCCAAGTTAAGTTTTTATCTAACGTTACTCCTAAGTATTTAACAGTATCCGACCAAGGAATACGAGTGTTATTGATATATATGTTGTAATTAACGTAAGTTGTTCTCTGTTTGGCTGTAAACATTGCGGCTTCGCATTTATTAGTGTTGATCCTAATTTTCCATCTGTCTAGCCACTCAGCAATTTTGACTAGGTGTTTGTTGACGGCAGTCACGGCAAATTTATAATTTTTATTCGATGAAAATATCGCTGTGTCATCTGCGTATATCGCTAGTTCAGTAGTAGGATGAACAGGGATGTCATTTATGTAAATATTAAATAAAGTAGGGCCGAGAAGTGATCCCTGTGGTACGCCGGAGAGGATAGTAAATTTTGAAGATCAATGTTGTTATAAATTATCTCGAATTTTTCATAAAGTTTAGTTTATGTGTGGAAAAGGGATGATATTCTACAAATGTCTCGAAACATCCCCAAAGATTCAAATATAGAAGTCGTCCATCCTTTCTTGAACTGCTTATTCTCAATAAGCCCCAAGATACACGATTGAGCGTAGGAAATTTCAGTGTTTGATTTTTCCAGAGTTCAATTTAATTTTTTCACCCGGTGTTTTCGGTTAGAAACTTGAGTTTGATATTTGTTCAAAGTTTGCATTTTGTTTTTGTTCGATTATTATTTTTCTTTCGTTGTAGGAGTATATTATTTAATGAAGGGGGGGTCTAAGAGGCCTAATTTATTCCAGAAACTTATGAGGGTTGGGCAAAGGCGTAGTGTCCCATTGCATCATCGTTTTCCTCGGTACACAGTAGATACACAGTTCTGTCCCCGACGATGACAAAATTTAAGTAACTTAAATTAATAAAAAATGTTTTTATATTTATTATTTTTTATGCCTTCTTTCTTATTTTTAATGCAATTTTAAATATTTTTAAGACATTTTTTTATTTTTTCAAATTTTTCAAGTTTTATTGATCTTTGACCATATTAATTTATTATTTCCGTGTATTTCGTACGGCTGTCCCTGGTCACAAAAATATTTTAACTATCCCTAAACTCTCTACTCCCTAGTTTTTGTGCTATGAACTTACTATTCCACCCTTCTGTCTCTTTGCTCTTTTATGTGTATATTTTTCGCTCGTTGACATTTTTGTTCTTACTAACAGAAAGCCTCTGGATTGACGGGCTCGGCCCATATGGTATAGTTGCATCATCACCTTTGATGCCTTTGATGAGTAGTATCTTTAATGTTAGAGTTTTCTGTGTTTTTGGCCCACTTCTCCCAGAGGTTTACTTAAAGATAGAAGCAAGGAAAAATATAGGTGTACTAGATCTACGAATTTTCTCATTAAATTCTCTTCATGCTAAAATGTTCTTAATTTACTGATGCACACCTTGACGAGTAATCTCACCTTCACCATTGGGGATTCGGCTCAAGCCCAAGTGCCCCAAACAAAATACCACTGCTACGGAGTACTAGATCTAGTTGTATAACATTTAGATGGTTTCTGTTATAGGAATGAGAGGTACAGCACTTGTCCACCATAAGTCACAAAAAGCGAAAATTTAAATAAAAAGAAACTTAAAACACACAATGCGAGACAATTATACAACCGACACACGTCGGTTTTTAATGATACTGCAAAAGCAAGTTTTGAATTCATCGACAGATACGCTAAATTAAAGGGTGAAATTTTATAAATATATATTTCATAAAAGTGGTGTCCCGTTGTATGGTCTACAGTACATAAAAAAGTTATAATATCAGTGTAAATGGTAGCTAATGTTAGGAAATAAGTTTATTTCTCCTTAGCGTTATCCTTATATTAAAAGCTTTAAAAAAATTTAGTAGTAAAAAAAACGTTTTCATTTTTAACGAAGACTTGAAGTCTCTCTTGCTACTTACTAAATGAGGAAATACATTTGCACAATTAACTCAGAATTTCTCGCATTATTCTTTAAAATATTTCAAATAGTTTAGGAGATCCAATTCTTAAAATGGTTTCCTTACCATTTTTAGACAAGGATAAAATATTAATATATTTATTTTTTATATTTTTATTCATAGTTTTAAAACTGAACAACTTTTAATACGTGGGATACAGAATGTTTTAATATTTGATAATGAATACTGGGTATAAATATTAAAGACTATTTACAAAACTTTAACAGCACATTTCGAATCAGACTTCATTAATTACATTTCGTTTATTCATTTTTGTAGTAGATTGAAATCTTTGTCAACTCATAAATTCTTTAAACAAGCAGTTTATTTTAAACGTCATGCATGTTAAATAGACATTTATTATAATATGAAGTTTAGACAGAAAACATGAAAAAAAAATACATAATTGTGTATTTTAACTGATAGAAATAATAGTCAAAATCCGGAAACTAAAAATGGTAAGAATTTGTGATTCGAAGAATAGAAATGATAAATCAAATATATAAGAGAATGCAATCCATTTGGAATTGAAAAAAGAAAATTTAAGCAATTAATTCTGATGGGATATCTATAGATCATGGGCGGAAAGACCAATGTTGTTAAAACTACTTCAAATTTTTTATAAAGTTTAGATTATGTGTCAGAATGGGATTACATTATTTTAGAATAGAATACCTCGAGACATCCCTCAAAAATATCTCATGTTGAATTCGTTCATTTTCACTTGAACTGTTGCTCTTAATAAGCCCCAAGACGGAGGATGCAGCGAAAGAAATTTCAGTCTTTGATTTTTCCTGGGTTGAATTTAATTTTTTCACCCGGTGTTTTGATTTAGAAACTTGAGTTTGATATTTGCTCAAAGTTTGCATTTTGTTTTTGTTCGATTATTATTTTTTTTCCGTTGTAGGGGTATATTATTTAATGAAGGAGGGGCCTAAGAGGCCTAATTGTTTCCGGAAACTTATGAGGATTGGGCAAAGGTGTAGTGTCCCATTGCATCATCTTTTTCCTCGGGTACACAGTTCTGTCCCCGACTATGACAAAAATTAAGTAACTTAATTTAAATTAATAAAAAATGTTTTTATATTTATTTATTATTTTTTTATGCCTTTTTCGGATTTTTAATGCAGTTTAAAATATTTTTAAGACATTTATTTTTTATTTTTTCAAATTTTTCAAGTTTTATTTATTTTTGACCATTATTTTCGTGTATTTTGTACGGATGTCCCTGGCCACAAAAATATTTTATTTTTTCTATTCCTAAACTCTCTACTCTCTAGTTTTTGTGCCATGAACTCACGATTCCACCCTTCTATCTCTTTGCTCTTTTATGCGTTTATTTTTCGCTCGTTTTCATTTTTGTTCTTACTAACAGAAGCTTCTGGATTGACGGTCTCGGCCCATATGGTCCAGTTGCATCACCACCTTTGAAGCCTTTGATGCGTAGTGTCTTTAATGTTAGAGTTTTTTGTGTTTTTGGTCCACTTCTACCAGAGATTTACTTAATTAAATTAAGTAAGGTACATAAAATTAAGTCTAGATTTCTCGCATTATACTTAAAAATATTTCAAATAGATTAAAAAAAAACATGTTTAATATGGTTTCTAAAATATTTTTAGACAAGGGTAAAAAATTAATTTATTTTTTTTTATGTAAATTACACACTGATTACTAGCTTTAATTATAGAATAATTTTAACCAGACATTGTTCGTTGATTTTTAATTAGACTTCTTTGCTTATAATTTATTAATTCATTTCTGTAGAAGATTGAAATCTTTGTCAACTCATATATAGTCTTTAACCAATTATTTTATTTAAATCTTCATAATTTTAATCAAAACATTTATTATAGTAGGAGGTTTAGAGAGAAAACATCAAGAAAGAAATATACGATAAACTATTTTAAAAGGTATAGATTTAGGTAGTAGCGTTTAGCAGTATATTAACAAAAATAACCTGTAGTATTGTGAACTATTAAATTTGATTACGCTTGCTACATATACTTTAATTGTTGCAGTAGGAAGAATCTTTAAAGATTATGTAAACAAACATAAGAAATTTTAGTAAAAATTTTTTCTCATATTGAAGACGAAAAGGTATTTAATTTATACAAGATTATTATGTCTTTTATTAAACTTAACTTAAGACACTAATTTTCCAAGTAAGAAATTAAAGTTTTAAAAATTTTTTAAATATCTGAAATAATAATAAAAAAAAATCCGGAAACTAGCTACGTTAACAGCGTGTGACTCAAAAACCAGGAATAAAAAATCGTAAGTAGGCTTAATTTCGCTGCTAACGTATTTAGACCCAAAACAAGTGCTCTGATTGACACGGACTTCTAAGTGGATATCATCCAAATCTTATATTTCTCTACCAGCCGACTTACGTCGGCGTGTCCAGTCATTATGTTAGTGAGCATAAAGTCCAAAGTTCTAGAGCCATCGCACTGGAGCTCGTTTTCTGATCTTCCTGGGCCAAGCCCTCTAGGCCAGTAGTTCTAGTTGCATGGATAGTAATGAAATATCAGATATTGATTACGAAAATGAGGACTGAAAATTGCTAAAGTTAAATTCAAGGATTCTATAAAGTTAACAAATAAACAGTTCGGCTTTAACTGTGGCTTTCCAAGCAATTAAACAGCACATAGACATATCAACAAAAGTCCTGATGACGGATGATGCAGAGTCTTTTTATACTGCTTGGAAGACAGTATTTAATAAACCGGAAAAACGACTTTTATGTTCATGGCATGTTGATAGAAGCTGGCGCAGGAAAATTTCTCATATTGTAAATAAAGAGAAACAAGCTGAAGTGTACAAGATATTAAGGTGTTTACTAAGTGAGACCGACGAAAATGCTTTTAAAATGATGCTGAAAGAGGCCCTTGTGATATTTGAAAAGGATAAAGATCTGGAAAACTTCGGGAAATATTTCGAACTAACATATAGCAGGCGTCCTGAAGCATGGGCATATTGTTATAGAAAATGGAGTGGCATAAATACAAACATGCATATTGAGAGAATGCACAGGACCATAAAGTATATTTATTTACAAGGTAAAAAAGTAAAGCGCCTTGATAAAACTTTATTCTGTCTCATGAAATTTATTAGAGACAAAGTGTTTGATCAATTAATATGCATTGAAAAAGGCAAAATATCATCAAAAATATCCCAAATTCGCCACCGCCATAAAGCGAGTAAAATTTTGGAAGATTTATGTGTCACTGCAAGTAAAGACGAGTGGACTGTAAGCTCTGCATCCCAAAATGGAGAATTTTATAGCATTAAAAGAAATTCAGATTGCTCAAAAAAGTGCACATTGATTTGCCAAGATTGTGATCATTGTTTACACAATTTTACTTGCAATTGCATTGATAATGCTGTTCAATGGAATATGTGTAAACATATTCATTTGATATGTAGTAAATATCTCAAAAAGGAAGTTTCACAGTGTTCTCCAGTTAACACTGAAACGCATATCTGTGAAGATTTAACATCAAAAGAAAAAGAAGCCCATATAAAAAATTTAACAGATGATAATGTATTGCCTCTAGATCAATATAAAGAAAATTTTATGAAATTAATGAACGAAGCAAAGAGTCTTGGTCTGAAAGCAACTGCACCAGCGGAACAAGAAGAAATTTTAGAAATTATGAAAAATACATTGCAGTGTATTCAATCATGCCGTGATGCTCACAGAAATCCCATTGAAAACTTTGCAAGTGCAAGTACAGAGCCTCCAAATAAAAAAATCAAGCCACAAAGATTTGTTGCCACAAAAAAAACCAGGTGTACTTGCTCATAAGACATTTACATTGGTAAAACCAAATGCAAATGAAATTAATAAAATTGCTACAACATTAATAATAAATTCGAAGCTACTGTAAATATTTTATATATAGGAATTGAAGAATTGATATTTATATTATTATTTGTACTTTGTATATATTAATATATTTATTTTGTATAAATTAATATTTGTATTTTGTATAAATTAATATTTGTATTTTGTATGTATTAATATCTGTATTATTTGTATTCATATTAGCTAATATTTGTATTTTGTATAGATTAATATCTGTATTATTTGTATTCATATATATTAATATTTGTATTATTATTTGTATTCATATATATTAATATTTGTAATATTTGTATTTTGTATGTATTTATATATTAATTAATATTAGTATATATGAATTAAAATCCTGTAAATACTGTAAATAAAACTAAATGGCTGTTTTCGCAGAGTGGCTTACGAGGTCTCCTGTTGAATTCAGCTTTTTGGTATATTACAAAAATTTACATAACTATCTGATAGTTATAATTTTAATACCAAATGCAACATTAAAAAAAATTAAGTTAAATATCATACTTTTTAAACCAGCAAATACTCTTTGATACATTTACTCATTGTAATCGAAACAGGATTCATATTTAAATCACTAAATTTATATTTGTTTTTCTCAGTTTCCAAGACCAAGGGCTAATCAAACAATAAAGTATTAAAAATATCAGGTTTAGAATAATTAAAATGCAAAACTATGGCCGAATGGTTAGGACGCTGACCTTATTCCTCCGGAGTTCTCGGGTTCGAATTCCCCTATGGCATAGCTTTTCGTAGCTATTTTGAATCGGCTTTCAGCAGTAGATTCCGGTCTCATTAACCATTATGCTGCAAAATGGTAGAGTGAAGCGCTCTACAGCAAACCAAGAACTAATATTGAAAGATCTACAAGAGTTTGGACTCCATTTTAATGAAACAGCATAAGTGTATGATTTTAACCTTGTGCAATTCTTGGACAAGAGGAACCATTTTTTTAAATATAAAACTCAATCTAATGTATTTAGAAATTTCTGGTGGAAATAAAGTAGGTTTTCTAAATAATAAAATGATTGTATCCTGATTGGAGCTATGTAAGTGTCACAAAGACGGGATGAAACTAATACTTTTGAAGTTAATAATAATAATAATGTGTACGTGTAATTGATAATATTTAAGTTAATATTAATATTTAATATTAATATAACTTTAATATTAAATATTAATATAACATTAATATTAAATATTAATATAATATTAATATATTAATATTAAATATTAATATAATATTAATATATTAATATTAAATATTAATATATTAATATAATATTAATATTTAATATTTTCTTGAATAATATTTCTTAAAAGATCTAATTTTTTGTGACATTTTGATTTTTTAACGTTAATAATAGTTTGCAACTTTGATAAGAGATCATAAAATCATGGACGAATGAAACTAAATTTTCCTTTCCTATA